>CM051271.1:56426658-56471658 GCA_027921565.1 Artemia sinica | reverse complement strand
GTACTAAAAACAATTTTAGCGTAAAGAGCGGGGTATTGACTAGGGGTAGAACCCAATCATATACTTAATTATTTCTGTTTGTTTTAATTTTTGATGTTGCTCCTTACTTTCAGTTGCAAAAATTGTTTTTTTATTTAATTTCTGATCTTTTTTTAAATAAGTCTGGGAAATCCGGCACCCCTTAATAGCAATGTCTCTTCCCCCATGAAAACCTCCTCCATGAAAAGATCCTTTCACGTAGCCCCCGATACCAGAAAAAATCACCCTTGAAAACTTCTGTATACTTCTCAATAACCAATACTATATGTAAACATTGGGCATAGTTCATAACTTGCAGCCCTTCTCTCGGGGACTGTGGGGGATAAAGTCATCCCCAAAGACGTAGTTATTATATTTTTTTACCTTGCTGAACAACATTGCTATCTCAATATTTTGATCGGGTGACTTTGGGAAAAATGAGCATGGGAGGGGGCCTAGTTGCCCTCTATTTTTTTTGGTCACTTAAAAAGGGTACTAGAACTTTTAATTTCCGTACGAATCAGCCCTTCCGCGATTTTCTAGGACCACTGGGACGATAAGATCACCCCTGGAAAAAAAAACAACCAAAAAACAAATAGACACGCATCCGCGATCTTTCTTCTGGCAAAAATACAAAATTCCACATTTTTGCAGATAGGAGCTTGAAACCTGTACAGCTTTGTTCTCTGAAACGCTTAATCTGATGGTGTGATTTTCATTACGGTTCTATGACTTTTAGGGGGTGTTTCGCCCTTTTTTTGAAAATAATGGAAATTTTCTCAGACGCTTAAATTTTGATAGGTAAGACTAAACTTGATGAAACTTATATATTTAAAATTAGCATACAAATCCGATTCTTTCGATGTATGTATTGGTATCAACGTTCCGTTTTTTAGAGTTTCGGTTACAATTGAGCCGGGTCGCTCCTTACTTACAGTTCCTTACCACGAAATCGTGCTTTGCTGTAAACTAAGTTCAAAAAAAAATTGCCCCTCCTCCCTCCGGGATTTGGAAAATACATTTTGTCACATTTTTAGACATAGTTTCAGATAGATTAATTCAATACAATGCGTCACTCTTTCAATGTTGAATAAATCTTTCAACACAAGAAATAGGCATATATTTAGTTTTTAGTAAAGTGCGAACAGCACTCTTTTGGTGGAGAAGGTTTTAGGTAGATCAATAACGCCAAGCTAATTTCTGTTCGTTTCAAGTTTGACTTCAGCGTCGGATGTGATTTTCTTGGTTTTGTTTTTATTTCTTTATTCTTGCTATATTTCTTTATGACTAAGTTCTACTTCTTATATTAGTTAATTTCTAGTTGTTTAAGTATAAAATCGCCCTTTGCTTTTTCAGAAATTCATTTTTTTCATTTTTTTATCTTATATATTTATACAAATTTTAATATATAAATAGATATTCATATAAAATATTCTAATATATGTATATATATATATATATATATATATATATATATATATATATATATATATATATATATATATATATATATATATATATATATATATGTATATATATATATATATATATATATATATATATATATATATATATATATATATATATATATATATATATATATATACAAAATTCATTTTTTTCTTGTGGAAAAATATAATTGTCCAAAGAAAGGAGCTTCCTTCGTATAAAAGAAACTTAAAAAATAATTAGTTACGATTTTTTACATAAACACCGAATACCCATGAATCAAACAGGTGAAGTAATTAAGTTACATTATGTTAAGTTGAGTTGTCTCTAAGTTAATTAATTTAATTGATTTAATTCATTTTAATTAATTTAATTAATTAAGTGATTAAGTTAAGTTGGCCTTTACTTTTATGAACTAACTTGAAGATCTAAACCTAATTCTTTAATTTCTGGAAATTAAACAGCGACTACTCACCGAGGCTGGCATATGCCCCGAGGCCATCTCTGTAGAAGCTGGAGAGGAAGCTCGGGTGTCCAGGTGTTGGTGTTTCTCCCTCATTAAGGAAAGGGGAGTTACCAGAGTGATGTTGATTAGTATCAATGCTTGCCATTGATAAAGAACTGCAATATCCAGGACCGGCCCCTGTTATTTCTGTAAAACAAAAGATCGTTAGTTAGGAGTTTTCGAGCCCCATTCATCTGGACGAAAATAAAATCTGGATTAAAGGAACCTTTCAAAGGTCATCAGTTTGAATTAACAATGCCCTAGCCAGTAAGATTAAGTGATTAGTGACTCAAAAGTCTGTTTCTAAAACTCTCTTTCAACCCCAACCCAACATAGTTTATTTTTAAAGACTCTTAAAAGTAAAGGTTGAAGGGGAAATTGTTGGCGAAATTTTTGTCCATATTCTAATTTTCTTAGATTTATATAGCTCAAATAGACAAATAATAATGTTCAAAATAGCTGCAGGCACCTACCCCAGGGTAGGTGCCTGCAGTTACCCAAGGATGGCTTTGCAACATTTCCCCGGTCTAAATTACACTTTTTTTGCCTTTTGGACACGTTTCATTTGCCTTAATTTTGATGACCACCGAATATTTTTACCGAATTAAACAGTAACCACAAGCTATGCGACCAAAATCACGAAGAGTTCTCACTTTGTCTTGCCAATTCCTTTGAACTCTATCGCCCTTTGAAACTTCTTGAAAATGCTCTCTGATTTTAATTAAATAAAAAAAACAAGTTTTTTTTAACTGAAAGTAAGGAGCGACATTAAAACTTAAAACGAACAGAAATTATTCCGTATATGATAGGGGCTGTCCCCTCCTCAACGCCTCGCTCTTTACGCTAAAGTTTGACTCTGTCTCACAACTTTATTTTTTAAAACAATAAAAAACTTTAGCGTAAAGAGCGAGGCGTTGAGGAGGGGACAGCCCCTTTCATATACAGAATAATTTCTGTTCGTTTTAAGTTTTAATGTCGCTCCTTACTTTCAGTTAAAAAAACTTGTTTTTTTTTTTATTTAATTTCTGATCGTTTTTTAGTTAATGCAGCTTTTATTTTGGCTTACCGTCACTGAATAAGTAAAACAAAATTTGCATATTAATTTTACTTTTCTTGTGCTAAATGGCTTTCCAAAAAAACAAAACCAATACTATACAGAAATACAAATACAGAAATTAGTCTGTATATGAAAGGGGCTGTCCCCTCCTCAACGCCTCGCTCTTTACGCTAAATTTTTTTATTGTTTAAAAAATAGAGTTGTGAGAAAGTCAAACTTTAACGTAAAGAGGGAGGCGTTGAGGAGGGGACAGCCCCTTTCATATACGGGATAATTTCTGTTCGTTTTAAGTTTTAATGTCGTTCCTTACTTTCAGTTAAAAAAACTTGTTTTTTTTATTTAATTTTTGAACATTTTTGAATTAATACAGGTTTCGATTTTGGCTCACCGTACATAAGTAATTACAACAAAATTTTAATATTAATTTTACTTTTATTAGGTTAAATGGCTTTCTCGAAACTTGTTTAATTTTATTCACGAACGTTTTTATTAGCAATAAATATACGTAACTTACGAATTAACCTACGAAACGAACTTCTATATTCATATATTCTTAATACGTATATTAGGGAATTCGCCCCCTAGTCAATACCTTGCTCTTTAAGCTAAATTTCGAATTTTGTTCTTTAAAAATGACCCTTAATCACAAAGGCCGTTAATTAGAATATATAGCTCTTATGAAATAGCTCTTATGAATTTTGTTCTTTAAAAATGACCCTTAATCACAAAGGCCGTTAATTAGAATAAATAGCTCTTATGAAAGTACTAAAACATCTTTGGCTTAAAGAGAGAGGTATTGACTAGGGGGTGAACCCAATCATATAAGTAATATTTTCTGTTCGTTTTAAGTTGTGATGTTGCTCCTTACTTTCAGTTGAACTTTTTTTTTTATTTGATTTCTGGTCTTTTTTTTAAAGAATGCTGGGAAATCTGGCGCCCCCTTCATAGCAATGTCCCTTCCCCCATGAAAATTCCTTCATGGAAAGATCCTCTCACATAACCCCCAACCTACCCCCCTCCCCCACTACCAGAAAAAATTCCCCCTGAAAACGTCTTTATACTTCCCAATAACCAATACCATATGTTAACATTGAGTAAAGTTCATAACTTTCAGCCCTCCCCCCAAGGACTTCGGGGAATTAAGTCATCCTTAAATACATAGTTATCATATTTTCGACCATGCTGAACAAAATGGCTATCTCAAAATTTTGATCGGATGACTTGGGAAAAAATGTGCGTTGGAGGGGGCCTAGTAGCCCTCCATTTTTTTAGTCACTTAAAAAGGGCACTAGAACTTTTAATTTCCGTTCCAATGAGCCCACCCACGATATTCTAGGAGCACTGGGTCGATACGATCACCCCTGGGGAAAAAAAACAACAAAAAAACAAATAAACACGCATCCGTGATCTTTCTTCTGGCAAAAAATGTAAAATTCCACATTTTTGTAGATAAGAGCTTGAAACCTCTACAGTAGGGTTCTCTGATACGCTGAATATGATGGTGTGATTTTCATTAAGGTTCTATAACTTTTAGGGGATCTTTTCCCCTTTTGTTTGAAAATCAGCCAAATTTTCTCAGGCGCGTAACTTTTGATGGGTAGCACTAAACTTGATGAAAGTTATATATTTGAAATCAGCATTGAAATTTGATTATATTGATGTATCTATTGGTATCAAAAACCCGTTTTCTAGAGTTTCGGTTACCATTGAGCCGGGTCGCTCCTTAGCCTACTTACAACAATACAAAAATACATATTAAAAACAACAATGTATTTAAAAATGCTTAAGAAAAGTTTTTTAATCCCTGAATTCGCAGTTCTAATCTGTAATATGACTGAACTAAAACTTATAATACTGTCTTCGTATAACTAAAAAACTGTTAATAAATTACACTATTCAATGGAGTATCTCTACACAAATTGGAAAAATCTTGACCATATTCATTTATGTATTTCGTCTGGATTTAGGACATTGGTCATAAGCAGACATTGATCATAGGGCCTCCTACTTAAAAAAAAAGAAACACCATTTGGAACGTGCCTCGGGTGGAGGAGGTGTGCCACGCTTGGCGTGAGGCTGCACGGTGTGGTGGAAGTATGCCCTGAGCGATGCTAAATGCATCATGCATGGTAGAACCAGTGGCCACCCGAGTTGTACCCAAGGTGGTTGGGTGTGGCCAAGTCCTTGTGACCAAGGTTGATCATATAGATCAGCTAAGTTTCTAGACATGCACCGATTAATATAAAATAGCTTAATATTCTTTCACGCTGAATGTTGTTTTATTTCTACGATTTTTGGGTTTTTCACTTTGTATACTTAACATCTCCTTTTTTACACCCATTTTACTCTATTTATTAAAATGATTTCACAAATAAAATAAAAAAACAAGATGGCCTTTAGTACCAATCATTTCAATAATATTTTTACATGGTCCCTTTATTAATTGAATAAAAAATCTTGATCTTATAAGTCAGGAGAGCCGCTACCCCCTCAGACTCCAACCCTTTACACTGAAGTTTTAATGAAAGCCCAATGTCCACCCAGCAAGTGTTTAACTACCGACTGTCCTTTTAAAAATTTTGATTTCAAAATTTTAACACTTAAAGCAAATAAGAACAAACACGGCCTTCCAATCTCGAAGCAGTTGTTTTAAAATATTTGTTTTAAAAATATAATTATAAAATATAATTTTGTAAAATATAAAAATAATGTTCTATACTTTTCATCATATTCCTCTTGTGTAAGAGCTTTCATTTGGATCTATATCTTTGGATTGGTCTTTTTATTTTCTAAATCGCTGGAGGTCTTGAACACCGTACCCCATCCTCATCCCCCGGCCTTAAAAAGAAGTACAAAGAAAGGCTATTGATTGGATCCTAATACTTGCAACACAGTTTGATTCTTTGAAATTCGACTTTTGGTACTTTATTTGATACTTTATCGCTATTGTTATTTCTGATTTTTTGTATTTCTTTTTCCTCTGTGTGGATCGTTGTTTTTTTTTTCTTTTTTTTTTTTTGCATATCCAAATCAACGTTAGACATCTAATACTCGGATCAATTCTTTTATTTTTAAATTTAATATTTTCTCTTTTTTTGATATCTATTCATAGTTATATATGTCAAACTAGGGTAAATTCCTTTCTTATTTATTTAAAGGTATTTTTCTCCACGGTTTTTTCTTTAGATACCTAACCTGACATATATTACTTGCTAAATTTCATTTTTCTTGTATAGTTAGTTATTTTCTTTTTTATATCAAATCAGAGTTACATATTTCTAACTCGTATCAATTCTTTTCTTCTTATTTTTAAATTTGTATTTTCCCCCGTACTTTATTTTTTAGACACCTATTCAGAGTTAGATATCTCAATTCTCTTCTTCTCCTTTGTTATATTTATTTTTTTCCTCTACATTTTGTTACATATCTAACCCGAGTTACATATTTCTTTACCTAGTCCAATTCTTTTCTTCTTATTTTTAAATTTGTATTTTTCCCCGTACTTTATTTTTTAGACACCTAATCAGAGTTAGATATCTCAATTCTCTTTTTCCCCTCTGTTATACTTATTTTTTTTCTTCTACGTTTTGTTACATATCTAACCCGAGTTACATATTTCTTTACCTAGTCCAATTCTTTTCTTCTTATTTTTAAATTTATTTTTTCCCCGTACTTTCTTCTTTAGATATCTAATCAGTCATATTTTATTTTTTAAATTTCTTCTTTCCTTGCATAGTTTCCTTTTTCCTTGCATTTTTTTTTTTTTTGGATATCTCATTCGAGCTAGATATATTTTACATCGAACAAATTCTTTTCATCTTATTTCTAAATTATTTTTTTTTTCTTGTACTTTCTTCTTTAGATATACAATCAGAGATTTCTTATTTATCATAATCCTTTTTCCTTGCGTTTTTTTTTCTAATTTAGATATCTAATCCGAGTTGGATATCTCATACTCGGACGAATTCTTTTCTTACTATTTGATAAATTTCTTTTTTCCCTTCAAAAATGGGTCACTGCAAATAAAGTAAAATCCCTTGCATGTTTAGCATATAAATTCAACTAGGTAATATCACTCAATCATGACTGATCTTCTAAACAATTTTTCACCTCCATTAGCCCTTTAGTAGCTAGACATTAGAGCCTCGACAAATTTTCTAAATGGAACCGAGGGGGGATCTTAACTGATATGCGTCTAGAGTCATTTAGCAAATTGAGTACAGGGACAAATAGAGGGACAGAGTACACAAAACCAAGTTTCCGAATGCAGTGAAGCGTAGTTTTCTTTTTTCTACGGTCGGTCTCTCTTTTTCGAGTGGTTTTGGGAATGTTTAAATACTAGTAATTATTTGTAAACAGAACAGGTGGATGAAATTTCAAGTGTTTTAGGGGAATGAAGAAAGAGTTTTTCTGCAGTAATTCAAAAGGGGTTATGTGATGTTTTGGTAAAGCGATATTTCTTTCCTGAAGCGAAATAATCTCGAATGCTTAGTACAATCTATTTTCATGTATCAAACAGTTCGTGGTAACGAACTGTACGTAAGGAGCGACCCGGCTCAATAGTAACCGAAACTCTAAAAATGGAATTTTGATACCAATAGATACATCAAAAGAATTGGATTTTTATGCATTTTCAAATATACAAGTTTCGTCAATTTAGTCTTTATCTAAAAAAGGGGGAAACACCCCCTAAAAGTCACATAATCTTAATGAAAATAAGACCATCAAATTCAGCGTATCAGAGAACCCCACTGTAGAGGTTTCAAACTGCTATCTGTAAAATTGTGAATTTGTATTTTACCAGAAGAAAGATCATGGATGCGTGCTTATTTATTCACCTTTTGTCCAGGGATGGATCGTATCGACCCAGCGGTCTTAGAATATCACGAGAGGACCAATTCAAACAGAAATTAAACACTCTAGTTCCCTTTTTAAGTAACCAAAAAATTGGAGGGCAACTAGGCCCCTCCCATGCTCATTTTTTCTCCAAAGTCTACCGATCAAAATTTCGAGACAGCTATTTTGTTCAGCATAGTCGAACAATCTAATAAATATGTCTTTGAGGATGACTTAATCTCCAACAGTCCCCGGGGGAGGGGCTGCAGATTATGAGCTTTGCCCATTGTCTGGTGGAGGGGGTTACGTCAGAGGATCTTTCTATGGAGGAAGTTTCCATGGGGGATGGAAATTTTCTATGAAAAGGGTACCGGATTTCCCAGCATTATTTAAAAAACGATCAGAAATTAAACAAAAAAACAAGTTTTTTCAACTGAAAGTAAGGAGCAGCATTAAAACTTAAAACGAACTTAAATTATTACGTATATAAGGGGGTTCGCCCTCTATTCAATACCTTGCTCTTTACGCTAAAGTGTTTTAGTACTTTCAAAAGCGCTATTTATTCTAACTAAACGTCTTTGTGATTCAGGTGTCATTCGTAAAGAATTGGGACAAAATTCGAACTTTGGTGTAAATAGCGAGGCATTAACTAGGGGGTGAACCACCTTATACACGTAATAGCTTCTGTTCGTTTTAAGTTTTAATGTTGCTCCTTACTTTCAGTTGATTTTTTTTTTATCTAAGTTTTTCTGGGATCCAAGTATGATTCGAATTTCAGTCTTATTCCAAGTGTGTAATATATCCTTTTCTCAGATACAAAAACGGTTGGAATTAGGAGCTTTTGATATAGTGTGAGATTTTTGTATACAGTTGATCTATCTTTCGAGTGGTTTTCGGAGTGTTTCAATACCAGCAAATTATTTGGCATAGAAAAAAAAAGAAAAGGGTAAAGAATGCAGCACCAGACATAGCTATCTTTACCGGCGGTCCTGATTTCCATTTCATGGCCTTTCAGCCCGGAAGTGCAATGGAGAGCTGGGGGCCAGCCATCCTCTGCTTTTGCACGTCCTTCCTGTTTACATTCCCCAGATTCCTCAAGGTATCTGTGTAGAGCAGGGTCGCCTCTGCCTGAGCTTACATAGTCACGCCAGTGACCCCCGTTCCTGAGTGACACCAGGACACAAACCCCTGTTCTCTCAGACAAAGGATTTCAAGTCTAGCGTGCTAACCACTGAGCTTGGACTACTCTTAGAACTTTAAAAGCACTTCTGATTTCTATATAGTACTAAACTATAAGCCATGAAAGTCATTTTCTGAAACATAGTTCGAGCTTTTGCACAACGATTTGTTAGAACTTCCCACTAGAAAATTTCGGTGGGTTCACTAGTCACGAAGAGGCATTAATAAAAAAATTGCCAAAAAAGAAGTTTTCCAAACAGAAGTAGAGAGCTATATATAGACCCTGGTGCCGCGTCGATGAGGGAAGACCGGCGGGGCCAAAAACAGCAGCGGCGGCGCGCCGCCGCCACGCCGCAGGTAAGATGTTGGCGGCGCGATCAATGTTGACCGCAAACATTAACGTTTTCATCATTAATGTCACACTAATGTTCAAATATTAATGTTTAAACATTGAACATGCATATGTTTAAACTACGAATAAAAGAGGAAACGAAAACGAAAAGAGGAAACGAAATTGGTAAAGTGGAAACTAGTCAAGAATTTGTCTAAAAAATCAGGAAAATCGAAAATTAAATTCGGAAAAAACCATATCGGGCTATGCAGTTTTTGGTAGTAGCGGATGCTAAATTAAAGAATCGAATAGTGGAAGAGCAATCAGCGAAAAATCAGCGAAAAACAAATAAGCACAAAACAGGTTAAGATGGTGTAGATTTTCTTTGAAGGTGTAGCTGTCTTTAGGAATCAATAAGTTCTTAGTGTTTGAATCTTTAGTTCGAATGGCTAAGGGTAATAAGTTGTAATTTACAGCGTATGTTGAGGGGATTTTGAAAAGTGTTTGGAGGATTACAAGCCACCTCCTTTGCCCTTTTTAGAGTCTCCTCCCCTCAACACTGATTGAAAAACCCTTTAGGCTTGCTTATTTATTGTTCAACGTTAAAACGCTGACAAAACTGTAGTAGGCCCTACTGCCATAAAACCTTCATAATTTTGGAACAAAAAGAGAAATCTTAGAAAATCGAGGTATTTAGGTATTTTAGGTAAAAATATCTTGATATTGGTGTCATTGGATTTTTAATCAGCGCCGGCCATTGAGAAAAAAATTTTCCCAAAGAGGTGAATAATATAAATAAAAAATACTATAATATAATAAAAATATTTTATTTTGATGTCCTTGGTACTTTAAACAGTACTGACCATTAAGAAAAATTATCACCCAAGGGGTGAATAAATTGCTGCTTTTATTTGCCAAAACTGGCAACGAGCATGTTATTGTGCTAAAACCCTGACTTTGTTCAGTGATCCTTTAAAACTACAGAAAATATTTAACACTGAAATTAATTGAAGAATTTGGTAGTAAAGATAAGAAAAAAAAGGACACCAAATTTCTGTAAAAAATATTTAACAAATGTTGATGTATCGGAAATGTATATTTTAAGAACCAGGTGGGGGGGGGGGGTGTCAAGTTCGTCATTTTTTTCACATTTCAATAAAATATCAAAAAACACATTTTCAATGAAAATCTCTGCCCCCTAGAATTTTTCCCTCTCCCCTAGATCTCAAGAATAACTTTTTTAGGGATGATGATATCTTCATTTTAAAATGCGTTTTCGGGTATTTTTTTTTTTGGGGGGGGGGGCAATTGAAAAAATGACAAACTTGTCCTCCCTAGATAAAAAAAAATACAGTTTGCCCCCCCCCCTTTTAATTTTTGTGTGAATTGAAAAAGGCTCCATGACATATAAAGGCCATTAAGAATTTATAAACAGAAAACTATAAGAAAAAAGAGTAGGACCGTTGTATTCCACATTCGACACTTTTTCCAAATACGATGATCCCTACACCATGACACCCTAAGTAATATATAGTTTAAATCCACCATTACTCTATGTGACTTGACTTGACTTGACTTGCTTTATTTACTACTAATTACAAAATAAACTATATACAAGCAACCGCCCGGAGAAGGCTCAAAAAGCCTGATGAAAGACGGCTGCAATCCTCTAATTCTCAACCTCTCAAAATTCTAATTCTCAAAAAAGGTGACTACGGTTACTACATTATTGTGAAGGAACAATAATAATTGGATGAAAATGTAATTTGAAAACGAATGAAAAATGTGGATTCAAAGGGAAGAAACAACAAAAATATGTTTCATAAAAACTTTCTGGCTATTAGAGAGTAAGAATTTTGATAAAACAATGTTTTCCTAAAATACTTTATGCATAACCTAGGGAAATATCTGGCTCTATTAGGGGGAGGGAGAGTGCGTCACAGCAGAGACCATTTTATTTGAGGAGGTAAGGTCTGTTAAGGAATAGAGCATAGGACTTTACAATCCTTACTGGTAGTGGTGATCTCATTTTCATGGCCCTTCAGCCAGGAAGTGCAATGGGGATCTGGGTGGCAGCCATCTGGTACTTTCGCACACCCTCCCTGCTTACCTTCGCCAGATTTCTCCAGGGACCCATTTAGAGCTGGGTCGACTCTGGTTGAGCTTACTGAGTCACGTTACTGACCCGCGTTCCAAATCATATAACCAGCAATATCTGGAAAGTGTTGAATAAACAATATAATCTATTGTTACTACAGGGTCTCCACAAGGTCTGGGTACACACAAATTTTATTTGATGTTTAAGTAAAAAAAAAAGTTTTTTCAACTGAAAGTAAGGAGCAACATCAAAACTTAAAATGCGAAGAAATTATTCCACATATGAAAGAGGTTACCACCTCCTCAATACCTCGCTCTTCACGCTAAAGTTTTTTTTACTGCTTTTAAAAAAGCTTCTTATTGTTTAAATTTAATGGCCCTTGTGTTTCAGGAGTCGTTCTTAGAGAATTGGGATGATAATTCAAACTTCAGCGTAATGAGCAAGGTATAGAGGAAAAGGCAACACCGTCATATACGAAATCCTTTGTGTTTGTCTTAAGTTTTAATGTTATTCCTTACTTTCAGTTGAAAAAACTGTGCTTTTATTTATTTCTCATTGTTTTTTTTAAAAATAATACCAGGAATTCCGACTCCCCTTCCATGGAGAAATGCATCCCCCTAAGCAAAATCACTCCACGTAAAGTCCTTCCCACGTAAAATATCCCCTCCCCCGTCAGAAAGATTCACCCTGGACAATTCCATTCTCGCTGAAAATTCCAGCCGGAAATTTGTTTTGCGGACGCTTCAGCTTGAAAAGTTATTCTTATTGCACTCTTATTTGAAAAAGACCCTAATTTTTGATTGTTCCTCAGATCATGCCGGAAGTCCTCCTCCAAGAAAATTTTCCCCGGAAATTCCCCCCCCCAATGGAAAGTGCTCCCGCAGAAACTTCCTCCATAGAGAATTTTTCCCGCAGAAAAATCCCCTATGGAGAATTTTTCCGGGGGAAAATCCCTCAATGGAGAATTTATCGCGTTTACCCCCTCCCCCCTCCAACATATAGATAGATCTTCTAGACAATTCCAACCCGGTGAAACTTTCGCCCGGACAACTACCCTTAACATGTCCACATGTAAAATAGAGTCACCAAACAGGAATTCTGGTAAATTCCACCAGCGTAAAATTTCCCCCGGAGAGTTCATCACCCGCAAACTTCCTCACCGCTCAAGATTACCAACCCGATTCTTTCTTCTTTAGACAGAGCAATCATTCGATCTGGGAATGAATTAAATAAAAAAAAAAACAAGTTTTTTTTTTAACTGAAAGTAAGGAACGACATTCAAACTCAAAACGAACAGAAATTATTCCGTATATGAAAGGGGCTGTCCCCTCCTCAACGCCTCGCTCTTTACGCCAAAGTTTTTTAATGTTTAAGAAAAATAGGAGTTGTGAGAAAGTCAAACTTTAGCGTAAAGAGCGAGACGTTGAGGAGGGGACAGCCCCTTTCATATACGGAATAATTTCTGTTCGTTTTAAGTTTTAACGTCTTTCCTTACTTTCAGTTAAAAAAACTTGTTTTTTTATTTAATTTTTGAACGTTTTTGAATTAGTGCAGGTTTTAATTTTGGCTCACCGTACATGAATAATTAAAACAAAATTTGCATATTAATTTTACTTTTATTTGGTTAAACATTTTTATTAGTAATAAATACACGTAACTTACGATTTAACTTACGTAACGAACTTCTATATTCATAGATTTTTAATACGTATATTAGGGCGTTCACCCCCTAGTCAATACCTTGCTCTTTAAGCTAAAGTTCGAATTTTGTTCCAATTCTTTAAAAATGAACCCTTAATCAAAAAGGCCGTTAATTAGAATACATAGCTCTTATGAAAGTACAAAAAAAATCTTTGGCTTAAAGAGTGAGATATTGACTAGGGGGGGGGGAACCCAATCATATACGTAATATTTTCTGTTCGTTTTAAGTTTTGATATTGCTCCTTACTTTCAGTTGAGAAACTTTTTTTTTATTTAATTTCTGATCTTTTTGTTTAATAATGATGGGAAATCCGGCGCTCCCTTCATAGCAATGTCCCTTCCCCCATGAAAACTTCCTTCATGGAAAGATCCTCCAGTATAACCCTCGAACCACCCACCCCCACCTACCAGAAAGAATCCCCCCTGAAAACGTCTGTATACTTCCCAATAACCAATACTGTGTTAACATTGGGTAAAGTTCATAACTTTCAGCCCTCCCCCCGGAGACTTCGGGGGATTAAGTAATCCTAAGAGACATATTTTTCATATTTTCGACCATGCTGAACAAAATGGCTATCTCAAAATTTTGATGGGTGACTTTGGGAAAAAAATGAGCGTGGGAGGGGGCCTAGTTGCCCTCCATTTTTTTTTGTCACTTAATAAAGGCACTGGAACTTTTAATTTCCATTCCAATGAGCCCTCCCACGACATTCTAGGACCGCTGGGTCGATACAATCACCCCTGGGAAAAAAAAAACAAACAAATAAACAAATAAACAAATACGTGATCTTTCTTCTGGCAAAAAATGAAAAATTCCATATTTTTGTAGATAGGGGCTTGAAACCTCTACAGTAGGCTTCTCTTATACGCTGAATACGATGGTGTGATTTTCATTAAGGTTCTATCACTATTAAAGGGTCTTTCCTCCTTTATTCTAAGATCAGCCAAATTTTCTCAGGCGCGTAACTTTTGATGGGCAATACTAAACTTGATGAAACTTATATATTTATAATCGGCATTAAAATCTGATTCTTTTGATGCATCTATTGGTATCAAAATTCCGTTTTTTAGAGTTTCGGTTACCATTGAGCCGGGTCGCTCCTTACAGTTCGTTACCACGAACTGTTTGAAAATAACATAAATGAATATAATATCTGAATTTGTATTGACTCAGATTTTGCGGACACCCTGTATAGTGTATCATTTAAAGGGGGAACCTTCATGCAGGATTACCAAGAATTCTTTTACTAATTTATCCCCAATTCATCCACGTAGCAAACTAGTAACCTTTTATACAGGTGGGGACAAACGACGGCAATAAAAAACTTTTATAGCCATGTCGAGATGTAATTTTACGGTCAACTCTTCTTCTCCCCGATTTCGTTCCAACATTTGAGAATAAGACACTTTGAAAATTTATCTCACAGTAAATGTCTACTAAGGGCCCAAGCGGGAATACATCCATAAAAGGGCGTATAAGACCTGTCCCCGTATTAGCATAGAGACAACGTCTCCCCGTTCAGAATGACTTCTAAAGTCACCTAGGGTTCAATAAAGAAGTACAGCAGAAGACTTGTGAAAATGTAATCTACCATCTGGTACGGGGAAGTGAGTTTGGGCGTCACAAAACTGTTGAATGCTTTATAAGGGATATTGATATGGGATTATCTCTTTGGCTAGGGCTCTTTGAATGACAAAACCACACCTGTCAGCGTTAGCGATCCGGAAAAATGCTGGACATGCAGCAATAAAAGAAGTTTTGACTTAACTGCTCTTTGAATATTACATGGATTTCGGCATCTATAAAGTAAATTACTCGGTTGAGCATACTGGTATCCGAAATTAGAGGTGATTGGGGATGATTCCAAATAATTTTTTTTAGCAAGTTGTAAAAAAAAATCTAAAAGAAACTCCTTATTTAGATTTGTACATAAATTTTGTAATTTAATGCAATGATTTTTATGTGGATACGTAAATAAATCTACATAAACTATTTTCATAAACTCTTTTTCAACACATAATTTAAATGGGTATTTTCAATTTCTTTCCTTCTGTCTTTTTCTCTTGCCAGCGTGTTTTTCCTACTTACTCCATTTTTCTTTCGTCTTCCTCTCTCTTTTCAAGAGTCTAATCTGTTTCTTTTATTTTTATTTCTTTCTTCTTTAGAATTGTCTCTAGTTTACTTGCCCTTACCCCCCCCCCTTCCCCAGAACGTTTGTTATGACGCCATACCTGTTTATTTATTTTATATTTAATTTAATTACTTATTATTAACTTATTATTCAAGTTCAAGTTCAATTTTTTGTAACATTCACAAATAAATAGGTATAAAATAACACCTCCGCGCTGGATAAAAACTTATGAGGTCGCGGTCACACGAAAGCCCACACAGCTAATTACCCATTAAATCAAATAATTAATTTAATCTAGTACAAAAAAATTAAATGGAAATGATTGAATTAAAAATGCTATTACTACTAAAACTCACCACACTACAAAGCCGCCTAAGGCCAACACAGTTGAACACGCTCGCCCTCCATTCCAATCTATTCAATCGCTTCCCTCTTTAAACCCTCCCAAGTAGTTCCAATTTCCTTTCAATCCTTTCTGGCAACCTTTTTCCCCGCCATTTAGGGACTGCCTGCTTTCTGCTTGGCCCTAGATGGATGACCGAAAAGGATGACCTTTGGCAATATGTCATCCTTCATCCACAAAACATGTCCTAGCTATCTCAACCTTCCTCTCATTGTAGCCCAAGAGAGCGGGATAGAAACACGTTTTTTTGCAGCGCTTACCATTGATGTGTACAGATTACCAGTACAGCCTGTATAGCTTACCAGCTGACCATTTAAAATATTGTCAGTCAAATGGCTAAGCAAAACAATCTGCAGACATATCCTCTGGAACACATCTAACATATCCTCTTAAAAATAGTATCCCTTAAAAATAAATCCCTTAAAGAATATTATTTCTTATTTTATTTACTTAGTATTAAATTACTTATTTATTACTTAACTTTTGTGAATTAATTACTTTAACAACTGATATACTTACCGAAAGGCCCGTTCATATCTTCTTCGTCCAAACGTCTTCGAATGGCCTCTTTGTCGTTCCTAAAATAAGGACCCCAGCATCTAGATCTCCCCGCATCCTTCTTCAGACGCTTTTCTTTTGCTCTCCTATAAGACATTAAAGTTTCAAAAACTTGTACAAATGCTTTGAAAGATGCTGGCTGTCTTTGCATTCTGGATTCGACACATAGTTACTAAACATTACTAAAAAAATTTTGTTTTTTGTTCCAGCTGACGTTGTCGTAGTAGCAGGAAAAACAAACAATTGATTTTGAATCCACTTTCGTACTAACTTTTTTTTAAGATACTTAATAGGCATCTTCAGTTAAATAGATCTGCATCATTATCATCATTTTGCATTATCATCCTTATCATCATCATTTATCATATTTATCATTATCAGATTGAAACAAACTAAAAATGTTTTTAGAATGAAAGAGAGATGGATATAATGAAAGAAGATGGATAGAAAGAAGAAGAATGATAGAAATGATAGAAATGAATGATAGAAAAAGAAGAATGATAGAAAGAGAGATGGATGCTAAATAAGTAATTAGTTACTTCACAACCGTTCCTGATGGATTACAACTTTAAGTAGATTCTGTAGTTAATATAAAGTTACTACTGTTTAAAACCTGAAATGCGCCTACTATCATCAAAATAATAATCCCAACGTCTCTTTTCACATGAATTAGCTTTTTGTATTCTTGTGTCGGTTATAAAAAAGGAGAAGCAACTGTTTAGTTGACATGTTGCGTTAAAATATCATAGAAATTACGATTTTTTATAATTTGCTTCTAAAAGTAAAGTATTTATGGCATCTTATTTTGCTAAGTCCCAAAACTTAATTTGTTATTTGAAAGAAACAAAGAGGGATACAAAAGACGGCTGCATTCAAGATTTAACAAAAAGTAACTAAAAGTTACAAAAAAAAAATAACTTCTTCGTTCCAGCTGAAGTTGTCGTAGTAGCTGGAACGACAGAAAAGTAACTTCGGATTTACTTTTTTTAAGTAACTTATATTAAAGATAGCTAACGAGCATGTTTAGTGAAGTGACTGTGCATCATTATGATCATTGCTATTATTATCAATTTGAAACATATGAAAGTGTTATTAGACTAAATTATAATGAAAGGGCAATGAATACAATTGAAACTCACGAATATTATACCCTTACAAATCAAATACGGTCGTAGTTACTTCACAACCGTTCCCAGTGGAGTCAATTTCAAGTAGCTTCTATAGTTAAAGTAAAGTTTCTACAGTTTGCAACCAGGAATAAATCCACAAGTTTCAAACACAAAAAAATTAGTGAAGGTTAGGAATAGACCGTAATCCCTAAAAACAGCTTTCCATATTATAATAAATTGCGCTCTTTACTGAAAACACATTAAATTGATTGGAAGCTTTGATTCCTCTGGTATTTCAAGAGACAAAAGTAAAGATGAATTAGAAGAAATAACTGCTTAGTTGCCATGTACCACTTCAGTCTGATCAAATTTTAAAAGTAAAAGATGTCTTGACTATCTGTTATACAGAGTCACTTTCCTAAAATCTTTACTGCATGATTTTTTTTTTAAATAAAGAGGAATTAAACTTAAATCACAATGATTTTTACTAAGGGTCAAGAAAAGGCTGGAATCCCTAAATATTTTTAGGGATTACAGCCTATTCCTAAGGATTACATTGTAAACTGATTAAAAATTTGACTCCTCTGGTTTTTTCAGAGAGAGAGAGAGAGAGAGAGAGAGAGAGAGAGAGAGAGAGAGAGAGAGAGAGAGAGAGAGAGAGAGAGAGAGAGAGAGAGATGAGAGATGAGAGAGAGGAGAGAGAGAGAGAGAGAGAGAGAGATGAGAGAGAGAGAGAGAGAGAGAGAGAGAGAGAGAAAGAGGAGGAGACAAAGGAAGGTAAAAACAAGAAAAAACTGCTTTGTCACCATGATTCGCTTCAAAATCATCGCACTTATGATTTAGACCAGTTGCTTTTAAAAGTTAAATATATATCGATTATTTACTATTTTCTGTTTTTCTCTATTTGGCCATTTGACTAAAATTTTTACTGAACTTTTTTTCAAATTAATTTCTTAATAAAAACTTTAAAAGTAAATGATATTTTGGCTGTTTTAACAGATGCCTTTTTCATTTGGCTATTGAGATATTTACTAACATTTTGAACTGCGCTTTTTCTAAGAAATTCTGCACAAAAAGGGAAATATTTTGGATTTACTTGTTTATACTTTATTTTTTGGAAGAAATATCCACTCATTTGACTTCAATGAATAAAACCGAAATACAAGCAGAATGAACTTAGATTTCTTTCGTCTATTCGACCATTATTTAGAAAATTGGTCGCTCCGGAACATTGGTGGCACTGGTATCTCTCTCGTTTTTTCTGGGACTACTTTTTACCAGCCGTTATTATTATTAACGGTATAACTAGAACCTACCTATTTCTCATTGTTGCTTTAATGATAAGCATCAGGTACAAAGATTTTCATTTTGGTTGAGCAACTTTTGTCATTTTACATGAGAACAATTACTCTTTATTTTGTGCTTAAAAAAAAGGAAAAAAATGGCTGAGTTGCCATGTTCCACTTTAATATCATGAATCAACTGCTTCATGACCAATTGCTTTTAAAAGTAAAAACATTTCTTAGCTCTATTTCTACATAGTCTCTTTCCTAAAGTCTTTTCTAAATGAAAGAAACACCTTTTTCTTAAGAAGCTAGGAGCGAAACTTAAACTTAAGAAACAGAAATTACTGAAGGCAAGGAATGGGCTGTAATCCCTTAAAATTTTTTGTGTGTAAAAACAAATTGTGCACTTTACTGAAAACACATTTTGACTCCTCTGTTCTTTCAAGAGGAAAAAAAAAGACAAAAAGAAGAAAAACTACTCAGTTGCATTCCCCACTTTGATAAAATTGAAGTTACGATCTATGACCAGTTGCTCTTTCAAGTAAAATGAAATAAAAAATAACAACAAGTCTTTTCAACTAAAAGTAAGGAGCAACATTAAAACTTAAAACAAACAACTTTACATTATCGTAAAGAGTGAGGTATAGAGAAGGAACAGCCCCCCTCATATACGGAAAGCTGCTCCTTACTTTCAGTTGGAAAAACTTCCTCCATGAAATTTCCTCCCATTTAAAATCCCCGGATGATTCCATCCTCGCTGAATATTTTCCACGGAAAATTTCTTGCGGACAATTCCTCATGAAAATTTTTCCTTAGTCTACGGAAAACAACATCAGACTTGGTTCTTATTTCATTTTTGGTGGTTTTTCAAATCATGCCAAAAATTCCCCTTCGTGGAAAAGTTCATCCCGGACATTCCCGCAGAAAATTCACCCATACAGAATTTCTCCCTCATAAAATTACCCCATGGAGAATTTATCGCGTGGAAGCCCCCCCCCCCCTCCTACACAAAAAATCCCACAGAAAATTCCAACCGCGCTGAAACTTTTTCCCCGGCAATTTTGCCCTGAATATTTCCACACATAAAATTGAGCCGCCAAAGAGAAAGTAAGACAAATAAAAGAACTTCGTATAGAAATTCTGGCAAATCCTCCCACCAATCCTTTAAAATTTCTTCTGGAAAGTTCATCCCTGGATAATTCCCTCCACATGGAAAATACTCCTCGTTGAAAATTCTCTTGCATAGAATCCCCCCCCCCTTCCAGAAAAATATACGCATACTTCCCAATAATAAATACTATATGTAAAAAATGGGCAAACTTCACAGCTTAAAGCCATTTCCCCAGGGGCTGTGAGGGGTCATGTCATCCCAAGAGGCATACCTTTGGACCTTTCAACTATGCTGCACAAAATGGCTATCTCAAAATTTCGATCAGATAATTTTAGGGGAAAAGGGTGAGGACGGGTGCTACTTTTCCTCTATCTTTTTGGTCACCCAGGGGAATACAAATCACCACTGAAGACCATAATTGATACCCCCACCTACTATTCGGAACAAATAGGATCCTTGCTTCCAATTTTCAAAAAAGCTAACGCTTTTAAAAGAAGTTTTAAGAAAAAAACCTCATTTTGTCTTCATTTCTTTTTTGTTTTTGTATATGCTAAACTTGTTGATTTCAATTGATGGCTGCGTTTAATTCTGCCTTGGACATTATCAATATCATGGTTGTTAAATTTTGTGGTAAATAAATGCCTCTTATGCCTTTTCATTTTATGTACCGTAGTTGGTAGCCCATTTTTTTTTTTTTTTTTTTTGTTTAACATCCAAGGAATAAGTCAGGTGCGGTGACTAAGTGGACGTTTTGATATTATTTTCCCTCAAAGGGTTAATGGTGCCAGTTCATGAATATGTATAGGGGAGAGGAAATGAGTTTTTCAAAATCAAGGACTGGTGATTTTTGTTTCTTTACTTTTTTTAATGAATATAATAGAAAGGGCGAATTTTCAATAAAAATAAAAAAGGTATTTGAAAATCTAGGAAGAGGGTGGGAAAATTTAGAGGCCGTTGATCCTACTGCCCCACCTTTACCCCAATTGGCAGCATTGCAAAGGGGTGCTTTCTCCCTGTCCATTAGTTCAATCCGTCTTTTCACATCCTATTTGATTACTGAGTGGCTAAAAACTTTTTGCTTTTTAGACTTTCAAAAATTAGTTACCATATCTTCAATGCGCTTAGACATACCCTTCGTATAAGTAATGACTGTTATAAAAATACACAAAACGTCTTAATTTTTTTTTTTCAATACGCTTTGAAATACAGCCGGTAAATTACCAATTTCAACATATCTTATGCTTTCATCCTTATTGCTAAGAAAATAATGTATTAATTTCATTAAACAATCTACCACACTAGTTAATAACATCGAAACATAATTATTTAATTGATTTAAACAATTTCATTAAACAATCTACAACACTTGTAAATAACAGTCGAAAAACTCTACATGCGTTTTTTTTTTCGTGTTTTTGCTCTAATGTAAAATATATTTTTTAGAACATGAAATCCTTTGTATTACTGCAGCTGAAATATCTAATCGGTAAAAAATTTTTTTAGCAAACCTTTTTACCGTTACCAATTCTTTCTGGTATGTTTACTTAATCATTTAATGTGACAAATTAATGCATCAATATAAACAGAAACCATTGCAACTGCTTAATTATTCAGGATGTGGGGGTATTATAACCCCTGCTTCCTAACATAGGCGTAATTTGCCCACAGAATCCAGTCCCCCCTGCTGAAATATAGTTTCTTCAAAATCTTGTCAAAATTAAGATAAGCCTGCATAATTCAAGCATCCAGAGAAACGGGTCAGTTTTTCTTTAGCATATCTTTACCTGTATGGTACTATATGGCTCATTTTTCAGTTTTCACTGTCATATCTTGATTTGGTAAAATTGGCCCCGACCCCCCCCCCCCCCCCCATAGGATTTGATGAAATAACGCCACTGCTTCTTAAGGCCCTTCTTCTTTTCCTCTGAAATGATTCATAGTTTTATAACTGACTAGCTTTCCATTCTGAGGATCTGAAGTGCATAACAAGGGACTTGTTATTAGATTGAAAAGTTTGTAGAAGAGTGTTTTATGTCTTTGTCCCTTTAGGTCTTGCCCTACTTTATGGGGACTAAACAATTCCCTTAACTGGTCGTTGGAAATCGACAGCAATGAAAAAAGACGTTTTTGGGTCACTAAAATAAGCATTGATTTAAAGATAAAACTTGAATTTGACCTTTACAAGGGATGAGTTCGTATAATGGAAAACGTTCGGGAATTTTTATCATTTCATATAAACGTTGGAAAACATTGATCGTTGAAAATCGACAATGAAGAAAAAAGACGTTTTTGGGTCGCTAAAATTAGTATTGATTTAAAGGCAAAACTATAATTTCGCCTTTACAAGGGATGAGTTTGTTTGATGGAAGCCATTCGGGAATTTTTATCATCTCGTTTAAACGGAGGAAAACTATGGTCGTTGGAAATTGAAAGCGATGAAAAAAGACGTTCTTGAGTTGCTAAATCAACATTGATTTAAAGATCTAACTAGAATCTGGCCTTTATAAGGGCTGAGTTTGTTTGATGGAAACCATTCGGGAATTTTTATTATCTCGTTTAAACGTTGGAAAAACGTTGGTCGTTGGAAATTGACAGCGATGAAAAAAGATGTTTTTGAGTTGCTAAAATCAGCATTGATTTAAAGATCAAACTAGAATTTGGCCTTTATAAGGGATGAGTTTGTTTGATGGAAACCATTCGGGAATTTTTATCATCTCGTTTAAACGTATGAAAACGTTGGTCGTTGAAAATTGAAAGCAATGAAAAAAAGATGTTTTTTGTCGCTTAAGTAAGTATTAATTTAAAGATAAAAACTAGAATTTGCCCTTTACAAGGGATGAGTTTGTAGAATAGAAAACATTTGGTAGATTTTTCATTTCACATAAAAGTTGGTAAAAACATTTACATAATTTATCATCGACAGCGGTGAAAAAATATGTTCTTGGGTCGCTAAATTAAACAGGGATTTGAAGCCAAAATTAGAATTTTGCCTTTACAAGAATGAGATTGTAGAATGGAAAATATTTAGTTATTTTTCATTTTTTCATCGACAGCGATAAAAAAAAATGTGTTTTTGGGTGGATAAATTAAGCACTGATTTAAAGATAAAACTAGGATTTGGTCTTTACAAGGGATGAGTTTGTTGAATGAGAAACATTTGGTAATTTTTTTCATTTTAGATAAACGTTTAGTAAATTTTTTAGTAAATTTGTCGAATGTTCAGTTAATTCGTAAGCTAAACCGATAAATATACCATTCGATTTGTCATTCAACGTTCTTTCTAAATATTATAATGTGGAACATACATTTATCGAATGATAAACAAATGGTAATTTTGTAAAATGTTCGGTTAACTTCCTAGCTAAGAGATAAACTTAGCCTACCATTCGAATTGTTATTCAACATTATTTCTAAATATAGTAATGTGCAACATGGTTTTTATCGAAAGAAGAACATTTGGCCAATTTGCTAAATTGATCGATTGACTTGCTAGCTGAAAAATAAAATGACAATTCGATTTCTCAAGCTACAAAACTTAAGTCGGTTCTTGAGTTACCTGAACCAGGCTTCTTTGGATCCAGTCAGGAAACTAGTTTTTTAATTTCGGTTTGCAAAAAGGTTGCAAAAATGGCACCTCCCCCCCCCTCCCCACAACCTGCCAAGAACCAAAGTGGACAGTCATAAGAATTAAATGTCAAAGAAAGAATCGATGGCTGCTCCATCTTATTCACCGAGGGATGCTGTCATGTTGTCTGTTTTATTGGTTACCAATTGGTCATCCAATTGGCGTACCAGGATAATCCTGCTGCTATCCTGAGTTTACATCCAAAGGAGCGGGCCTGAAAACTGCCTAATTTTTTTTCTGATTGGCTTGAAACTCCAAAGAAACTTTGCCTGGACTAATGGGATCAAGCGTTTTTTAGTAGGGAGCAGGGTGTTATTGGGCTTGGAAATGGGTCAAACCATGTTGTCTTTAATTAATCCGAACATAACAGCCGCAAGTCAGAGATCTAAGGAAAACCTGCCGTAAAAAAACATCTAGGGTTACCGTCTTCTAAAAATGGGGTCCAAATATGTCCAAAACTTTTTGCGTGGAAGCCATAGGAATTCCATAAAAAGAGATAGAATTCTTCGATATGTAAACACGGTCACAAATTTTTCCCCCTCAAGGAATGGTGACCTTTGAAGTGCCATAAAAAGGTTTTTGCTGTGTTAGCCTTGGATGGCCTTGTGCTGTGATAACCGGTAAGTTAGTAGTAGTAGTATATAATTCAAGTTCATTCAATGTTGTTCTCAATCAGTACATTTGGATAAGTGGAGTTGTTACAAGCAGCGTATAGCCAGTGTATCAAACAGTTCGTGGTAACGAACTGTAAGGGGCGACCCGGCTCAATAGTAACCGAAACTCTAAGAAACAGAATTTTGATACTAATAGATACATAGAAAGAATCAGATTTTTATACTGATTTCAAATATAGGAGTTTCATGAAGTTTAGTTTCAAGGATAGCATTTTCGAAAAAGGAAGAAAACATCCCTTAAAAGTCATAAAACTCTAATGAAAATGACACTCCGTTTCAGCGTATCAGAGAAACCCTACTATAGAAATTTCAAGCTCCTATCTGGGAAGATCTTTCTGGGATCCTCCATGGGAGGATCTTTCCATGGAGGAAGTTTACATGGAGGAAGGGACATTACTATGAAGGGGGCGTCGGATTTCCCAGCCTTATTTAGAAAAAAACGATCAGAAATTAAATAAAAAAAACAATTTTTTTCAACTGAAAGTAAGGAGCAACATCAAAACTTAAAACTAACAGAAATTATTACATATATGATTGGGTTTGCCCTCTAGTCAATACCTTGCTCTTTACGCTAAAGTTCGAACTTCAAAGTTCCAAATTTGAACTTTAGCGTAAAGAGCGAGGTATTGACAAGGGGGCGAACCCCCTAATATACGTAATAAAAAAAACGAATATAGATGTTCGTTACGTAAGTCAATTCGTAAGTTACGTTAGATCAAAATTTTGAGAAAGCTATTTAGCCAAAAAAAAGTAAAAATTAATATGCAAATTTCGTTTAAATTATTCATATACGGTGAGCCAAAATCAAAGCTGCATTAATTCAAAAACGTTCAGAAATTAAATCAAAGAAACAAGTTCTTTTAACTGAAAGTAAGGAGCAAAATTAAAACTTAAAACGAACAGAAATTATTCCGTATATGAAACAGTCTGTTCCTTCCTCAACGCCTCGCTCTTTACGCTAAAGTTTGACTCTGTCTCACAACTTTATTTTTAAAAACAATAAAAAACTTTAACGTAAAGAGTGAGGCGTTGAGGAGAGGACAGTCCCTTTTATATTGAGTATTTCTTGTCAGTTTAGCCCTAGACTCTTTTATGGTTCGATATATTAATTTCTGGAAGAATAGTACAGAACATCTTACAGAAAGAACTGTTTCCATGGTAACGACTCAAGGGGGCGTGTTCAAGTCACTGTGAAAGCCACCCTAATATGTCCCAGCGGAATTGAATACTGCTTCGCTTGGAAAGTAATTACTTCTAAGAGCTTAGAAAATGGAAAAATCCTTTGCTCCTTTCGTGAAAGGTTTTGAAAATACTAAAGGGGAAAATACAGAAATTATAGTAAAGCATAAAGCGCGTAAATAATTTTTTCTAAGAAAAAAAAGAAGATTTTATTTAAGCTACAGGGAATATGAAAAAATTAGCTTTGTCGGTGCATTTTTTGGTCTAATAAAAGTAAAAAGGTATGACTTGGAACAAAACAGAATTTATGCGTTTGTCCTATCATTTCACTCACTAAATATATGCTAAGGAAGGTACCATTTAATAAATAGTAAAGAAAACGTATAACGGACATAAAAAGGTATAAAAAAAAAGAAGGAACCTGACCGAAAAAAATCATTGTGACTAATCCATAATAATAGTCACTTAAACCCCATTTTCAAGGAAGAAAAAAAAATAAAGAAAAAAAAAATGAAAATTGAAATACGAGAAATTAAATCAGTCTACTGCAATATAATTATTAAAAAAAAACTCAATAGCACTGTAAGATTTAGAGCCTTTAAAGTGCGCAGGACATTAAAATGAAAAGATTTTTTACCACATGCAGGTCCATACCGAGGATCATTTTCGGGGAGGTGGGTTCAAAAAATTTTTTTTCGGGAGGGGGGGTTTACAAAAACACTTTAAAAAACGAATAAAAAAATTTGTTTATATTCATTTCTGCTGCGTTTTTTACGAGTCGGACAAACATTTCTGGGGGAGGGGCAGGGGTTTCAATCCCCCGACCCCCTGGATACGGCCTTGGCCGCATGTCACCTTTGCCACCATATTAGGTCCATTCGTACCTGAAAACCAGGATTCTCTACGATTTTTCATTTAGTTAGTACAAAATATCAAACAGTTCGTGGTAATGAACTGTAAGTAAGGAGCGATCCGGCTCAATGGTAACCGAAACTCTAGAAAACGGGTTTTTGATACCAATAGATACATAAAAAGAATCAGATTTCAATGCTGATTTTAAATATATAACTTTCATCAAGTTTTGTGCTACCCATCAAAAGTTACGCACCTGAGAAATTCGGCTGATTTTCAAAAAAAGGGAGAAAGACCCCCTAAAAGTCATAGAACCTTAATGAAAATCACAGCATCATATTCAGCGTATCAGAGAACCATACTGTAGAGGTTTTAAGCTCCTATCTTTAAAAATGTGGAATTTTGCATTTTTTGCCAGAAGAAAGATCACGGATGCGTGTTTATTTTTTTTATTTTTTTTTTTCCCCAGGGGTGATCGTATCGACCCAGTGGTCCTAGAATATCGTGGGAGGGCTCATTGGAACGGAAATTAAAAGTTTTAGTGCCCTTTTTAAGTGACCAAAAAAAATGGAGGGCAACTAGGCCCCCTCCTACTCATATTCTTTTCCCAAAGTCACCCGATCAAAATTTTGAGATAGCCATTTTGTTCAGCATGGTCGAATATATGATAAATATGTCTTTTAGGATGACTTAATCACCCAAAGTCCCCATGGGGAGGGCTAAAAGTTATGAACTTTACCCAATGTTCAAACAGTTCCTGGTAACGAACTGTAAGTAAGGAGCGACCCGGCTCAATGGTAACCGAAAAATCTATAAAACGGTATTTTGATAAAAATAGATACATCAAAAGAATCAGATTTTAATGCAGATTTTAAATATATAACTATCATCAAGTTTGATCCTACCGATCAAAAGTTAGGCGCCTGGGAAAATTTGGCTGATTTTTGAAAAAAAAGAGGGAAAGACCCCCTAAAAGGTTATAGAACCTTAATGAAAATCACACCATCACATTCCGCGTATCAGAGAACCCTACTGTAGAGGTTTCAAGCCCCCATCTACAAAAATGTGGAATTTTGCATTTTTTTTCCAGAAGAAAGATCACGGGTGCGTGTTTATTTGTTGTTTTTTTTTCCCAGGGGTGATCGTATCAACCCAGTTGTCCTAGAATATCGTGGGAGGGCTCACTTGAATGGAAATTAAAAGTTCTAGTGCCCTTTTTAAGTGACCAAAAAAATGGGAGGGCAACTAGGCTCCCTCCCACGCTAATTTTTTTCCCAAAGTCATCTGATCAAAATTTTGAGATAGCCAATTTGTTCAGCATGTTCGAAAATATTATAAGTATGTCTTTTAGGATGACTTAGTCCCCCGAAGTTCCCGGGGGGAAGGGCTGAAGGTTATGAACTTTACCCAATATTAACATATAGTATGGTTATTTGGAAACATACAGACATTTTCAGGGGAGATTTTTTTTCCTGGTAGTGGGGGGGGTGGATGGGTCGGGGGTTATGTGGGAGGATCTTTCCATGAAGGAAGTTTTCATGGGGTAAGGGACATTGCTATGAAGGGGACGCCGGACTTCCCAGCATTATTTAAAAAAGATCAGAAACTTAATATAAAAAAAAAAACAAGTATTTCAACTGCAGCAGCAGTCACCCCATAGTCAATGCCTCGCTCTTTAAGCCAATGATTTTTTATTACTTTCATAAGAGCTATTTATTCTAATTAACGGCCTTTGTGAATAAGCGGTCATTTTTAAAGAATTGGAACAAAATTCGAACTTTCGCTTAAAGAGCAAGGTATTGACTAGGGGCGAACCCACTAATAAACGTATTAAAAATATATGAATATAGAAGTTCGTTACGTAAGTTAATTCGTAAGTTACGTATATTTATTACTAATAAAAACGTTCGTAAATAAAATTAAACAAGTTTTCGAGAAAGCCATTTAACTAAATAAAAGTAAATTAATATGAAAAATTTTGTTTTAATTATTCATGTACGATGAGCCAAGATCAAAACCTTTATTTATTCAAAAACGTTCAAAAATTAAATAAAAAAAACAGGTTTTTTAAACTGAAAGTAAGGAGCGACATTAAAACTTAAAACGAACAGAAATTATTCCGTATATGAAAGGGACTGTCCCCTCCTCAACGCCTCGCTCTTTACGCTAAAGTTTGACTCTGTCTCACAACTTTATTTCTTAAAATAATAAAAAACTTTAGCGTAAAGAGCGAGGCGTTGAGGAGGGGACAGTCCCATTCACATACCGAATAATTTCTGTTCGTTTTAAGTTTTAATGTCGCTCCTTACTTTCAGTTTAAAAAACTTGTTTTTTTATTTAATAACATATAGTATCGGTTATTGGGAAGTATACAGAAGTTTTCAGGAGGTTTTTTTTTTTGTTTTTTTTTTTTCTGGTAGTGGGGGGGAGGGGGGGTGGGTCGGGGGTTATGTTGGAGGATCTGTCCATGAAGGAAGTTTTCATGTGGGAAGGGAAATTGCCATGAAGGGGGCGCCGGACTTGCCAGCATTATTTATTGGTTATTGGGAAGTATACAGACATTTTCAGGAAGGATTTTTTTTCTGGAGGGGGGGGGGGGCTAGAGGAGGGGGTTACTCTGGAGAATCTTTCCGTGGAAATGTTTCTTTGGGGTAAGGGAAATTTCTATGAAGGGGGCGCCGGATTTCCAAGCACTATTTAAAAAAACGATCAGAAATTAAAAAAAAAAACAAGTTTTTTTCAACTGAAAGTAAGAAGCAACATTAGAAATTAAAACGAACAGTAATTATAACGTATGTGAGGGGGTTCTCCCCCGAGTCAATACCTCGCTCTTTACGCTAAAGTTTTTTTAATGCTTTCAAAAGAGCTATCTATTCTAATTAAACGGCCTTTGTGATTCAGGGGTTTGTGAATAAATTTTTTTTTTTAACTTTTAACGTAAAGAGCGTGGTATTGACTAAGGGGAGAACCCCCTCATATACGTAATAACATATACGTAATAAAAAAAACAATAAAAAAAAAACAAGGGATACGGCTCAATAGTAATCGAAACTTTTAAAAACGGAGTTTTGATGACAATAAATGTATCACAAGAATGTGTTTATAATGCTGATTCTAAATATGTAAATTTTATTAAGTTTAGTATTACTCATCAAAGGCTACGAGCCTGAGAAAATTTACCCGATTTTTTAAAGAGGGGGGAAACATCCCTACAAGTGAAAGAATTTTAATGAAAATCACACCGTCAGATTCAGCGTATCAGAAAACCCTATTACATAGGTTTCAAGCTCACATCTGCAACTTTGTATTTTTTGCCAGAAGAAAAAAATATACGAATATAGAAGTTAGTTCTGTAAAGTTAATTTGTAAATTACATCATAACCAAATTTAGAGACATCCATTTAGCAAAAGAAAAGTAAAATTTTATGCAAATTTTGTTTACTTATTCAATGACGGTGAGCCAAAATAAAAGCTGCATTAACTAAAAAACGACCAGAAATTAAATAAAAGAAACAAGTTTTTTAAACTGAAAGTAAGGAGCGACATTAAAACTTAAAATGAACAGAAATTATTCCGTATATGAAAGGGGCTGTCCCCTCCTCAACGCCTCGCTCTTTTACGCTAAAGTTGGACTCTGTCTCACAACTTTATTTTTTAAAACAATAAAAAACTTAGCGTAAAGAGCGAGGCGTTGAGGAGGGGACAGCCCCTTTCATATACGGAATAATTTCTGTTCGTTTAAGTTTTAATGTCGCTCCTTACTTTCAGTTTAAAAAACTTGTTTTTTTATTTAATTTTAAACGTTAGAACCAATGTACGAAGTTTCACCTGTGTTGTCAAGGTAAACCATGAAAACAAAAGGCGGGAACTAATTCGATAAGTTCCACATATCTTTCAATTATAAGAATTCACAGATGTTGCAGAAACAAACATTGAATCATTTTAGGAAGATATACCTTAATTATTTTTTTAAATTCATAGACGTTTACCATTATACAGCATTTCTTGGTTATCCTGCAGGAAATTAATTCCTTCAAATGTCTAATTGCTTATGATGTATCAAGTGTTAGAGCAGAACAGGTTGGGTGATGCTTCAAGAAGCTTTTTTTTATACATTTGAATGTATTACGAGAATTTTGGGAATTTTTTCGTATGTCTGGGAATTTTTTTTTTCTCGGTGTCTAAAGCAAAACAATGAAACTAATGTTTACAATGTATATATACAATTAAGTCATAACAGTGATAATTTTGGAATCAGAAGAAAATAAGAATTATATTGATATGTGAATGAAGTTGACGCGCTAGAGGGATAAATATAACAAAATAGGATAATTGGTCTTGACAAAGATATATTTTGATAAAAAAAAAGGTTTTGATGTAAGGTTTTGGTTGAAATTCTTATTTTTTAGTATATTTTTAGTTGAATTTAGTTTTCCATAAGGAAATTCTGATATTTAAAGAGCAGTCAAAAGATACTCAGTAAGAAAAATATAATAAGGATGTCACAAAATTAAAAAGTGGGAAAAAGTTAATTTTACTGTCATCGCAGCAGCAATATAACTTGAATACCAATTTGACATACGGGAGCGGGAGCCGAGAAGAAAAACTCTGGAATCCTAAAGTAGACTCCAACTGGAAATAACTTTCAGGTCTCAAAAGATTTTGGACCTGGATCATAAATTCTCTTTCCTAAATCTATTATTTTTTCTGGGTTTATGTTTTGTATTTTAGTTGGATAGTGCTTTCAAGGACATAGCCAAAGAAAACCTTTGCATGGAAAGGAGGAGACTGTGGGAGTAAATTAATCCTTTTTAAAAATCAGACCAAAGTTCCCGAAGGACGGACTGCTTGAGCTTTCGAATTTATCAGCAGTACTGTCGCATGATTGTCTTCCTAATATTATCGTTATGTTGGGGTTGGTTTAGACGATTAACCTAATAAGTGTGGTGGGAGCCGGCGATTTCTCCCCTCTTGAAAAATAGCCCTCCGCAAAATACCCCCCGAAGAAATTGTCCCCTGCCAAAAAAATAACCCTCGGTAAAATATCCCCCCTCACAAAAAAATACCCTCCTCCCACGTAATATACAACCCAGAAAATGTCTCCCGTTGCTGGTTGATCTCTAATCACTTTCGACTCATAAAAAAAAAAAACTCAACTTCTGACGTAATGAGCACCCTCTGAAGCTTTTGGGACCATGAGGTGAGGTTGAGATGAGGAAGGGGGCACTTTAACAGTTATAAAACACCATTCTAACAGTTTTAAAGCCCATATATGCAAGTGTCTGGAATTGTAAAACAAGTAAAAACTACAAGGAATTTACCTAAAACAACGAAATTTGTTTAGACCTTAAAACATTTTTCGGCTTGTTAGGGAGGGAGAGAAATAACTCAAAGGGTACATTTTAATGACAAAAACATCCCAAATCTCACTGAGCCTTCAGATAAATACGGAATTAATTCTAAGGGAGAGACGAGGAGAGGGGTGGAGATAGGGATTGATGAATAATCCCTAAGGCCATATCCAGGACTTTTGTTTTGTGGCTTATTTTTTCGGGTGGGGACGGAGGAGGGGGAGGGGTTGATACAAGGAAACTAAAAAAAGGCGCATCAGAAATGTGAAATTGACATGAAATGCCTCTTGATTTCCGGGAAATATTCCTGGTATATGTTGTTATTATGAAAATAAAGAGTAACATCTAACCCCAGAATGAGCAAAATTTATTCCATATTAGATTGGGACTGCCCCTTCCACATCCTCTTCCACTTCATAGTCGTAGAAACTTCGGAGGATGGTCATTCGATCAAAAATTGACAGTACTGGTCCTTTTTTTATAAGTCGAAAGTGATTGGAGCCCAACAACAACGGGGGTATTTTCTGGGGGGGGGGGGAATTTTGTGGGGAGACGACTAACCCCAAGTGTGGTAAGGTACGCTAAAAGTTTCTCGAAGGTGGAGCTTTCGGCTACGCCACTAGCCATAGCCTAAATATGTCCAAGTTTAGAATTAGTTATTTTACCAAAAAGGTACAAAAAACGTGCCTTCAACGCGTCAAATGACCCCAAAGCCCCAGATAAATAGCCCTATATTATGGAGTCGGTCCATATCCGTCACTGCTATTCCGTGACAGAAAATACATTTATGTTGGACATTATTAAGATAATAATCGTGCAATGATTTTCAATCTCTAAAAAACTTGCCGGCTTAGAGGCACAAAAACTTTTCATTCCTCCAAAACATGTACCTCACTTTGGTAAATTTAAGTGTATTATACCCTGTTTGATGCGTTATCGCAAAATAATTTCCAATCTATGTCATTGAAGACACAATGTAAGCCCGGGGTTGATCCTAGGTTACCACCGCCCCATTATCACCAACCTTTTAGGAGAAAATAGGTATGTTACACCAAAATACTGCAAGGACAGAAGCGCATCCAGGATTTTTGTTCGGAGGGGGGGGGGGGATTTACTAATTTTCTTTTAGGGGGGTGGGGTTACATAAAAAAACCTCAAAAAAACGCGTACAAAATTTGTTTATGTCCATTTTGTTACGTTCTTTTACGAGTCAAACAAACATTTTTTTTTTGGGGGGGGGAGGAGGGTCTAACTGGGTAACCCCCCCCCCCCTGGATACGGCCTTGTGCAAGGATTTCTGATATGGATATGTCAAGCAAGGATTTAGCAGAAAGGTAGACCTGTCTAATCTCGTTTGGACAGAAGTTATGCAAAGAAACCTTTATTTTGTGTGACTGAAGGTCCAAGTCAGGCCCTTGGCTTTCTCTAAACACTTCCCCAACCCATGCTAACTTTTTTTTATTCCGGGCGAACTTGTAGCCAATGGGGCAGGCACTTTGGGCCAATGTGATGGGATTATAATGATTTTTCAAAAGTGCCTTTTTCCTAACAATCAAAAGAAAGCTGATCCTCTTTATTTGTTTGGTGCCACATTTTTTAGCTTGTTTTTGCTGCTTTTCACCCATGTGTCTTTTTTTTTTTAATTTGATGTCCGCTGTAAAAAATTGAATATCAGATTGTTTCGAGTTTCTTAAAATATATATGGTTGTATAAAAATTCCACTTAACAAATTGAAACAATAGTATTCTGTTTTTACCAGTAATGGTTTTTTAGGAGTTTAAAAATATAAAAGAAAAGGAAATTAATTTCAGATATCAGAAAAAACTAGGGTGCAGCTGCCCCCGCCCCTCTGCCAAGGATAGAACCGCCAGTATTTTTTTTGGGGGGTGGGGTTACATAAAAAACCTCAAAAAAACGCGTACAAAATTTGTTTATGTCCATTTTTGTTACGTTTTTACGAGTCAAACAAACATTTTTTTTTGGGGGGGGGGAGGAGGGTCTAACCGGGTAACCCCCTCCCCCCTGGATACGGCCTTGTGCAAGGATTTCTGATATGGATATATCAAGCAAGGATTTAGCAGAAAGGTAGACCTGTCTAATCTCGTTTGGACAGAAGTTATGCAAAGAAACCTTTATTTTGTGTGTCTGGAGGTCCAAGTCAGGCTCTTGGCTTTCTCTAACACTTCCCCAAACCCATGCTAACTTTTTTTATTCCGACCGAACTTGTAGCCAATGGGGCAGGCACTTTGGGCCAATGTGATGGGATTAATAATGATTTTCAAAAGTGCCTTTTTCCTAGCCATCAAAAGAAAGCTGATCCTCTTTGTTTGTTTGGTGCCCATTTTTTTAGCTTGTTTTTGCTGCTTTTCACCCATGTGTCTTTTTTTTTAATTTGATGTCCGCTGTAAAAAATTGAATGTCAGATTGTTTCGAGTTTCTTAAAATATATATGGTTGTATAAAAATTCCACTTAACAAATTGAAACAATAGTATTCTGTTTTTATTAGTAATGGTTTTAGGAGTTTAAAAATATAAAAGAAAAGGAAATTAATTTCAGATATCAGAAAAAACTAGGGTGCAGCTGCCCCCCCCCCCCCCCCTCTGCCAAGGATAGAACCGCCAGTATTTTCACTATCCTAAGTACTTCAGCCAAATAAGGTGCTGTAAAAAGATATTTGAATTGCAAATGCTGGCAAATTAGCCTCCGTATGACAACGCAAAAACATAAATTGTTATCATGCTGGCAACCTAACCGTATATCAGCTACTTAATGAGAGGAATTATAAATTGAATATAAAATGCAGGTGGGGGAAACACTTGGTGAATCTGTGTTGTAACACTGTTACAAGAAGTTTAATTTTCACATTGCACATTATGAATTGACTCAAAGACCCCATACGAAAAGCATTAGATAAAGATGGGAAAGCGAGATAAAAGTGTAAAAAAAGGTAAAAGAGAAGAATCAAGTTCGCCTCTAGAGGAAATTAAATAAAAAAAGAAGTTTTTTTTTTTTTTTCAACTGAAAGTAAGGAGCAATCTTAAAACTTAAAACGAACAGAAATTATTACGTATATGAGGGGTTCTCCCCCTAGTCAATACCTCGCTCTTTGCGCTAAAGTACGAATTTTGTTCCATTTCTTAAGGCACTTTTTGGTCACTTGAAACGGGCACTAGAACTTTTAATTTCCGTTGGAATGAGCCCTCCTGCAATATTCTAGGACTACTGGATCAATACGATCACCCCTGGGAAAAAAAAAAACAAACAAATAAACACGCATCCGTGATCTTTCTTCTGGCAAAAAAATATACAATTCCACATTTTTGCAGATAGGAGCTTGAAACCTCTACAGTAGGGTTCTCTGATACGCTGAATATGATGGTTTGACTTTCAGTAATATTCTATCACTTTTAGAGGGTGTTCCTCATTTTTTCGAAAATAAGGCAGAGATTTTCAGGCCTGTAACTTTGATGGGTAAGACTAAACTTGATGAAAGTTATATACTTGAAATCAGCTCAATTACTATTGAGCCGGGTCGCTCCTTACTTACAATTTGTTGCCACGAACTGCTTGAAAAGTCAACCAACAGTTATCCAATTTTTATTTTGCAAAATCACTAATATACATAGGATAGTAACACTGAAATCTGATTCCATAAACTAACTAAGGGGAAACTTACAAAACCATATATATATATCCAAAAAAGCAAAAACAAAAAGGAATTAAGTTTTCAATGGAAAAAAGACTGCATATGCAGACCCGCTATGCAGTTTTGGTAAAAGCGGGGACAAAAAAACAGAAAAACCAACAAAACTTGGGTAAGAGATCTTTTTTTTACTTTGAATTTTATTTACGTAATAAACAAAATATAAACTATTATAGATATAAATCACTACGCTAGGGAAAAAAATTGAATTTTGCTAACGCTTAGTTTTTAAATACATAAACATTCCTATAGAAATCCTAAATTAATTAAAAAAAAGGACTACACAAATATTCCTAGAAGCATCCTAAACTGATTAAAATAATAATACAAAAAGAAAAAAAAATGACAATCACCTTCTCTCACCCCAGGTAACAGCCACCATCAAATACAACTCAATCCAACCCCACCCCTTATCTTAAGAAAGCTAAAACATATGACACAAAAAGCACCTTCTTTTGATGGTGGATTTGTCTTTGAGAATCAACAAATTGAAAACCCCTTTCACATTGGTGCGTTGCCTTTTCACACTGAGCTACGCAAACGCTATGTCATACTTGCGACGGCACAGCACAGATCTGTCGAGCTAAGTATAATGCTACACAAGAATAGAACTAAGCTCTAATCTTGTTCTGCATTAGCGTGTAGAAATCAAAGCTTTGTAATTTGATTATTTATAATAGAGATTTTGACGGAAAGATTGGAAAACTTAAGGCATGATTGACGGGACTGTACCCTAGAAACTCCCTGATTACCACAATAAAAGCTACACAAATGAGGCATGGGGGAGGGCTAATTTGTGATGTTCTCAGCAAGAAATTCAGCAGAAATGACTGGTACGGGAAATTTTAAGCCCAATTATTTTTTAATTTCCAGTAAAGTAAGATAAATCTTTTTAAATACAGCTAGTTACAACAACTTCAACTTTTATTTTTTAACAATCACAAATAATTAAATAAATAATTTAATAAATAATTAAATAAAATAAACAACACTTTCACTCTGAAGAAGAACCTATGAGGGTTGAGAGTACAGGGTAGGGGGGGACAGAAAAGGGCTTCAATTCTTAGACACAACTAGTTCATAATTAAAACAAAAATTGTCATTGAAATGACTGTGATGAACTTAAATACAAATTACAAAATGAAATGCAATTAAATACAAAATGCAATTGAACTTAAATGCAAATTGTACAGGAAAGTAAACATTTTTTAATTTATAAAAGTATAAAAGAAGATACAGACAAATGAAAATATACGATGTGTCAAGCATGAAAGCTTTTAGAGTAGATGGGGGGGACTACTACCCAACGCAAACGCAACTCGATCGCAGCGCAAACAAAACAACATCGCACCAATACATCAAATTGAAAAAACTGATTACAGACGAACGTTACGGACGAAAAAGCCTTGTCAAACTCAACTAATTAATTTTGATTGCTTATTTTTTCCGATTCAGTGTGGCAGCGCTGACAAAAAACTATGGTACTGGAATAAAACAACCTTATAATTAAGAAACAACCAAAACGCAAAAAAAAAAAAATAGATAGTTGCAGTTTTTGGGCATAACTAAACCTAAGACAGGCCCAGGCGCGTAGAAAATGTTTTCATTTTAATGGTTTCGGTTTTTTTTAAAATGTTTTTTTTTGTAAAAATGTGGATATAAAATCCATATCATTTATATTTTGAGGCATTGCCAAAGATTCGATAAAATCTGCTTTTGTTATTTCAACCATGACTAAAAATGAATCAAATCCCTGCTCTGCCTCAGAATCTCCCTCCAAATAGTTACCAAAATGAGAATTTTGAAAAAAGAGCCAAATTTCCCTCAAATATCACTTCAAATAAAAAAAATTACACCACTGAAATAGACATTGACGAAAACCATTAATTGTAGAATTACAGTCCCGCCTGGAGCAACGAGGGAAAATAACCTTTTTGCTTGAGTAGCACTGATGTCTCTTTCTTTCCGTTTTTTTTTTTGCCTCCCAGGGGTGATCGATACCATAAATACCATTCAGTGATCGTAGAATTTTGAGAGAGAGAGAGAGATCATTTGAATGCATATCACAATATATAGTACCCTTTTAAGTTAAAAAAAGAGGTTAAGCCACGGCAAAGCGCCGTTTTCCATTCAAAAAATACACATAATTTTGACAATTCGTACCTGTTTTGAAACCATACTTGAACAACTCGCATGTCTAAACCTGTATCTTGTGACAACTGTTCCCTGATGTGCCGCCGCAGGCTTAGGGCTTGCGTTTGTAGGCTGATTTTAGTGTATCAGTTGTTTAGCTGTAATAGTGGTTCTAGGCCGTTTCGGGGGCCGTCGCCATCTGTAACAAAGAAAATAGCTTTTTTAATCTTGGTTTGTATCCAAAAAAGTATTTTTGATGATAGGGATTTATAATGATTCTGAAATTTATAGTTTATCGATATGTTCCAAAATACTTATTAAATTTATTTTATTGAACATGTATTTATTGTAAATTGTAATAAATTATAATATAAATGTTATATATATATATATATATATATATATATATATAATAGTATATATATATATATATATATATATATATATCTATATATATATATATATATATATATATAGTATATATATATTATATATATATATTTATATATATATATATATATATATATATATATATATATAATATATATATGTTTAATCATAAATAACAAGCTGAATATAGAATTTATCCACAAATTTGTTGGAAAATTTGCTGAATGGTCGAAAGTTTTCGTGTTTTGGTTCCATTTTTGATTGTTTCATTATTATTTCTACCCAGTGTCATCTAAAATTTGCTTAAGCCAAATCTTAATGAATGTGCCTGCATAACCACTGTTTATCATGGCTTTATAGAGCTTCAGGGGCGTAGTTTGCGTCAAAATCCTCGGAAAGGGGGGGGGGGCACAGTTGGAGCCAATTGCAAACAGAAAACGAAGCCACAGCGAAAACCCGAAAATGAGCTATATAGTACCATAAAGGTAAAGATATACTAAGAAAACTGACCCGTTTCTGTGGACACTTGAGTTATGTAAGCTAATCTTAGTTTTGACAAGATTTTGGAGAAAATAAATTTCAGGTGGGGGGCAAAAACTGGGGCTTGAGGGGTATGGTGGCTGAACTGAGGTCTGGGAAAGGCAGTAGTTGCCTCTTCCAGAAATATATTTTAATGACCATGCAATGGAATATGTTAAGGGCTTGCAAAGTAATATGTTAAGTACAATATGTTGCATTGTAAATATGTTAAGTACAATATGTTGCAAGTACAAATATGTTAAGGGCTTGCAAAATACGGCTTTCAAGTACAAAAAAAGGGGCTTTAAAACAGCAAGTCAAGCTTCAAATTAGGTTTAAAGAACAAACACGACTAAAAATTCGGAAGTTTTTAGGGCATTACCATATTTTGTCAGTGTTGCCATGTTGAACCGTAAATTAGCAATTAGCTAAATTAGCTAATAAGCAATTAGCAAATAAGCTATATTGACGACGCTTTTCGTCCATGAAAAGTTTTAATATTAACTATATTTTGAGTCTCAAAGACAGCTACACCAAAAGTAAAGCTACACTTCTTACACCGTTTGGTGCTATATTTTTTTTACCCTATTTCTTATGATTTTTCACCAACGCTTCTTTTTTTATTTGGCACCCGATACTACCAAAAAACTCCATAACAGCACATGAAAATCTTTTTCAAAAATAGTCTATTCTCATTTTTCCTAATTTTTAAAGATATTTATTGTTACGTAAGTTTCAGCTTAACCAATCCAAAAAAATCTAATTTTATTTTCGAAGTCCTTCGCACTTTTTAAACGAAGAAATTTTTTTTTTTTATTCCTTTTACTTTTTATTTTAATTTTTTATTTACGTTTTTCTATAATTTTTTGATTATTTATAATTAAAAATTATATAAACATAATATAATTATACAAAATAATATAGTTATTTATAATATAAATATAATTATTTATAATTTTTTATTTTATAATTTTTTATTTTCTTTGTTTTATTTTTATTCCTTGTTTTTTTTTTGTTTTTTTTTAGTTTGGTGCTCAAAATCTGAGTTAACAACGACTTTTTGTTAACTTGCGAAAACACATATTGTTATAAAAATTATTGCTAACTTGTTTCGAGCAAATTTGTTTCTTTTTTTTGTTCCTTCAGTAACAGCTTATAGTAAATTTGACACTTTAACATAGTGATAAATCCCGCCAGTATCAGCCTCAATAGATTATGCTTTACCTTTTGCTCTCGCTGTTTCATAATCTTGTTTACATAGCAGTTTTTGTCTTCGAGCAAATAAAACTCATCACCAGTATCCAGTTGCCTAGAACATCCCGCACAACGAAAACACGGCAGGTGGTAAACGTTATCTTGAGCTCGTCGTACTATCTCGCCAGGCGCAATGCCGGATTCACATGTGGGACACTGCTTCCAAATCTCCTGGAAATAAATACAATGTCTATCATTTCGCTGAATATTGACGTCTTTGCTTGGTGACTTAACCCAGCATAGAGCCTTACCCAAGGGCTTGGAACATAGGGTGTGGACCCCCCCCCCTCCCTACCTCAAAATATATCTTCAACTCGTATGGCCATAAAAGTTAATAAGAAAAAATCTCCTAAAAAACTAAAAAACGTCTCCTCGACTCATAAATTGGTTTTAGAACTGCAGATGAAACAAAATCCTTAACCCCTTCCCTCCGAATGAAAATCCTTTCAGTAAATACCCCCGAAAAAAAAATTCTAGTATTGCCTTCCCTCGCACATAAATCCTGAAAACGGTCCGACACTACTGCTTAAGAGCTTTGAAAGTTTTAGTTATTCTCATCTGGTGTAGTACTGGATTCATTGTGGACACTTGCTTCCAAACACAACTTAGAAACAATTATAAAAAATGCGAAATTTAAAACTAAAAATCTTAAAAAAAAGCTTTTAAAACAGCCCTAGAATCCTCACTCCAACGCAAGGCCGTACCCAGGCTTTTTTTCGGAGGAGTTTTTACTAAAAAAAAAAAAGTCGTGGGGGCTTTTCACAAAAAAACCCTCAAAAACGCATACAAAATTTTGTTTATATCCATTTTTGTTACGTTTTTACAAGTCAGACAAACATTTCCGAGGGGAGTTCAAACCCCTCTAACCCGCTGTGGGTACGGCCTTGCTTTTCAGCGAAGTTCAACCAGAACTGATAAATAAAATGGTCTGAGATGACAAGTTCATTCAAAGGAAATAAAATAAAATAATCAAAATCCAAACTTTTCAAAGCTAAATCTAGCTTTTTTGGCAGCTAGCCTTACAGGCCTTTGTAATAGGGTTCAATACTATTGTCAAATGGTTTAGTAAATATATATATATATATATATATAGTTATTTTTTTTTAGTAAAATATTATTTTAATTGAATTGAGTGTAAAGAATTTAGTGAATATTCCCCTAAGTCCCCTGTTTAAAGAAATATTATGGTTTAGCCCCAGATAAAGCCCCAGCTACTCGCCAAAGAGGGGTTTGTCAAATACTATGCGACTGTGGCAATTACTATATTGGCAGAACACATCAGAATCTAGAAAAACCGGATACACCAGCATAAAGAAGACAGATAAAGGATTAATTTCTAATAGTTGTAAAAACCTCCTTGGATTCTGCTTTAGCTAGCCATATATTTAATAATCCTAGCCACACAATACTTTTTGAAAAAATGTTCTCTCATTAGTAATGATTTGGGGGATAAAAAAAGGTGGTTCGTTTCGGAATCAATCGAAACTAGACTCAAAATGAATCATAGTTTTTTAGACATTTTTAGTTATAAAGTTCACATTTGATATATATATATTATATAGATATATATGATCTACTATAGAGACTATATAGATATATAGATATATATAGAGATAGAGATATATATAATAAGATATATACTATAGATCTATATATACTATGCTATATTATATATAGATAGAGTATATAATAGAATATAGATATATATATAGATAATAGATATAGATATATATATATATTATATATAGATATATATATATATAGATATATATATATATATATATATATATAGAGATATATATCTATATATATATCTATAGATATATATATATATATAAAAATCAATCAATCAATCAATCAATTTATTCAATTAATAAACACAACAAAATACACTTCAATATAAACTCCCCCGTAAGGCCTAAGGCCAATTGGTTCAGGCTGAAGCAACTCTACAGGCTTATTGAAGCAATGGAGTGCGGAACTTTAAAATTTTAGTTACAAGTCTCAGTTTGACAGTCTACAACTGTCAACTTGACAGTCTAAAGGCCAGTCTGCTTCAGTTTACAACTGAACCAAATTGTACAGGCTGATTGAAGCAATGGCGTGCGGAATTTCCAAATATTAGTTACAAGTGTTAGTTTGACAGTCTATAAACGTCAACATGACAATTTACAACAGTGTAAGTCAGTTTACAAACTGAAGCAGCTGTATGCATGCTTGAAGAAAGGGCGTGAAGAAAATTTTCAAATGTTGGTTACAAGTCTTATTTTGGACAGTCTACGACTGTCAACTTGACTATCACAACGGACTACTTCAGTTTACAACTGAAGCAATTACATAGGCTGATTGAAGCAATGGAGTGCGGATTTTCAAAATGTTAGTTATAAGTCCTAGTTGGACAGTCTACAACTGTCAACTTGACTGTTCTACAACAGTCTACTTCAGCTTACAACAGAAGCAATAGTACAGGCTAATTGAAGCAATGGTACGCGGAATCTTAATATGTTAGTTATAAGTCTTAGTTTGACAGTCTACAAACTGTCAGCTGGACAGTCTTCAACAGTCTACTTCAGTTTGGAACGGAAGCAATTGCACAGGCTGATTGAAAGCAATGGCGTGCGGAATTTTAAGATGTTAGTTACAAGTCTCAGTTTGACAAAAATGTCAACAATCGTCTTTTTAAAACACCACATTTAGGCAAACCATGAGTATCAAACTGATACTAAAATTGGCAAGGTTCACACAAAGTTGCAAATCACTCTTTCTCCATCCATCCATACTTGTGCTCCAACAACCTGCCACGACATTCCTAGAGTTTTAGAAATTTTCATAAATTTCATCCCGTAGTCTGATCAGGGATACTTCAATCTTTATCTTATAATTAAAAAAACTTTTTCCACAAAAAATAAGTTTTCAAAGAAAAGTAAAGAACTCTATAAGCCAAAATTAGCGAAAATAAAATCCATTAATCTACCAAGCGTGAAACTACCAACAAATCATCATCGATAAATAAATGAAACCCAAAACCAACATATATTAAAATAAATACCGAGTCAAACTCAAAAACGAGCTGAAAAATAACATGATTAGGGCTCAAAACTCCTATGCCTTCCCAATGCCAGACATAACTTGCACTTTACTGAAAAAAAATAAATGGTTTTACTTTTATAACTTTAATAAGTCAAATATATATTAACATTTTGATTACTAAATAATCAGTAATATGTATATTTAAAACTGACAATGCACATTCATTTGTATTTTTTTTCAATTTTGATTCTCGGAACTGTCAGAAAAAATTTCTCGCGATGAGAAGGGAGGTATCACCACCGCAGCACCGTTATTCAGCTATAGCCTAAATGAAGATAGATGAGAGATGAAGAAATTTTTATATTGTTCTTACACCTTTCTCCATTTTCCATTGCGCTTTATTGAATGCACTGTACTTACTTTACAAGTACATATACTGTGTTGAGAACCGGCGTTCTATCGTTACCTGGCATCGAGGATATCACAGACTTTGTTGGCACATTATTGAACAATTTGCTGCCAGCTACTCTTTTTGAATGGAATCCATATGGTCAACGATCATACTTTTGAGCTCCCCACCCCATTAGGATGAGATCATATTTCAACCAGATTTCATCAGTTTTTTTATTTCTCTGGCGTCCTCCTCAATGTCTCTGTCAGCTGAGTGGTGGGCTAAAATAAGTAGTTGAGGCAAGAGCTTGAATGGCTCTCCATAAGACTATGGCCCGACTTTATTAGTCAACATTCTTTAATTTAGTTAGTCCTTAGATTGTTACGTCTCCTCTAAACTCTACGAAACTTTGTCGCAATATTCGATATTATTAAGTTCGTGGGCCAAAATAAATGGTCTCTGGAAAATTCTTCTGCAGACCAATATGGTTTGAACACCTTCCGTTTATTCTTGTTGCAGCTTTGCTTCACGGCACATTCCATAAGGCAGTGGAGAATCAAAAATGGACAAAGGAAGAAGAGACAAGTGCCTTACCATTTAATATTTTTACACCTCCATCCTCCATAGACTTTAAAATCTACTTTTGGGGGGTATTTTCATTGAAAATGTTTTTTTTTTGTATTTTCATTGAAAAAATCGAAGTAACAGCAAAATTGCCCCTTCTAGATTTAAAAAAATAAACGTTTGGCCTAGCCTACTCCCCCCCCCTGTATTTGTTAGTAAAAAAAAAAAAAATTTTAAAATTACACTTGCGGACCAATACCACCTATGAATAAAACTCGCATGAAAACATGATCTAGCTTGAGATGTCATAGTGGTGTAGGAACCGAAGTTAAAAACTGCAAGCTCTTCTATAGTCTCCTTTGGATACCAACGTTTTAAAGATGCGTTACTACAGAGATGGAAGTTTTAGCTCAGAGCTGGTTTGCACTTATGTCAACCTGTCCCAGGCCTTTTTGCCATATGTTTATTTGTTTATTTAGCCAATTGTTATTATTTGTAGCAATGGACGGTATTTTAGAATTTGAACCAGCCATCCATTTAATCCACTGAACTTTCACAAACAAGGCAGATTCGGCCCCCCGAATCATTTTCTACAAGACTTAGAATGGAATAAGACTGGGCCAGAACTAGATTTAATAACTTCTTTAAACAATCTGTTGCTAAAATTTAAGAATTTTTTTAATCTCAAAACGACCTCCTTGTTTTTAAAAGTTTTTAATTGACCGTGTAGAATTTGTCCTCGACTATTTGTCTTTTTAGCTACCTCCGAGGCATGTTCTAATCTGTTTCGGAAAGAAACTGTAGTAAAATAACGGCCGACGAGGGTTTAAAAAATGAACAAAAAGGGGGCTGAATTTTAAATAAAAACAAAATGTGTTTGGGGTTTGTGAATAAAAAGACACGTCGGTGCATGCATTGTGAAACAAGTTCAAAACATTTTCCACTCTGAAAGTCAGCTATTTTTTCCCATATGGGAAAAACGCAAAACGGCGGCGATAATCGCGTCCAAAAATTGTGTTTCTGCCCCGTCAGGTTCTCCGTATTTTTCTGCACATGTCTGTCATGTTCATTGCTTTTAGACCATAAATGCACAAACCTGACGCTTATTTAACCTAACTATTTGTTTTTAATTCGTGGGGAAGATCTCTTAATACATCTTGCAAATCTTGTTTCGGCGTTCGTACTTTTCAGGTGTATGCGGAACTCATGCGTTAAAAATCTATTCTCAAGTTGAAATCTTGTTTAAATATAATTTGAAAAAAACATTTTATAGATAATTAAAAATACTACAGAAGATTTTTTATACCTAAATGTTACAAGTGCAAATGTAATTTAAAATCTATGTATCGATTGAAATGATTTAATATATATGTACAAATTACTGTTAAATATTAGTTTAAATTACAAGTACACTTTTGGGATAAAAATACAACATAAATTACAATTTTGAAATAGCTCAATAGTGAGATTCAGTTAACGCTGGTCTTGCAAATTGAGGCTTCGATTAGTATATCTAGGGGTTGCCATGGTCAACAGGATTTATTAGATTTAGTAAACTAAG
>CM051271.1:56246558-56426558 GCA_027921565.1 Artemia sinica | reverse complement strand
TACCCTCCCCCATCTTTCCAAACATCCATCGATCCTCCTTCATAAAATATTGATTCGCAATTATGCACCACATTTATGAAGGGTTTTCCAAAATTATAACATTACATTTTTCTTCTTTTTTTAGTATTTTTTGAAATGATGGGGATACAAAATAAACACGCAACACTATCACATTCGCCATGTAATGGTTTTAACGTCTCTTAAAATGAAGCATTTTCTATATTGAAGTACTCTTTTAAATTTTGCTCACTAGGGCCGTATCCTGTATTTTTGTTTCGGTGGGAGGGGTGGGGGGGAGGAGTTATACACAAAACTTTAAAAAACGTATCAAAAATTTGTTTGTATGGATTTTTTGTTACCTTTTTCGAGTCGGACAAACATTTCGGCGTATTTAAACCCCATACCCCCCCCCTCTGTATACGGCATTGTTGATTAATATACGATGAGGTAAAATTTAGAAAATTTTGGAATCATTTTTTAAACGCTGTTTGGATGTCAAGTTGAGGAGGAAGGTGATAGTGCTCCTCATAGTTAGGGCAACTTTCGATATAATATTAAAAAATGAAACCAACACGAAAGTGAAATGCAATATTAAAAGAAAAAAACACACAAAATATTCCGTATATTAGGGGGCTATCCCTCCGAATTTTCAAGCATTTCATACTGATTTTACAGTGCTTTCCAGTATTCTCCATCCCATTCCCATTACCCGCGTCTTTAACCAGTTGTCCTTAGAGAATGGAACGGAGAGTCAAAGTTTAGCGTTTATAAACAAATACATAATTTGTCCTTAAATGGTATAAAGATCTATCAACTAATTTAAGGAACCTAACAATGGATATCATATATATTACACATATTTTTACTAATCTATTTTTATTCTTCTTTTATTTTTAAGCGCACCCCAAGCCAGGTCTTCTTCTTCCAATATAACTTGGCTTGCCAAAAGAACAGAACATCAACATCGACGAAATTGTTGACAAGGGCCAAACGAATTCCTACGGAAATATAACCATCGACAAGGGCTATGTCTATGGTTATATTTCCGTAGTAATTTGGTTTTGGTTAGTTTTGTTCATTCTGGTTGGGTATCCAGGGAAAGAAGGTGGGGGGTTTAAACCACTCGATCCCCCCTAAATTTTCGCCTGAATCGTAAAAATGTAACAAAAATTTATAGAAACAAATTTATAGTAAACAGCCCTTGTCTATGGTTATATTTCCGTAGTAATTTGGTTTTGGTTCGTTTGGTTCATCTGGTTGGGGTATCCAGGGAAAGAAGGTGGGGGTTTGTAAACCACCCCCTCTCCCCTAAATTTTTGCCTGAATCGTCAAAATGTAACAAAAATTTATAGAAACAGATTTTTGACGCTTTTTCAAAAGTTTTTTGTGCCCCCCCCCCAAAGAAAAAAATCTTGGCAATAACTAGCTAGCATAAATCTAATAGGGTAGAAAACTTAGTGGGCCAGGGTAAAAAGAGTATATCATGATACCTAGATATGTAGGTTTCCTGTAAATACTTAAGGTCAAATCCATTCTCCCTTTTAGAGATAAGGATATTAAGACAGATCAGATTTTTATTTGCTTCAAACTCCATTATAAGATCAATAACAGGGACTTTTTGATTAAAATGTTGAGCGAGATGCTAGATCATATTCTGAATGTGAGATGCATCAGTAGCTTTTGTAGTAAAGGTCCTTAGATTTGCTTGGATCAACTTACTAACAAAAATGTAAACCACAATCCTTCATCCCTCGGGAGCCCTCCCTCCAAAACTTAGATTTCAAGTCCACATACTCCAAGGAACTTATCCCCAAAAGAATCAAGTCGATCGGCCTAGATCTTGCCAAGATGCAACTTTTTTTGTTGCAAATACTTTGTTTTGATCTTGGATGGTAAGAAAAATATTGCATTGATTTTACTAGCGTAAACCGAATATACATAAGCCTGACAACAGGGCAAGTTCGTTTTCGATGGCAAGCAGAAATATGTTTTAGTACATAGGCCATATTTTTCGAGAACATATGGAATAAGACTGTAAACACAGTTGGAGTACGTAAGAATATAGCTTTGCCTGTGCGCGATTGACCGTGCTGAATTGCATGATCGCCTTACTTTAGATTGTGATAAAAAAACATTAGAATGCTAAAGACCCCTAAAAAGTTATTAGTAGAGAGCTATCTTATACTCCGAGGGGGGACTCCTTATATGGGCATAGAACCACGTGGTTTATGGACTTTGTCAGTGAGAATTTGAAAAACAGGAATTTTGTCACATTTATGGATGGTTTTATGGACTTTGTCAGTGAGAATGAAAAAAACAGAAAGTTTGTCACATTTATGTCTGTTTTCATGGTTGGTTATGTGTGTTGATTATTTGATGGTTTTATGGATTTTGTCAGTGAGAATGAAAAAACAGGAATTTTGTCACATTTATGGATGGTTCTATGGATGGTTATGTGTTGATTATTTGATGGTTTTTATGGATTTTGTCAGTGAGAATGGAAAAACAGGAACTTTGACACTTCCTTCTTGTTCAAGCCAGATGTTATGATCCGAAAATAGTATCTGTTGTTGTTATTCGAGCCAGATGTTGTTGTCGTTTCCCGAGCCAACTTTCTGGTCAGTCTAGAGTTGGCAGTCATTAATCAAATTGTTTCCAGGGAGTGTCTGACAGATGACGTCAAGTTAATTAATGTCTCTGGAGTTCGACCAGAATTGTTTCCGAGAAACAGTTAGATCACACATGATGTCATGATTGATTGATTGACACGAAAGGGGAATTAATTTGTTGTTCTAAAGAGAATTGATTCACGAAAGGGAAAATAATTTGTTTGTTTCTAACAAGAGAATCGTTTCCGAGCAGACGTTTTGATCTTAGCGCGCGAAAAGGTTTCCAAATAATTTGAAATGCATTGGCGCAGAGATGCCAAACAAAAGGAACATGCCGAAATTCCGTTTAGGGATAATTTTGGCGAAACCGTTTTAGCTATTTTATGGAACTATTTCGGCGAAACAGCTAGAGACATTTTAAAAGGTGATTTTTGAAGAGATTTTGGAAGAGAATTTGAGTGTGGTCGTTATAATACACAAGTTTCAATTGAACAGTGTTGTGAGGTCCTCTACCCCAACCCCAAAGGTTCCGATCCCCCTACCACAACCCGAAGGAAGCCCACCGGTCCCCAAAGGTCCACCGGGCTCCCAAAGGGACCCCAGACCCCCAACGGACCCACCGGGCCCCAAAGGGCCCAATCCGTGCTCAAGGGCCCCCCGGGACCCCCAAAGGTCCTCCACCAGTCCCCAAAGGCCCTCTCCCGGTCCCAAAGGTCCACCAGGCACCCAAAGGGCCCCAGACCCTAAAAAGGCCATACCCGAGCCCCCAAAGGTCCTCCACCAGTCCCCAAAGCCCTCTCCCGGTCCCAAAGGTCCACCAGGCACCCAAAGGGCCCCAGACCCTAAAAAAGACCATACCCGAGCCCCCCAAAGGCCCTCACCGGTCCCCAAAGGTCCACCAGACCCCCAAAAGCCCTCCCTGTGCCACAAAGGCCATCCCCGGGCCCCCCAAGCCCCATCGAGCTCCCAAAGAACCAACGGCGTCCCAAAGGCCCTCCACCGGTCCCCAAATGTCCCCCAGGCCCCCAACTGCCCCCCCCCCCCCGGACCTCCAAAGGCCCACAGGGCTCCCAAAGACCACCGGGCTCCCAAGGGCTCTCCCCCCGGTCCACAAAGGTCCCCCAGGCTCCCAAAAGACCACTCAATCCTCAAGGGCCTCTGGATCCCCAAACGCCCTCCCTGGGCCCCAAAGGTCCTCCCCCGGTCACCATACATGCACACAAAAACTACCACACACACACAAAAACTTACACGCACACACAAAAAACTCACACACACGAAAACTTACACACACATGAAAACTTACACACACACGCCAAAACTTACACACACACACACACACACAAAAACTTACACACACACACAAACACAAAAACTTACACATGCACACGAAAACTTACATGCAGACAAAAACTTACAAGCACACAAAAACTTACACACACACACACACACACACACACAAAACTTACACACACACACACACACACACACGAAAACTTACACATGCACACGAAAACTCACATGCACACAAAAACTTACACATGAACACAAAAAAACTCACACACACACACACAAACACACACACACACACACACAAACTTACACACACACACACAAACTTACACACACACACACACACACACACACACATACACAAAACTTACACACACACACACACGAAAACTTACACACACAAGCCAAAACTTACACACACGAAAAACTTACATGCACACAAAAACTTACATGCACACAAAAACTTACACACACACACACACACACACACAAAACTTACACACACAAACACACAAAAACTTACACACACACACGCCAAAACTTACACACACACAAAAACTTACACACACACACACACACACACACACACACACACACACACACACACACACACACACAAACTTACACATGAACACAAAAAAACTCACACACACACGCACAAAAACTTGCACACACACACACACACACAAAACTTACACACACACACACACACGAAAACTTACACACACACGCCAAAACTTACAAACACAAAAACTTACACACACACACACACACACACACAAAAACTTACACATGCACACGAAAACTTACATGCACACAAAAAACTTACATGCACACAAAAACTTACACACACACACACACACACACACACACACACACACACACACACACACACACACAAAACTTACACACACAAACACACAAAAACTCACACAAACACGCCAAAACTTACACACACACACAAAAACTTACACACACACACACAAAAACTTACACATGAACACAAAAAAAAACTCACACACACACGCACAAAAACTTACACACACACACACACACATACACTCACAAAACTTACACACACACACACACACGAAAACTTACACACACACGCCAAAACTTACACACACAAAAACTTACACATGCACACGACGAAAACTTACACACACACACACACACGAAAACTTACACACACACGCCAAAACTTACGCACACACACACACACACAAAACTTACACACACACACAAACTTACACACACACACACACACACACACACACACACACACACAAAAACTTACACATGCATACGAAAACTTACATGCACACAAAAACTTTCATGCACACAAAAACTTACACACACACACACACACACACAAAACTTACAAACACACACACACACACACACACACACACGAAAACTCACACACACACGCTAAAACTTACACACACACACACAAAAACTTACACACACACACATACACAAAAAACTTACACATGAACACAAAAAAAAACTCACATACACATGCACAAAAACTTACACACACACACGAAAACTTACACACACACGCCAAAACTTACACACACACAAAACTTAGACACACACACACACACACACACACACACACACACAAACTTACACACACACACACACACACACACACAAAACTTACACACACACACACACACACAAACTTACACACACAAGCCAAAACTTACACACACAAAAACTTACACACACACACACAAAAACTTACACCCACACGCAAAAACTTACATGCACACAAAAACTTACATGCACACAAAAACTTACACACACACAAAAACTTACACACACACACACAAAAAACTTACATCCACACACAAAAGCTTAGACAAACAAAAAACTTACACACACACACAAAGGCTTAGACACACAAAAACTTACACGCACACACAAAAACTTACACCCACACGCAAAAACTTACATGCACACAAAAACTTACATGCACACAAAAACTTACACACACGCACAAAAACTAACACACACACACAAAAACTTACACACACACACACAAAAACTTACGCACACACAAAAACTTACACACACACACACCACACACACACACACACACAAACTACACATGCACACGAAAACTCACATGCACACAAAAACTTACACACACACACACGAAAACTTACTGACACACACGTCAAAACTTACACACACAAAAGCTTAGACACACAAAAACTTACACACACACACACACACACAAAAAAAACTTACACACACACGTCAAAACTTACATGCACACAAAAACTTACACATACACACACACACACAAAAACTTACACACACACACACACACACACAAAAAACTTACACAAACAAAAACTTACACACACACACACACAAACACACACAAACTTACACACACACACACACAAAACTTACACCCACACACAAAAGCTTAGACACACAAAAACTTACACGCACACACAAAAACTTACACCCACACGCAAAAACTTACATGCACACAAAAACTTACATGCACACAAAAACTTACACACACACACAAAAAACTTACACACACACACACACAAAACTTACACACACACACAAACTTACACACACACAAAAACTCACACACACACACACACACACAAAAACTTACACATGCACATAAAAAACTTACATCCACACACAAAAGCTTAGACACACAAAAACTTACACACACACACACAAAAACTTAGACCAACACGCAAAAACTTACATGCACACAAAAACTTACATGCACACAAAAACTTACACACACACAAAAACTTACACACACGCACAAAAACTTACACACACACACAAAAACTTACACACACACACACGCATGAAAACTTACACACACATGCCAAAACTTACACACACACGCCAAAACTTACACACACACAAAAAACTTACACACACACACACAAAAACTTACACATGCACACGAAACTTACATGCACACAAAAACTTACATGCACACAAAAACTTACACACACACACACACACACACAAAAAAAAACTTACACACAAACGCCAAAACTTACACACACACAAAAACTTACACACACACACAAACACACACACACAAAAACTTACACATGAACACAAAAAACTCACACACACACGCACGAAAACTTACACACACACGCCAAAACTTACACACACACAAAAACTTACACATGCACACGAAAACTTACACACACACACACACACGAAAACTTACACACACACACGCCAAAACTTACACACTCACACACACACACACACACACAAACTTACACACACACACAAACTTACACACACACACACACACACACAAAAAACTTACACATGCACACGAAAACTTACATGCACACAAAAACCTACATGCACACAAAAACTTACACACACACACACACACACACACAAAACTTACAAACACACACACACACGAAAACTCACACACACACGCCAAAACTTACACACACACACAAAAACTTACACACACACACATACACAAAAACTTACACATGAACACAAAAAAACTCACACACACATGCACAAAAACTTACACACACACACACACACACACACAAAACTTACACTTCACACACACACACACACACGAAAACTTACACACACACGCCAAAACTTAGACACACACACACACACACACACACACACAAACTTACACACACACACACACACAAAAACTTACACACACAAAACCTTACACACACACACACACACAAACTTACACAAACACACAAAAAACTTATATCCACACGCAATAGCTTAGACACACAAAAACTTACACACACACACAAAAACTTACACACACACACACCCAAAACTTACGCACACACAAAAACTTACACACACACACACACACACACAAAAAACTTACACATGCACACGAAAACTTACATGCACACAAAAACTTACATGCACACAAAAACTTACACACACACACACACACACAAAAAACTCACACACACACACACACACACAAAACTCACACACACACACACACGAAAACTTACACACACACACACACATACACACACACACACACAAACTTACACATGAACACAACAAAAATTCACACACACACACACAAAAACTTACAAACACACATGCACACACAAAACTTACACACACACGCACGAAAACTCACACACACACGCGCCAAAACTTACACACACAAAAACTTACACACACATACACACACACACACACACACACCACAAACTTACACACACATACACAAAAACTTACACACACACACAAACACACACAAAACTTACAAACACACACAAAAAACTTACACCCACACACAAAAGCTTAGACACACAAAACTTACACACAACACAAAAAACTTACACCCACACGCAAAAACTTACATGCACACAAAAACATACATGCACCCAAAAACTTACACACACACAAAAACTTACACACACGCACAAAAACTTACACACACACACAAAAACTACACACACACGAAAACTTACACACACACACACACACAAAAAAAAACTTACACATGCACACGAAAACTTACATGCACACAAAAACTTACACACACACACACACACATGAAAACTTACACACACACGTCAAAACTTACACACACAAAAGCTTAGACACACAAAAACTTACACACACACACACACAAAAAACTTACACCCACACGCAAAAACTTACATGCACACAAAAACTTACATGCACACAAAAACTTACACACACAAAAAACTTGCATACACGCACAAAAAAACTTACACACACACACAAAAAACTTACACACACACACACACGAAAACTTACGCACACACACGAAAACTTACACACACACACGCCAAAAACTTACACACACACACAAAAACTTACACACTTACCATATCACAGTTACATTGTCTTAATTTTTCAAATTTCATTTGAATTTCTGTCGTGAAATGCAAGAGTTTGAATATTTCAGTAGTGACTTGTTGTGCTTTACCTTCTCACAGTTACATTCTCTTGATTTTTCGAAGTTCATGAAATGCAAGAGTTGGAAAATTGGGGTCTTAGTCCACCAGCCCGAATGGTGGAAATCCACTAGCTCAGTATTGGGGTCCCACTCCACCAGCCTGAACGGTGGAAATTCCCTAGCTCAGAATTGGGGTCCTAGTCCACCAGCCTGAATGGTGGAAATCCACTAGCTTGATATTGGGGTCTCAGTCCACCAGCCCGAATGGTGGAAAAATCCACTAGCTCAGTATTGGGGTTCCACTCCACCAGCCTGAACGGTGGAAATTCACTAGCTCAGAATTGGGGTCCTAGTCCACCAGCCTGAATGGTGGAAATCCACTAGCTCGATATTGGGGTCTCAGTCCACCAGCCTGAATGGTGGAAATTCACTAGCTCAGAATTAGGGTCTTAGTCCACCAGCCTGAATGGTGGAAATCCACTAGCTCAATATTGGGGTCTCAGTCTACCAGTCTGAATGGTGGAAATTCACTGTTTAAGTTAGGTTAGGTTAACTTATCATGAGCGCTCATGATAAGTTAACCTAACCTTTTCCGGCGAGTATGGTTAGGTTAGGCTAGATTAAGTTAGGTTAGGTTAAGTTAGGTTAGGTTAGCCCATGTACGCTTCACTTAGGTTAGCTTAGGTTAGGTGAGAGACAGGCAAAAAGTTAGGTGTATGATTAGGTTAGGTTAGGTTAGATTAAATTAGGTTAGGTTAAGTTAGGTTAGGCTAGGTTAGCCTACGTACGCGCACGTACGTAGGCTAACCTAGCCTAACCTAACTTAACCTAACCTAATTTAATCTAACCTAACCTAACCTAATCATACACCTAACTTTTTGCCTGTCTCTCACCTAACCTAAGCTAACCTAAGTGAAGCGTACATGGGCTAACCTAACCTAACTTAACCTAACCTAACTTAATCTAGCCTAACCTAACCATACTCGCCGGAAAAGGTTAGGTTAACTTATCATGAGCGCTCATGATAAGTTAACCTAACCTAACTTAAACAGTGAATTTCCACCATTCAGACTGGTAGACTGAGACCCCAATATTGAGCTAGTGGATTTCCACCATTCAGGCTGGTGGACTAAGACCCTAATTCTGAGCTAGTGAATTTCCACCATTCAGGCTGGTGGACTGAGACCCCAATATCGAGCTAGTGGATTTCCACCATTCAGGCTGGTGGACTAGGACCCCAATTCTGAGCTAGTGAATTTCCACCGTTCAGGCTGGTGGAGTGGAACCCCAATACTGAGCTAGTGGATTTCCACCATTCGGGCTGGTGGACTGAGACCCCAATATCAAGCTAGTGGATTTCCACCATTCAGGCTGGTGGACTAGGACCCCAATTCTGAGCTAGGGAATTTCCACCGTTCAGGCTGGTGGAGTGGGACCCCAATACTGAGCTAGTGGATTTCCACCATTCGGGCTGGTGGACTAAGACCCCAATTTTCCAACTCTTGCATTTCATGAACTTCGAAAAATCAAGAGAATGTAACTGTGAGAAGGTAAAGCACAACAAGTCACTACTGAAATATTCAACTCTTGCATTTCACGACAGAAATTCAAATGAAATTTGAAAAATTAAGACAATGTAACTGTGATATGGTAAGTGTGTAAGTTTTTGTGTGTGTGTGTAAGTTTTGGCGTGTGTGTGTGTAAGTTTTCGTGTGTGTGCGTAAGTTTTCGTGTGTGTGTGTGTGTAAGTTTTTGTGTGTGTGTGTAAGTTTTTGTGCGTGTATGCAAGTTTTTGTGTGTGTGTAAGTTTTTGTGTGCATGTAAGTTTTTGTGTGCATGTAAGTTTTTGCGTGTGGGTGTAAGTTTTTGTGTGTGTGTGTGTGTAAGTTTTTGTGTGTCTAAGCTTTTGTGTGTGTAAGTTTTGACGTGTGTGTGTAAGTTTTCATGTGTGTGTGTGTGTGTGTAAGTTTTTGTGTGCATGTAAGTTTTCGTGTGCATGTGTAAGTTTTTTTTGTGTGTGTGTGTGTGTGTGTGTAAGTTTTCGTGTGTGTGTAAGTTTTTGTGTGTGTGTGTAAGTTTTTGTGCGTGTGTGTAAGTTTTTGTGTGTGTGTAAGTTTTTGGGTGCATGTATGTTTTTGTGTGCATGTAAGTTTTTGCGTGTGGGTGTAAGTTTTTGTGTTTGTGTGTAAGTTTTGTGTGTCTAAGCTTTTGTGTGTGGGTGTAAGTTTTTGTGTGTGTTTGTAAGTTTGTGTGTGTTTTGTGTGTGTGTGTGTAAGTTTTTTTGTGTATGTGTGTGTAAGTTTGTGGTGTGTGTGTGTGTGTGTGTATGTGTGTAAGTTTTTGTGTGTGTAAGTTTTGGCGTGTGTGTGTGAGTTTTCGTGCGTGTGTGTGTAAGTTTTGTGTGTGCATGTGTGTTTGTAAGTTTTTGTGTGTGTGTGTGTGTGAATTTTTGTTGTGTTCATGTGTAAGTTTGTGTGTGTGTGTGTGTGTATGTGTGTGTAAGTTTTTCGTGTGTGTGTGTGTGTGGTGAGTTTTGTGTGTGTGTGTGTGTGTGTGAGTTTTTTGTGTGTGTGTGTGTGTGTAAGTTTTTGTGTGCATGTAAGTTTTTGTGTGCATGTAAGTTTTCGTGTGCATGTGTAAGTTTTTGTGTGTGTGTGTGTGTGTGTGTGTAAGTTTTTGTGTGTGCGTAAGTTTTGGTGTGTGTGTGTGTAAGTTTTTGTGTGTGTGTGTAAGTTTTTTGTGTGTCTAAGCTATTGCGTGTGGATATAAGTTTTTTGTGTGTTTGTGTAAGTTTGTGTGTGTGTGTGTGTGTAAGGTTTTGTGTGTGTAAGTTTTGTGTGTGTGTGTGTGTGTAAGTTTGTGTGTGTGTGTGTGTGTGTGTGTGTGTGTCTAAGTTTTGGCGTGTGTGTGTAAGTTTTCGTGTGTGTGTGTGTGTGTGTGTGTGTAAGTTTTTGTGTGTGTGTGTGTGTGTGTGTGTAAGTTTTTGTGCATGTGTGTGTGAGTTTTTTTGTGTTCATGTGTAAGTTTTTGTGTATGTGTGTGTGTGTAAGTTTTTGTGTGTGTGTGTAAGTTTTGGCGGTGTGTGTGTGAGTTTTCGTGTGTGTGTGTGTTTTGTAAGTTTTGTGTGTGTGTGTGTGTGTGTGTGTAAGTTTTTGTGTGCATGTAGGTTTTTGTGTGCATGTAAGTTTTCGTGTGCATGTGTAAGTTTTTGTGTGTGTGTGTGTGTGTGTGTGTAAGTTTGTGTGTGTGTGTAAGTTTGTGTGTGTGTGTGTGTGTGTGTGAGTGTGTAAGTTTTGGCGTGTGTGTGTAAGTTTTCGTGTGTGTGTGTGTGTGTGTAAGTTTTCGTGTGCATGTGTAAGTTTTTGTGTGTGTGTAAGTTTTGGCGTGTGTGTGTAAGTTTTCGTGCGTGTGTGTGTGAGTTTTTTGTGTTCATGTGTAAGTTTTTGTGTGTGTGTGTGTTGTGTGTGTGTGTAAGTTTTTGTGTGTGTGTAAGTTTTGGCGTTTGTGTGTAAGTTTTTTTTTTGTGTGTGTGTGTGTGTGTAAGTTTTTGTGTGCATGTAAGTTTTTGTGTGCATGTAAGTTTCGTGTGCATGTGTAAGTTTTTGTGTGTGTGTGTGTAAGTTTTTGTGTGTGTGTGTAAGTTTTGGCGTGTGTGTGTAAGTTTTGGCATGTGTGTGTAAGTTTTCATGCGTGTGTGTGTGTGTAAGTTTTTGTGTGTGTGTGTAAGTTTTTGTGCGTGTGTGTAAGTTTTTGTGTGTGTGTAAGTTTTTGTGTGCATGTAAGTTTTTGTGTGCATGTAAGTTTTTGCGTGTTGGTCTAAGTTTTTGTGTGTGTGTGTGTAAGTTTTTTTGTGTGTCTAAGCTTTTGTGTGTGGATGTAAGTTTTTTATGTGCATGTGTAAGTTTTTGTGTGTGTGTGTGTGTGTGTGTGAGTTTTTGTGTGTGTGTAAGTTTGTGTGTGTGTGTAAGTTTTGTGTGTGTGTGTGTGTAAGTTTTTGTGTGTGTGTGTAAGTTTTTGTGTGCATGTAAGTTTTTGTGTGCATGTAAGTTTTTGCGTGTGGGTGTAAGTTTTTGTGTGTGCGTGTAAGTTTTTGTGTGTCTAAGCTTTTGTGTGTGGGTGTAAGTTTTGTGTGTGTGTGTGTGTGTAAGTTTGTGTGTGTTTGTGTGTGTGTGTGTGTAAGTTTTTGTTTGTGTAAGTTTTGTGTGTGTGTGTGTGTGTGTAAGTTTGTGTGTGTGTGTGTATGTGTAAGTTTTTGTGTGCATGTAAGTTTTGACGTGTGTGTGTAAGTTTTTTTTTGTGTGTGTGTGTGTGTGTGTAAGTTTTTGTGTGTCTAAGCTTTTGTGTGTGTAAGTTTTGACGTGTGTGTCAGTAAGTTTTCGTGTGTGTGTGTGTGTAAGTTTTTGTGTGCATGTGAGTTTTCGTGTGCATGTGTAAGTTTGTGTGTGTGTGTGTGTGTGTGTGTGTGTGTGTAAGTTTTTGTGTGTGCGTAAGTTTTTGTGTGTGTGTGTGTAAGTTTTTGTGTGTGTGTGTTAGTTTTTGTGCGTGTGTGTGAAGTTTTTGTGTGCATGTAAGTTTTTGTGTGCATGTAAGTTTTTGCGTGTGGGTGTAAGTTTTTGTGTGTGCGTGTAAGTTTTTGTGTGTCTAAGCCTTTGTGTGTGTGTGTAAGTTTTTGTTTGTCTAAGCTTTTGTGTGTGGATGTAAGTTTTTTGTGTGTGTGTGTGTGTAAGTTTTTGTGTGTGTGTAAGTTTTTGTGTGCATGTAAGTTTTTGTGTGCATGTAAGTTTTTGCGTGTGGGTGTAAGTTTTTGTGTGTGTGTGTGTAAGTTTTTGTGTGTGTAAGTTTTGGCTTGTGTGTGTAAGTTTGTGTGTGTGTGTGTGTGTGTAAGTTTGTGTGTGTGTGTGTGTGTGTGTGTGTGTAAGTTTGTGTGTGTGTGTGTGTGTGTGTGTGTGTGTGTGTGTCTAAGTTTTTGTGTGTGTAAGTTTTGGCGTGTGTGTGTAAGTTTTCGTGTGTGTGTGTAAGTTTTTGTGCATGTGTATGTGAGTTTTTTTGTGTTCATGTGTAAGTTTTTGTGTATGTGTGTGTGTGTAAGTTTTTGTGTGTGTGTGTAAGTTTTAGCGTGTGTGTGTGAGTTTTCGTGTGTGTGTGTGTGTGTGTGTGTGTTGTAAGTTTTGTGTGTGTGTGTGTGTGTGTGTAAGTTTTTGTGTGCATGAAAGTTTTTGTGTGCATGTAAGTTTTCGTATGCATGTGTAAGTTTTTTGTGTGTGTGTGTGTGTGTGTGTGTGTGTGTGTGTAAGTTTGTGTGTGTGTGTAAGTTTGTGTGTGTGTGTGTGTGCGTAAGTTTTGGCGTGTGTGTGTAAGTTTTCGTGTGTGTGTGTGTGTGTAAGTTTTCGTGTGCATGTGTAAGTTTTTGTGTGTGTAAGTTTTGGCGTGTGTGTGTAAGTTTTCGTGTGTGTGTGTGTGTGTAAGTTTTTGTGAGTGTATGTGTGTGTGTGTGTGTGTGTAAGTTTTTGTGCGTGTGTGTGTGAGTTTTTTTTGTGTTCATGTGTAAGTTTTTGTGTGTGTGTGTGTAAGTTTTTGTGTGTGTGTGTAAGTTTTGGCGTGTTTGTGTGAGTTTTTGTGTGTTTGTGTGTGTAAGTTTTGTGTGTGTGTGTGTGTGTGTGTGTGTGTGTGTGTGTGTGTGTGTGTGTGTGTGTGTGTGTAAGTTTTTGTGTGCATGTAAGTTTTTGTGTGCATGTAAGTTTTCGTGTGCATGTGTAAGTTTTTGTGTGTGTGTGTGTGTGTGTGTGTAAGTTTTTGTGTTTGTAAGTTTTGGCGTGTGTGTGTAAGTTTTCGTGTGTGTGTGTGTGTGTAAGTTTTGTGTGTGTGTGTGTGTGTGCAAGTTTTTGTGCGTGTGTGTGTGAGTTTTTTTGTGTTCATGTGTAAGTTTGTGTGTGTGTGTGTGTGTGTGTGTGTGTGTGTGTGTGTGTGTGTGTGTGTGTGTGTGTAAGTTTTTGTGTGTGTGTAAGTTTTGGCGTGTGTGTGTGTAAGTTTTTGTGTGTTTGTGTGTGTAAGTTTTGTGTGTGTGTGTGTGTGTGTGTGTGTAAGTTTTTGTGTGCATGTAAGTTTTTGTGTGCATGTAAGTTTTCGTGTGTGTAAGTTTTGGCTTGTGTGTGTAAGTTTTCGTGTGTGTGTGTGTGTAAGTTTTGTGTATGTGTGTGTGTGTGTGTGTGTGTGTGTGTGTAAGTTTGTGTGTGTGTGTGTAAGTTTGTGTGTGTGTGTGTGTGTGTTTGTGTGTGTGTGTGTGAGTTTTTTTTGTGTTCATGTGTAAGTTTTTGTGTGCATGTGAGTTTTCGTGTGCATGTGTAAGTTTTCGTGTGTGTGTGTGTGTGTGTGTGTAAGTTTTGTGTGTGTGTGTGTGTGTGTGTGTGTGTAAGTTTTTGTGTGCTTGTAAGTTTTTGTCTGCATGTAAGTTTTCGTGTGCATGTGTAAGTTTTTGTGTTTGTGTGTGTGTGTAAGTTTTTGTGTGTGTGTGTGTGTGTGTGTAAGTTTTGGCGTGTGTGTGTAAGTTTTCATGTGTGTGTAAGTTTTCGTGTGTGTGAGTTTTTGTGTGTGCGTGTAAGTTTTTGTGTGTGTGTGGTAGTTTTTGTGTGCATGTATGGTGACCGGGGGAGGACCTTTGGGGCCCAGGGAGGGCGTTTGGGGATCCAGAGGCCCTTGAGGATTGAGTGGTCTTTTGGGAGCCTGGGGGACCTTTGTGGACCGGTGGGAGAGCCCTTGGGAGCCCGGTGGTCTTTGGGAGCCCTGTGGGCCTTTGGAGGTCCGGGGGGGGGGGGGCAGTTGGGGGCCTGGGGGACATTTGGGGACCGGTGGAGGGCCTTTGGGACGCCGTTGGTTCTTTGGGAGCTCGATGGGGCTTTGGGGGCCCGGGGATGGCCTTTGTGGCACAGGGAGGGCTTTTGGGGGTCTGGTGGACCTTTGGGGACCGGTGAGGGCCTTTGGGGGGCTCGGGTATGGTCTTTTTAGGGTCTGGGGCCCTTTGGGTGCCTGGTGGACCTTTGGGACCGGGAGAGGGCTTTGGGGACTGGTGGAGGACCTTTGGGGGCTCGGGTATGGCCTTTTTAGGGTCTGGGGCCCTTTGGGTGCCTGGTGGACCTTTGGGACCGGGGAGAGGGCCTTTGGGGACTGGTGGAGGACCTTTGGGGGTCCGGGGGGCCCTTGAGCACGGATTGGGCCCTTTGGGGCCCGGTGGGTCCGTTGGGGGTCTGGGGTCCCTTTGGGAGCCCGGTGGACCTTTGGGACCGGTGGCTTCCTTCGGGGTTGTGGTAGGGGGATCGGAACCTTTGGGGTTGGGGTAGAGGACCTCACAACACTGTTCAATTGAAACTTGTGTATTATAACGACCACACTCAAATTCTCTTCCAAAATCTCTTCAAAAATCACCTTTTAAAATGTCTCTAGCTGTTTCGCCGAAATAGTTCCATAAAATAGCTAAAACGGTTTCGCCAAAATTATCCCTAAACGGAATTTCGGCATGTTCCTTTTGTTTGGCATCTCTGCGCCAATGCATTTCAAATTATTTGGAAACCTTTTCGCGCGCTAAGATCAAAACGTCTGCTCGGAAACGATTCTCTTGTTAGAAACAACAAATTAATTTCCCTTTCGTGAATCAATTCTCTTTAGAACAACAAATTAATTCCCCTTTCGTGTCAATCAATCAATCATGACATCATGTGTGATCTAACTGTTTCTCGGAAACAATTCTGGTCGAACTCCAGAGACATTAATTAACTTGACGTCATCTGTCAGACACTCCCTGGAAACAATTTGATTAATGACTGCCAACTCTAGACTGACCAGAAAGTTGGCTCGGAAACGACAACAACATCTGGCTCGAATAACAACAACAGATACTATTTTCGGATCATAACATCTGGCTTGAACAAGAAGGAAGTGTCAAAGTTCCTGTTTTTCCATTCTCACTGACAAAATCCATAAAACCATCAAATAATCAACACATAACCATCCATAGAACCATCCATAAATGTGACAAAATTCCTGTTTTTTCATTCTCACTGACAAAATCCATAAAACCATCAAATAATCAACACACATAACCAACCATGAAAACAGACATAAATGTGACAAACTTTCTGTTTTTTCATTCTCACTGACAAAGTCCATAAAACCATCCATAAATGTGACAAAATTCCTGTTTTTCAAATTCTCACTGACAAAGTCCATAAACCACGTGGTTCTATGCCCATATAAGGAGTCCCCCTCGGAGTATAAGATAGCTCTCTACTGTTATTTTAAGAAATCTTTCTGCGTTTTTGTTTGTTAACAGAAAACACTTTAGGGGAGAAAAACAGTAGAAAGAATACTATAGACAGAACAGGACAATAGAATGAATGTAACTACAATCCTGGAAAAAATTTTGCCTCTGAGAAATTTATATCATCTAAACGTAAATTTACCCATAGTTGAATTCCATTGATTTAAGGTATTTGATATAAGGTATCAACTCTAACACCAAACGCCTAATTTATGTTGACTTGAGGACCTCAAATGATATACAATGCAAAATGTGAGAACATTGTTTTTATTGTATGAGATATTGTGCTTCTTTTACTTGGGTCAGAGGCTTAGGGGTACATTTTTTCCTTAGTTTGTGAAGACGGTCACAGCGTAACACTCCTTAAAAATATTTAGAAGGTTCGAAAAAACTGCATAGAGAGGACAGAGGAGGGAGAGGAGTCAAAAGAATGAAAACACCAAGGGTCAGAAAAATAGGGAATACACAGGATAGGGACGTACGCAGGGAAGGGGGAATCGAAACTGCAGGGGAATCGAAACTGCATCCTCTGAAAATCCAAAAATTTCCTGAATTTCTATTTCAAATTATCAAATATTTTTTTTCTAATATTGAGGTCACCGCCCCCCCTCCAAAACAAACGCGTACGTGCATGACACTGCGAACAAGGCCCAAAAAAGGTGGTTCAAAAGAGGCTGAAATATAAATAAGATTTATTCGTGACTTTAAAGGGAGTGTGACTTGAATTCCTGACGTGAGTCTGGGGAGTTTTAGGCAAAACAAATTCCCACATAACATCTGAAATTGAGACACAAGGTCAGGTGGCAAACTCATAGTGGTCAGTGGCGCATCCAGGGCTGGCGACCCCCCCCCCCCTAGCTTAGTCTAAAGTAGTGTAATTTATTTAATTAACTTAAGTTTGCGTTAATTAAACTTGCTCCTAACGCAAGTTTATCGGATCAACCTATTTTGCGCCCCCCCCCCCCTAAAAAAAATCCTAGACCCGCCCCTGCTGGTACTACTGCAAGATCCAGGTCAAGGAGACTTCACCTTAACCTTAATCCATTTGAGAGCTTTAAGGAATTGAAGGTATTATTTATATTACTATTATTATGTACCTATTTATAATTATTATTATTACTATTATTATTTATATATTATTTACCTCTCAGTTGTTCATCAACAAAATCACATGTTAGTCATTTAAAACCTGTCCTTTTTCATTTCGTCAGATGACACATACTGGTTTTTTGTTTTCTTTGCTGGAAGACCTGTTTAATTGCGCATTAAAATTCAAAAAAAATTAGAGAAGGAATGCATCAACAGCAGAAAAAAAAATGACAAAAGCATTGAGTCAGGTAGACCATATTTTCTAATTATTGGCGACTACTTCTTATGGATTTATTAGTCATAATTGGCTCAAATTAGTATTATGGTGTTTTTTTAAGATTTCAAAAACAAACAAGGACACTTGAAAATTCCTTTGTTTTAGTTCAATAGGCAGCAATACCTAATGGTATTCAGTAACAGTCGATCGGTTATTCTGAATATTCGATTATTTGCAAATTAATTAAAAGCAAAAAATGTATCTCTTCTACTAGTCTATTTATTAAAAAAAAAACATGTGAGTGAGTAATCTTTTTGTAATTAGTTGTAATTGGATTTGTAATCTTTAAAGTACCAAGAGCAGTGAAAATACAATCGGATCGTTTGAATAAGTGGGAGCTTTGATTTCGGCGGCGCACCTGGCGAGATTGCGTTACAAGCGCAATATTTTTTGACATTTAAAGCTCTGACGTGCCAGGGTCAGAGCCGTAATCGATATTTTTTTAGAAGAAGGGAGGGGATACCAAATCAATTTTTTTGGGGGGCTTAACAGTGTTTTACCTGCATTTACAAGATGGAGAAATCTTAGATAAATAGTCGTTTTATCCACATTTTACGATCAATTTACGAGACGGAAAAACACCTTAGGCCAGAAGGAGGGTCTGACCCTATAATCCCCTCCCTGGATATGGCCCTGGGTAGGGTTAATTCATAAATAGAGACGAAGACCACACTGCCTTTCCATAACAAACAAACACAAATTAGAAACAATAGGGAAATTTTCTCAAGACCGTGGAATTCAATTCAGTAAAATATTTCAGCCCTATGTCCCTGGGCCATCTTCAGCATAACACCAAATGTATATATATATATATATATATATATATATATATATATATATATATATATATATATATATATATATATATATATATATATATATATATATATATATATATATATATATATATATATATATATATATATCAGGGCCGTATCCAGGATTTTTGTTCGGGGGGGGGGGGGTTACCCGATTTTTCCCGTGGACTTTGTCTAACATCCTCGAGCAACATTACGTTAGCTCGAGACCGTTAGTCCGCCCCTTGCGAACGAGGACGCGTCCACTAGGCATACTTTCGTATCTATAAGGGGCATTTTTTTTTTTTTTTTTTTTTAGTAACGCAAAAACAAGAAAAGTATTTACATACAGTTAAATACTACAAGCTTTTTTTGCGCAAAAAGAAGCCAAATAGTAGGCTAGAAGTAGTCTATATATTTTTTAGTTTTTTTTTTTTTTTTTAGCTAAAAGTAAGGGCGAATATCTATAAAACGAAATCCAGGTGACGATTTTTCTTCCCTGCAAAAAGTCGATGACCTTGTCAGGGCAGATGTCAACGTCCCTATGGACTGCAAGGAGGGCTAAGCCACTCAATCGTTCTTCTCCTGTTGAATTTCTCAGCCAGGTTTTGAGCCTTCTGAGCGTTGAGAAACTTCTTTCCGGAGTCGCAGTGCTACAGGTAACGGGTAAAACAGGTAAAAAAAGCAGCGTCCTCAGACGGAGAGTAGGACAACCAACTGAAACGAGCGAGCCAAGTTAACTGAAACTTCAGCTTCCGTTTTTCGGATACTGAAAAAATGTAGGAGACATCTGGAGTCCAAGGGCTCTTCAGCAAACGAAGTTTAGAATTTGAATCGAGACTGGATGATTTGTTGACAAAACGAAATACCCGGGTTCAAACCGGGTATGAAACAATGTGAGAACCTTTTTTTTATTGTATGAGATATTGTGCTTCTTTTACTTGGGTCAGAGGCTTAGGGGTACATTTTTTCCTTAGTTTGTGAATACGGTCACAGCGTAACACTCCTTAAAAATATTTAGAAGGTTCGAAAAAACTGCATAGAGAGGACAGAGGAGGGAGAGGAGTCAAAAGAACGAACACACCAAGGGTCAGAAAAATAGGGAATACACAGGATAGGGACGTACGCAGGGAAAGGGGAATCGAAACTGCATCCTCTGAAAATCCAAAAATTTCCTGAATTTCTATTTCAAATTATCAAATATTTTTTTTTTAATATTGAGGCCACCGCCCCCCTCCAAAACAAAACGCGTACGTGCATGACACTGCAAACGAGGCCCAAAAAAGGGGGTTCAAAAGAGGCTGAAATATAAATAAGATTTATTCGTGACTTTAAAGGGAGTGTGACTTGAATTCCTGACGTGAGTCTGGAGAGTTTTAGGCAAAACAAATTCCCACATAACATCTGAAATTGAGACACAAGGTCAGGTGGCAAACTCATAGTGGTCAGTGGCGCATCCAGGGCTGGCGACCCCCCCCCCCCTAGCTTGGTCTAAAGTAGTGTAATTTACTTAATTAACTCAAGTTTGCGTTAATTAAACTTGCTCCTAACGCAACTTTATCGGATCAACCTTTTTTGCCCCCTCCCCCTAAAAAAAATCCTGGATCCGCCCCTGCTGGTACTACTGCAAGATCCAGGTCAAGGAGACTTCACCTTAACCTTAATCCATTTGAGAGCTTTAAGGAACTGAAGGTATTATTAATATTACTATTATTATGCACCTATTTATAATTATTATTATTACTATTATTATTTATATATTATTTACCTCTCAGTTATTCTTCAACAAAATCACACGTTAGTCATTTAAAACCTGTCCTTTTTCATTTCGTCAGATGACACATACTAGTTTTTCGTTTTCTTTGCTGGAAGACCTGTTTAATTGCGCATTAAAATTCAAAAAAATTTAGAGAGGGAATGCATCAACAGCAGAAAAAAAATGACAAAAGCATTGAGTTAGGTAGACCATATTTTCTAATTATTGGCGACTACTTCTTATGGATTTATTAGTCATAATTGGCTCAAATTAGTATTATGGTGTGTTTTCTAAGATTTTAAAATCAAACAAGGACACTTGAAAATTCCTTTGTTTTAGTTCAATAGGCAGCAATACCTAATGGTATTCAGTAACAGTCGATCGGTTATTCTGAATATTCGATTATTTGCAAATTAATTAAAAGCAAAAAATGTATCTCTTCTACTAGTCTATTTATCAAAAAAAAAACATGTGAGTGAGTAATCTTTTTGTAATTAGTTGTAATTGGATTTGTAATCTTTAAAGTACCAAGAGCAGTGAAAATACAATCGGATCGTTTGAATAAGTGGGAGCTTACACAACTGTATGTGTTTTAAAACTTAGAAAAAATCGGGAATTAAAGTTTGAATGAAAAATACCCCTATTTGCAATTATACAGCTTTTTGGCAATAACAGGACCCAAATAAATAAAAAAATTGCAGGAGGGGGGGGGGGGAGCCAGCAAAAAAACATATGGCACAAAACAGCTTTAGAGAGTGTAGTTTTCCTTACAAGGTATAATATTCTTTGTGAGTAGACACATTGTTAATGTTTGAGTTTTTACGGACGAAATGCGTGGTCATATTTAATTATAAAATAGAGCTAACAAATTTAAATTATATTTTGACTGAAGGGCTAAATTATGGGCCTCAACTAGTACATGCAATTACAGGTCTTTTGTTTGTGCATAAGTTTTCTTTTCAATAATTTTTTGTTTCCGAAACAATTTTTTTGGAGCTACCATTTCGGCGCCGTTGCAGCGCTGAAATTTACTAGATGCTCTTAGTTTACTAAATCTAATAAAATCCTGTTGACCATGGCAACCCTAGATATACTAATCGAAGCCTCAATTTAGAAAGACCCAGCGTTAACTGAATCTCACTATTGAGGCTATTCAAAAATTGTATTTATTTTTTAGTTTTATCACAAAGTTGTACTGTAATTTAAAATAAATATTTAACAGTATTTGTAACAATATAATATTAAATCATTTCAATCGATACATAGATTTTAAATTACATTTCCACTTGTAAAATTTAGGTAAAAACTCTTTTTTAGTTTTTTCATTATCTATAAAATGTTTTTCAAATTATATTTAACCAAGATTCAACTTGAGAATATATTTTTAACGCATGAGTCGCATACACTGAAAATATGAACGCCGAAACAAGAATTTGCAATATGTATTAAGATGCTTCCCCACTAATTAAAACAAATAGTTAGGTACATAAGCGTCAGGTTGTGCATTTTATGGTAAAAGCATGAAAATTGGCAGACATGTGCAGAAAAATATGGAGAACCTGACGGGGGCAGAAACACATTTTTTGACGCGATTATCGCGCCGTTTTGCGTTTTTCCACTTGGGAAAAAATAGCTGACTTTCAGAGTGGAAAATGTTTTTGAATTTGTTCACAATGCATGCACCGACGTGTCTTTTTATTCACAAACCCCAAATCATATTTTGTTTTATTTAAAATTCAGCCCCTTTTTGTCCATTTTTTAAAACCCTCGTCGGCGTATTTTACTACAGTTTCTTTCAGAAACAGATTAGAAACTGGCTGGGGTAGCTAAAAAGACAAATAGTCGAGACAAATTCTACACGGTCAATTTAAAACTTAAAACAAGGAGTTCGTTTTGAGTTAAAAAAATTCTTAAATGTTACACAGATGTTAAACAAGTTATTAAATCTTGTTCTGACCCAGTCTATTTCCATTCTAAGTCTTTTATAAAATGATTCGGGCCCAATCTGCTTGTGTGAAAGAGTGGATTAAATGGATGGCTGGTTCAAATTCTAAAATACATTCCATTGCCACAATAATCACAATTGGCTCAAATAAACAAAACATATGGCAAAAAGCCTGGGACAGGTTGACATAAGTGCAAACTAGCTCTGAGCTGAACTTCCAGCTCTGTAGTAACGCATCTTTAAACGTTGGTATCCAAAGGAGACTATAGAAAGAGCTTGCAGTTTTTACTTCGGTTCTTACACCACTATGACATCCAAGCTAGATCAGTTTTCATGCGAGTTTTATTCAAGGTGGTATTGGTCCGCAAGGGTAATAATTCCTAAAAATACAGGGGGGGGGGTGGCTAGCAAAACTTTATTTTTTTTTAAATCTAGAAGGGCAATTTTGCTGTTACTTCGATTTTTTCAATGAAAATACAAAAAAAAAAAAACATTTTCAATGAAAATACCCCCCAAAAGTAGATTTTAAAGTCTATGGGGGAGGGGTAAAAATATTAATGGTAAGGCAATTGTCTCTTCCTTTGTCCATTTTGATTCTCCACTGCCTTATGGATGTACCGTGAAGCAGCTGCAACAGAATAAACGGAAGGTGTTCAACCATATTGGTCTGCAGAAGAATTTTCAGAGCCCATTTATTTGCCCACGAACTTAATATGAATATGCGACAAAGTTCGTAAGTTTAGAGAGACGACAATCTAACAATTAAAGAATGTTGACTAATAAAGTCGGGCCATGTCTTATGGAAGCCATTCAAGCTCTTGCCTCAACTACTTATTTTAGCCCAACCACTCAGCTGACAGAGACATTGAGGAGGACACAAGAGAAATAAAAAAAACTGATGAAATCTGGTGAAATATGATCTCAATCCTAATGGGGGTGGGGAGCTCAAAAGTATGATCGTTGACCATATGGATTCCATTCAAAGAGTAGCTGGCAGCAAATTGTTCAATATGGGCCAAACAAGTCTGTGATATCCTCGATGCCAGGTAAGATAAGAACGCCGGGTTCTCAACACATGTACTTGTAAAGTAAGTACAGTGAATTCAATAAAGCGCAATGGAAAATGGAGAAATGTAAGAACAATATAAAATTTCTCATCTCTCATCTATCTTCATTTAGGCTATAGCTGAATAACGGTGCTGCGGTGTGATACCTCCCTTCTCATCGCAGAAAATTTTTTCTGACATTCCGAGAATCAAAATTGAAAAAAAATACAAATGAATGTGCATTGTCAGTTTAATATACATATACTGATATTTAGTAATCAAAATGTTAATATTATTTGACTTATTAAAGTTATAAAAGTAAAAACATTTATATTTTTTTCAGTAAAGTGCAAGTTATGTTCTGGCATTGGGAAGGCATAGGAGTTTTGAGCCCTACTCATGTTATTTTCAGCTCGTTTTGAGTTTGACTCGGTTATTTATTTTAATATATGTTGGTTTTGGGTTTCATTTATTTATCGATGATGATTTGTGGTAGTTTCACGCTTGGTAGATTATTGAATTTTATTTTCACTAATTTTTGGCTTAATAGAGTTCTTTACTTTTCTTTGAAAAACTTATTTTGTGGAAAAAGTTTTTTAATTAATAAGATAAAGGTGAAGTATCCCTGATCAGACTAGGATGAAATTATGAAAATTATCTAAAACTCTAGGAATGTCGTGGCAGGTTGTTGGAGCACAAGTATGGATGGAGAAAGAGTGATTTGCAACTTTGTTGAACCTTGCAATTTTAGTATCAGTTTGATACTCATGGTTGCCTAAATGTGGTGTTTAAAAGACGATTGTTGACATTGTTTGTCAAACTGAGACTTGTAACTAACATCTTAAAATTCCGCACGCCATTGCTTTCAATCAGCCTGTGCAATTGCTTCAGTTCCAAACTGAAGTAGACTGTTGAAGACTGTCAAGCTGACAGTTGTAGACTGTCAAACTAAGACTTATAACTAACATATTAAGATTCCGCGTACCATTGCTTCAATTAGCCTGTACTATTGCTTCTGTTGTAAGCTGAAGTAGTCTGTTGTAGACAGTCAAGTTGATAGTTGTAGACTGTCAAACTAGGACTTATAACTAACATTTTGAAAATCCGCACTCCATTGCTTCAATCAGCCTATGTAATTGCTTCAGTTGTAAACTGAAGTAGTCCGTTGTGGATGGTCAAGTTGACAGTCGTAGACTGTCAAAATAAGACTTGTAACCAACATTTGAAAACTTCTTCACGCCCTTTCTTCAAGCATGCAATACAGCTGCTTCAGTTGTAAACTGAATTACACTGTTGTAAATTGTCATGTTGACGTTTATAGACTGTCAAACTAACACTTGTAACTAATATTTGGAAATTCCGCACGCCATTGCTTCAATCAGCCTGTACAATTGGTTCAGTTTGTAAACTGAAGCAGACTGCCTTAGACTGTCAAGTTGACAGTTGTAGACTGTCAAACTGAGACTTGTAACTAAAATTTTAAAGTTCCGCACTCCATTGCTTCAATAAGCCTGTAGAGTTGCTTCAGCCTGAACAATTGGCCTTAGAGCCTTACGGAGGAGTTTATATTGAAGTGTATTTTGTTGTGTTTATTAATTGAATAAATTGATTGATTGATTGATTGATTTATATATATATATATATATATATATATATATATATATATATATATATATATATATATATATATATATATATATATATATTTATATATATATATAATATATATATATATATATATATATATATATATATATATATATATATATATATATATATATATATATATATATACATATTATATATATATATATATATATATATATATATATATATATATATATATATATATATATATATATATATATATATATATATATATATATATCAAATGTGAACTTTATAACTAAAAATGTCTAAAAAAATGATTCATTTTGAGTCTAGTTTCGATTGATTCCCGAACCACCTTTTTTTATCCCCAAATCATTACTAATGAGAGAACATTTTTTCAAAAAGTATTGTGTGGCTAGGATTATTAAATATATGGCTAGCTAAAGCAGAATCAAAGGAGTTTTTTACAACTATTAGAAATTAATCCTTTATCTGTCTTCTTTATGCTGGTGTAGCCGTTTTTCTAGATTCTGATGTTTTCTGCCAATATAGTAATTGCCACAGTCGCATAGTATTTGACAAACCCCTCTTTGGCGAGTAGCTGGGGCTTTATCTGGGGCTAAACCATAATATTTCTTTAAACAGGGCTTAGGGGAATATTCACTAAATTCTTTACACTCAAATTCAATTAAAAAATATTTTACTAAAAAAAAAATATATATATATATATATATATTTTACTAAACCGTTTGACAATAGTATTGAACCCGTTACAAAAGGCCTGTAAGGCTAGCTGCCAAAAAGCTAGATTAGCTTTGAAAGTTTGGATTTGATTATTTTATTTTATTTCCTTTGAATGAACTTGTCATCTCAGACCATTTTATTTATCAGTTCTGGTTGAACTTCGCTGAAGCAAGGCCGTACCCACAGCGGGTTAGAGGGGTTTGAACTCCCTCGGAAATGTTTGTCTGACTTGTAAAAACGTAACAAAAATGGATATAAACAAATTTTGTATGCGTTTTTGAGGTTTTTTTGTGAAAAGCCCCCACGAATTTTTTTTTTGAGTAAAACTCCCTCCGAAAAAAAGCCTGGGTACGGCCTTGCGTTGGAGTGAGGATTCTAGGGCTGTTTTAAAAGCTTTTTTTTTAAAGATTTTTAGTTTTAAATTTCGCATTTTTATAAGATTTGGAAGCAAGTGTCCCACAATGAATCCAGTACTACACCAGATGAGAATAACTAAAACTTTCAAAGCTCTTAAGCAGTAGTTTCAGGACCGTTTTCAGGATTTATGTGCGAGGGAAGGCAATACTAGAATTTTTTTTCGGGGGTATTTACTGAAAGGATTTTCATTCGGAGGGAAGGGGTTAAGGATTTGTTTCATCTGCAGTTCTAAAACCAATTTATGAGTCGAGGAGACGTTTTTTAGTTTTTAGGAGATTTTTTCTTATTAACTTTTATGGCCATACGAGTTGAAGATATATTTTGAGGTAGGGAGGGGGGGGGGGGTCCACACCCTATGTTCCAAGCCCTTGGGTAAGGCTCTATGCTGGGTTAAGTCACCAAGCAAAGACGTCAATATTCAGCGAAAATGATAGACATTGTATTTATTTCCAGGAGATTTGGAAGCAAGTGTCCCACATGTGAATCCGGCATTGCGCCTGGCGAGATAGTACGACGAGCTCAAGATAACGTTTACCACCTGCCGTGTTTTCGTTGTGCGGGATGTTCTAGGCAACTGGATACTGGTGATGAGTTTTATTTGCTCGAAGACAAAAAACTGCTATGTAAACAAGATTATGAAACAGCGAGAGCAAAAGGTAAAGCATAATCTATTGAGGCTGATACTGGCGGGATTTATCACTATGTTAAAGTGTCAAATTTACTATAAGCTGTTACTGAAGGAACAAAAAAAAGAACAAATTTGCTCGAAACAAGTTAGCAATAATTTTTATAACAATATGTGTTTTCGCAAGTTAACAAAAAGTCGTTGTTAACTCAGATTTTGAGCACCAAACTAAAAAAAAAACAAAAAAAAACACAAGGAATAAAAATAAAACAAAGAAAATAAAAAATCATAAAATAAAAAAAATTATAAATAATTATATTTATATTATAAAATAACTATATTATTTTGTATAATTATATTATGTTATATAATTTTATTATAAATAATCAAAAAATTATAGAAAAAACGTAAATAAAAAATTAAAATAAAAAAAAGGAATAAAAAAAAAAATTTCTTCGTTTAAAGTGCGAAGGACTTCGAAAATAAAATTAGATTTTTTGGATTGGTTAAGCTGAAACTTACGTAACAATAAATATCTTTAAAAATTAGGAAAAATGAGAATAGACTATTTTTGAAAAAGATTTTCATGTGCTGTTATGGAGTTTTTGGTAGTATCGGGTGCCAAATAAAAAAAAGAAGCGTTGGTGAAAAATCATAAGAAAATAGGGTAAAAAAAATATAGCACCAAACGGTGTAAGAAGGTGTAGCTTTACTTTGGAGGTGTAGCTGTCTTTGAGACTCAAAATATAGTTAATATTAAAACTTTCATGGACGAAAAGCGTCGTCAAATATAGCTTATTTGCTAATTGCTTATTAGCTAATTTAGCTAATTGCTAATTTACGGTTCAACATGGCAACACTGACAAAAATATGGTAATGCCCTAAAAACTTCCGAATTTTTAGTCGTGTTGTTCTTTAAACCTAATTTGAAGCTTGACTTGCTGTTTTAAAGCCCTTTTTTGTACTTGAAAGCCGTATTTGCAAGCCCTTAACATATTGTACTTGCAACATATTGTACTTAACATATGTACAATGCAACATATTGTACTTAACATATGTACTTGCAAGCCCTTAACATATTCCATTACATGGTCATTAAAATATATTTCTGGAAGAGGCAACTGCCTTTCCCAGACCTCAGTTCACCACCATACCCCTCAAGCCCCAGTTTGCCCCCCACCTGAAATTTATTTTCTCCAAAAATCTTGTCAAAACTAAGATTAGCTTACATAACTCAAGTGTCCACAGAAACGGGTCAGTTTTCTTAGTATATCTTTACCTTTATGGTACTATATAGCTCATTTTCGGGTTTTCGCTGTGGCTTCAGTTTTCTGTTTGCAATTGGCTCCAACTGTGCCCCCCCCCTTTCCGAGGATTTTGACGAAACTACGCCCCTGAAGCTCTATAAAGCCATGATAAACAGTGGTTATGCAGGCACATTCATTAAGATTTGGCTTAAGCAAATTTTAAGATGACACTGGGTAGAAATAATAATGAAACAATCAAAAATGGAACCAAAAACACGGAAAACTTTCGACCATTCAGCAAATTTTCCAACAAATTTGTGGATAAATTCTATATTCAGCTTGTTATTTTATGATTAAACAATATATATATATATATATATATATATATATATATATATATATATATATATATATATATATATAATATATATATATATATATATATATATATATATATATATATATATATATATATAATATATATATATATATATATATATATATATATATATATATATATATATATATATATATATATAACATTTATATTATAATTTATTACAATTTACAATAAATACATGTTAATAAAATAAATTTAATAAGTATTTTGGAACATATCGATAAACTATAAATTTCAGAATCATTATAAATCCTATCATCAAAAATACTTTTTGGATACAAACCAAGATTAAAAAAGCTATTTTCTTTGTTACAGATGGCGACGGCCCCCCGAAACGGCCTAGAACCACTATTACAGCTAAACAACTGGATACACTAAAATCAGCCTACAACGCAAGCCCTAAGCCTGCGCGGCACATCAGGGAACAGTTGTCACAAGATACAGGTTTAGACATGCGAGTTGTTCAAGTATGGTTTCAAAACAGGTACGAATTGTCAAAATTATGTGTATTTTTTGAATGGAAAACGGCGCTTTGCCGTGGCTTAACCTCTTTTTTTAACTTAAAAGGGTACTATATATTGTGATATGCATTCAAATGATCTCTCTCTCTCTCTCAAAATTCTACGATCACTGAATGGTATTTATGGTATCGATCACCCCTGGGAGGCAAAAAAAAAAAAAACGGAAAGAAAGAGACATCAGTGCTACTCAAGCAAAAAGGTTATTTTCCTCGTTGCTCCAGGCGGGGACTGTAATTCTACAATTAATGGTTTTCGTCAATGTCTATTTCAGTGGTGTAATTTTTTTTATTTGAAGTGATATTTGAGGGAAATTTGGCTCTTTTTTCAAAATTCTCATTTTTGGTAACTATTTGGAGGGAGATTCTGAGGCAGAGCAGGGATTTGATTCATTTTTAGTCATGGTTGAAATAACAAAAGCAGATTTTATCGAATCTTTGGCAATGCCTCAAAATATAAATGATATGGATTTATATCCACATTTTTACAAAAAAAAAAACATTTTAAAAAAACCGAAACCATTAAAATGAAAACATTTTCTACGCCCTGGGCCTGTCTTAGGTTTAGTTATGCCCAAAAACTGCAACTATCTATTTTTTTTTGCGTTTTGGTTGTTTCTTAATTATAAGGTTGTTTATTCCAGTACCATAGTTTTGTCAGCGCTGCCACACTGAATCGGAAAAATAAGCAATCAAAATTAATTAGTTGAGTTTGACAAGGCTTTTCGTCCGTAACGTTCGTCTGTAAATCAGTTTTTCAATTTGATGTATTGGTGCGATGTGTTTTGTTTGCGCTGCGATCGAGTTGCGTTTGCGTTGGGTAGTAGTCCCCCCCCATCTACTCTAAAAGCTTTCATGCTTGACACATCGTATATTTTCATTTGTCTGTATCTTCTTTTATACTTTTATAAATTAAAAATGTTTACTTTCCTGTACAATTTGCATTTAAGTTCAATTGCATTTTGTATTTAATTGCATTTCATTTTGTAATTTGTATTTAAGTTCATCACAGTCATTTCAATGACAATTTTTGTTTTAATTATGAACTAGTTGTGTCTAAGAATTAAAGCCCTTTTCTGTCCCCCCCTACCCTGTACTCTCAACCCTCATAGGTTCTTCTTCAGAGTGAAAGTGTTGTTTATTTTATTTAATTATTTATTAAATTATTTATTTAATTATTTGTGATTGTTAAAAAATAAAAGTTGAAGTTGTTGTAACTAGCTGTATTTAAAAAGATTTATCTTACTTTACTGGAAATTAAAAATAAATTGGGCTTAAAATTTCCCGTACCAGTCATTTCTGCTGAATTTCTTGCTGAGAACATCACAAATTAGCCCTCCCCCATGCCTCATTTGTGTAGCTTTTATTGTGGTAATCAGGGAGTTTCTAGGGTACAGTCCCGGTCAATCATGCCTTAAGTTTTTCCAATCTTTCCGTCAAAATCTCTAATAAATAATCAAATTACAAAGCTTTGATTTCTACACGCTAATGCAGAACAAGATTAGAGCTTAGTTCTATTCTTGTGTAGCATTATACTTAGCTCGACAGATCTGTGCTGTGCCGTCGCAAGTATGACATAGCGTTTGCGTAGCTCAGTGTGAAAAGGCAACGCACCAATGTGAAAGGGGTTTCAATTTGTTGATTCTCAAAGACAAATCCACCATCAAAGAAGGTGCTTTTTGGTGTCATATGTTTTAGCTTTCTTAAGATAAAGGGGTGGGGTTGGATTGAGTTGTATTTGGATGGTGGCTGTTACTGTGGGGTGAGAGAAGGTGATTGTTATTTTTTTTTTCTTTTTTTATTATTATTTTAATCAATTTAGGATGCTTCTAGGAATATTTGTGTAGTCTTTTTTTTAATTAATTTAGGATTTCTATAGGAATGTTTATGTATTTAAAAACTAAGCGTTAGCAAAATTCAATTTTTTCCCTAGGGTAGTGATTTATATCTATAATAGTTTATATTTTGTTTATTACGTAAATAAAATTCAAAGTAAAAAAAAGATCTCTTACCCAAGTTTCGTTGGTTTTCTGTTTTTTTGTCCCCGCTTTTACCAAAACTGCATAGCGGGTCTGCATATGCAGTCTTTTCCATTGAAAACTTAATTCCTTTGTTTTTTGCTTTTTTGGATATATATATATATGGTTTTGTAAGTTTCCCCTTAGTTAGTTTATGGAATCAGATTTCAGTGTTACTATCCTATGTATATTAGTGATTTTGCAAAATAAAATTGGATAACTGTTGGTTGACTTTTCAAGCAGTTCGTGGCAACAAATTGTAAGTAAGGAGCGACCCGGCTCAATAGAAATTGAGCTGATTTCAAATATATAAGTTTCATCAAGTTTAGTCTTACCCATCAAAAGTTACAGGCCTGAAAAATCTGCCTTATTTCGAAAAAAAGGAGGAACACCCTCTAAAAGTGATAGAATATTACTGAAAGTCAAACCATCACATTCAGCGTATCAAAAAATCCTACTGTAGAGGTTTTCAAGCTCCTATCTGCAAAAATGTGGAATTGTATATTTTTTGCCAGAAGAAAGATCACGGATGCGTGTTTATTTGTTTGTTGTTTTTTTCCCAGGGGTGATCGTATTGATCCAGTAGTCCTAGAATATTGCAGGAGGGCTCATTCCAACGGAAATTAAAAGTTCTAGTGCCCGTTTCAAGTGACCAAAAAGTGCCTTAAAGAAATGGAACAAAATTCGTACTTTAGCGCAAAGAGCGAGGTATTGACTAGGGGAGAACCCCTCATATACGTAATAATTTCTGTTCGTTTTAAGTTTTAAGATTGCTCCTTACTTTCAGTTGAAAAAAACTTCTTTTTTTATTTAATTTCCTCTAGAGGCGAACTTGATTCTTCTCTTTTACCTTTTTTACACTTTTATCTCGCTTTCCCATCTTTATCTAATGCTTTTCGTATGGGGTCTTTGAGTCAATTCATAATGTGCAATGTGAAAATTAAACTTCTTGTAACAAGTGTTACAACACAGATTCACCCAAGTGTTCCCCCCCCTGCATTTATATTCAATTTATAATTCCTCTCATTAAGTAGCTGATATACGGGTTAGGTTGCCAGCATGATAACAATTTATGTTTTTGCGTTGTCATACGGGAGGCTAATTTGCCAGCATTTGCAATTCAAATATCTTTTTACACAGCACCTTATTTGGCTGAAGTACTTAGGATAGTGAAAATACTGGCGGTTCTATCCTTGGCAGAGGGGGGGGGGCAGCTGCACCCTCGTTTTTCTGATATCTGAAATAATTTCCTTTTCTTTTATATTTTTAAACTCCTAAAACCATTACTAATAAAAACAGAATACTATTGTTTCAATTTGTTAAGTGGAATTTTATACAACCATATATATTTTAAGAAACTCGAAACAATCTGACATTCAATTTTTACAGCGGACATCAAATTAAAAAAAAAAGACACATGGGTGAAAAGCAGCAAAAACAAGCTAAAAAAATGGGGCACCAAACAAACAAAGAGGATCAGCTTTCTTTTGATGGCTAGGAAAAAGGCACTTTTGAAAATCATTATAATCCCATCACATTGGCCCAAAGTGCCTGCCCCATTGGCTACAAGTTCGGTCGGAATAAAAAAAGTTAGCATGGGTTGGGGAAGTGTTAGAGAAAGCCAAGAGCCTGACTTGGACCTCCAGACACACAAAATAAAGGTTTCTTTGCATAACTTCTGTCCAAACGAGATTAGACAGGTCTACCTTTCTGCTAAATCCTTGCTTGATATATCCATATCAGAAATCCTTGCACAAGGCCGTATCCAGGGGGGAGGGGGTTACCCGGTTAGACCCTCCTCCCCCCCCCCCAAAAAAAAAAAATGTTTGTTTGACTCGTAAAAAACGTAACAAAAATGGACATAAACAAATTTTGTACGCGTTTTTTTTTTTGAGGTTTTTTATGTAACCCCACCCCCCTAAAAAAAAATACTGGCGGTTCTATCCTTGGCAGAGGGGCGGGGGCAGCTGCACCCTAGTTTTTCTGATATCTGAAATTAATTTCCTTTTCTTTTATATTTTTAAACTCCTAAAACCATTACTGGTAAAAACAGAATACTATTGTTTCAATTTGTTAAGTGGAATTTTATACAACCATATATATTTTAAGAAACTCGAAACAATCTGATATTCAATTTTTTACAGCGGACATCAAATTAAAAAAAAAAGACACATGGGTGAAAAGCAGCAAAAACAAGCTAAAAAATGTGGCACCAAACAAATAAAAAGAGGATCAGCTTTCTTTTGATTGCTAGGAAAAAGGCACTTTTGAAAATCATTATAATCCCATCACATTGGCCCAAAGTGCCTGCCCCATTGGCTACAAGTTCGCTCGGAATAAAAAAAAGTTAGCATGGGTTGGGGAAGTGTTAGAGAAAGCCAAGGGCCTGACTTGGACCTTCAGTCACACAAAATAAAGGTTTCTTTGCATAACTTCTGTCCAAACGAGATTAGACAGGTCTACCTTTCTGCTAAATCCTTGCTTGACATATCCATATCAGAAATCCTTGCACAAGGCCGTATCCAGGGGGGGGGTTTACCCAGTTAGACCCTCCTCCCCCCCCCCCAAAAAAAATGTTTGTTTGACTCGTAAAAACGTAACAAAAATGGACATAAACAAATTTTGTACGCGTTTTTTGAGGTTTTTTTATGTAACCCCACCCCCCTAAAAAAAATTAGTAAATCCCCCCCCCCTCCGAACAAAAATCCTGGATGCGCTTCTGTCCTTGCAGTATTTTGGTGTAACATACCTATTTTCTCCTAAAAGGTTGGTGATAATGGGGCGGTGGTAACCTAGGATCAACCCCGGGCTTACATTGTGTCTTCAATGACATAGATTGGAAATTATTTTGCGATAACGCATCAAACAGGGTATAATACACTTAAATTTACCAAAGTGAGGGGACATGTTTTGGAGGAATGAAAGTTTTGTGCCTCTAAGCCGGCAAGTTTTTTAGAGATTGAAAATCATTGCACGATTATTATCTTAATAATGTCCAACATAAATGTATTTTCTGTCACGGAATAGCAGTGACGGATATGGACCGACTCCATAATATAGGGCTATTTATCTGGGGCTTTGGGGGTCATTGGACGCGTTGAAGGCACGTTTTTTGTACCTTTTTGGTAAAATAACTAATTCTAAACTTGGACATATTTAGGCTATGGCTAGTGGCGTAGCCGAAAGCTCCACCTTCGAGAAACTTTTAGCGTACCTTACCACACTTGGGGTTAGTCGTCTCCCCACAAAATTCCCCCCCCCCAGAAAATACCCCGTTGTTGGTTGGGCTCCAATCACTTTCGACTTATAAAAAAGGACCAGTACTGTCAATTTTTGATCGAATGACCATCCTCCGAAGTTTCTACGACTATGAAGTGGAAGAGGATGTGGAAGGGGCAGTCCCACTCTAATATGGAATAAATTTTGCTCATTCTGGGGTTAGATGTTACTCTTTATTTTCATAATAACAACATATACCAGGAATATTTCCCGGAAATCAAGAGGCATTTCATGTCAATTTCACATTTCTGATGCGCTTTTTTAGTTTCCTTGTATCAACCCCTCCCCCCTCCGTCCCCACCCGGAAAAATAAGCCCACAAACAAAAGTCCTGGATATGGCCTTAGGGATTATTCATCAATCCCTATCTCCACCCTCTCCTCGTCTCTCCCTTAGAATTAATTCCGTATTTATCTGAAGGCTCAGTGAGATTTGGGATGTTTTGTCATTAAAATGTACCCTTTGAGTTATTTCTCTCCCTCCCTAACAAGCCGAAAAATGTTTAAGGTCTAACAAATTTCGTTGTTTTATGTAAATTCCTTGTAGTTTTACTTGTTTTACAATTCCAGACACTTGCATATATGGGCTTTAAACTGTTAGAATGGTGTTTTATAACTGTTAAAGTGCCCCCTTCCTCATCTCAACCTCACCTCATGGTCCCAAAAGCTTCAGAGGGTGCTCATTACGTCAGAAGTTGAGTTTTTTTTTTTTATGAGTTGAAAGTGATTAGAGATCAACCAGCAACGGGAGACATTTTCTGGGTTGTATATTACGTGGGAGGAGGGTATTTTTTGTGAGGGGGGATATTTTACCGAGGGTTATTTTTTGGCAGGGGACAATTTCTTCGGGGGGTATTTTGCGGAGGGCTATTTTCAAGAGGGGAGAAATCGCCGGCTCCCACCACACTTATTAGGTTAATCGGTCTAAACCAACCCCAACATAACGATAATATTAGGAAGACAATCATGCGACAGTACTGCTGATAAATTCGAAAGCTCAAGCAGTCGTCCTTCGGGAACTTTGGTCTGATTTTAAAAAGGATTAATTTACTCCCACAGTCTCCTCCTTTCCATGCAAAGGTTTTCTTTGGCTATGTCCTTGAAAGCACTATCCAACTAAAATACAAAACATAAACCCAGAAAAAATAATAGATTTAGGAAAGAGAATTTATGATCCAGGTCCAAAATCTTTTGAGACCTGAAAGTTATTTCCAGTTGGAGTCTACTTTAGGATTCCAGAGTTTTTCTTCTCGGCTCCCGCTCCCGTATGTCAAATTGGTATTCAAGTTATATTGCTGCTGCGATGACAGTAAAATTAACTTTTCCCACTTTTTAATTTTGTGACATCCTTATTATATTTTTCTTACTGAGTATCTTTTGACTGCTCTTTAAATATCAGAATTTCCTTATGGAAAACTAAATTCAACTAAAATACACTAAAAATAAGAATTTCAACCAAAACCTTACATCAAAACCTTTTTTATCAAAATATATCTTTGTCAAGACCAATTATCCTATTTTGTTATATTTATCCCTCTAGCGCGTCAAAACTTCATTCACATATCAATATAATTCTTATTTTCTTCTGATTCCAAAATTATCACTGTTATGACTTGATTTTGTAAATATTAATTTCATTGTTTATGCTTTAGACACCGAGAAAAAAAAAATTCCCAGACATACGAAAATTCTTATTTTCCAAAATTCTCGTAATACATTCAAATGTTAATAAAAAAAAAAAAAAATTCCCAGACATACGAAAAATTCCCAAAAATTCTCGCCTGTAATAAAAAAAAAGCTTGAAGCATCACCCCAACCTGTTCTGCTCTAACACTTGATACATCATAAGCAATTAGACATTTGAAGGAATTAATTTCCTGCAGGATAACCAAGAAATGCTGTATAATGGTAAACGTCTATGAATTTAAAAAAATAATTAAGGTATATCTTCCTAAAATGATTCAATGTTTGTTTCTGCAACATCTGTGAATTCTTATAATTGAAAGATATGTGGAACTTATCGAATTAGTTCCCGCCTTTTGTTTTCATGGTTTACCTTGACAACACAGGTGAAACTTCGTACATTGGTTCTAACGTTTAAAATTAAATAAAAAAACAAGTTTTTTAAAACTGAAAGTAAGGAGCGACATTAAAACTTAAAACGAACAGAAATTATTCGGTATATGAAAGGGGCTGTCCCCTCCTCAACGCCTCGCTCTTTACGCTAAAGTTTTTTATTGTTTTAAAAAATAAAGTTGTGAGACAGAGTCCAACTTTAGCGTAAAGAGCGAGGCGTTGAGGAGGGGGGGGACAGCCCCTTTCATATACGGAATAATTTCTGTTCATTTTAAGTTTTAATGTCGCTCCTTACTTTCAGTTTAAAAAACTTGTTTCTTTTATTTAATTTCTGGTCGTTTTTTAGTTAATGCAGCTTTTATTTTGGCTCACCGTCATTGAATAAGTAAACAAAATTTGCATAAAAATTTTACTTTTCTTTTGCTAAATGGATGTCTCTAAATTTGGTTATGATGTAATTTACAAATTAACTTACAGAACTAACTTCTATATTCGTATATTTTTCTTCTGGCAAAAAATACAAAGTTGCAGATGTGAGCTTGAAACCTATGTAATAGGGTTTTCTGATACGCTGAATCTGACGGTGTGATTTTCATTAAAATTCTTTCACTTGTAGGGGATGTTTCCCCCCTCTTTAAAAAATCGGGTAAATTTTCTCAGGCTCGTAGCCTTTGATGAGTAATACTAAACTTAATAAAATTTACATATTTAGAATCAGCATTATAAACACATTCTTGTGATACATTTATTGTCATCAAAACTCCGTTTTTAAAAGTTTCGATTACTATTGAGCCGTATCCCTTGTTTTTTTTATTGTTTTTTTTATTACGTATATGTTATTACGTATATGAGGGGTTCTCCCCTTAGTCAATACCACGCTCTTTACGTTAAAAGTTAAAAAAAAAAAAATTATTCACAAACCCCTGAATCACAAAGGCCGTTTAATTAGAATAGATAGCTCTTTTGAAAGCATTAAAAAACTTTAGCGTAAAGAGCGAGGTATTGACTTGGGGGAGAACCCCCTCACATACGTTATAATTACTGTTCGTTTTAATTTCTAATGTTGCTTCTTACTTTCAGTTGAAAAAAAAAAAAAAAAAACTTGTTTTTTATTTAATTTCTGATCGTTTTTTTAAATAGTGCTTGGAAATCCGGCGCCCCCTTCATAGAAATTTCCCTTACCCCAAAGAAACATTTTCCACGGAAAGATTCTCCAGAGTAACCCCCTCCTCTAGCCCCCCCCCTCCAGAAAAAAAAATCCTTCCTGAAAATGTCTGTATACTTCCCAATAACCAATAAATAATGCTGGCAAGTCCGGCGCCCCCCTTCATGGCAATTTCCCTTCCCACATGAAAACTTCCTTCATGGACAGATCCTCCAACATAACCCCCGACCCACCCCCCCTCCCCCCCACTACCAGAAAAAAACCTCCTGAAAACTTCTGTATACTTCCCAATAACCGATACTATATGTTATTAAATAAAAAAACAAGTTTTTTAAACTGAAAGTAAGGAGCGACATTAAAACTTAAAACGAACAGAAATTATTCGGTATGTGAATGGGACTGTCCCCTCCTCAACGCCTCGCTCTTTACGCTAAAGTTTTTTATTATTTTAAGAATTAAAGTTGTGAGACAGAGTCAAACTTTAGCGTAAAGAGCGAGGCGTTGAGGAGGGGACAGTCCCTTTCATATACGGAATAATTTCTGTTCGTTTTAAGTTTTAATGTCGCTCCTTACTTTCAGTTTAAAAAACTGTTTTTTTTATTTAATTTTTGAACGTTTTTGAATAAATAAAGGTTTTGATCTTGGCTCATCGTACATGAATAATTAAAACAAAATTTTCATATTAATTTACTTTTATTTAGTTAAATGGCTTTCTCGAAACTTGTTTAATTTTATTTACGAACGTTTTTATTAGTAATAAATATACGTAACTTACGAATTAACTTACGTAACGAACTTCTATATTCATATATTTTTAATACGTTTATTAGTGGGTTCGCCCCCTAGTCAATACCTTGCTCTTTAAGCGAAAGTTCGAATTTTGTTCCAATTCTTTAAAAATGACCGCTTATTCACAAAGGCCGTTAATTAGAATAAATAGCTCTTATGAAAGTAATAAAAAATCATTGGCTTAAAGAGCGAGGCATTGACTATGGGGTGACTGCTGCTGCAGTTGAAATACTTGTTTTTTTTTATATTAAGTTTCTGATCTTTTTTAAATAATGCTGGGAAGTCCGGCGTCCCCTTCATAGCAATGTCCCTTACCCCATGAAAACTTCCTTCATGGAAAGATCCTCCCACATAACCCCCGACCCATCCACCCCCCCACTACCAGGAAAAATCTCCCCTGAAAATGTCTGTATGTTTCCAAATAACCAATACTATATGTTAATATTGGGTAAAGTTCATAACCTTCAGCCCTCCCCCCGGGAACTTCGGGGGACTAAGTCATCCTAAAAGACATACTTATAATATTTTCGAACATGCTGAACAAATTGGCTATCTCAAAATTTTGATCAGATGACTTTGGGAAAAAAAAATTAGCGTGGGAGGGAGCCTAGTTGCCCTCCATTTTTTTGGTCACTTAAAAAGGGCACTAGAACTTTTAATTTCCATTCAAGTGAGCCCTCCCACGATATTCTAGGACAACTGGGTTGATACGATCACCCCTGGGAAAAAAAAAACAACAAATAAACACGCACCCGTGATCTTTCTTCTGGAAAAAAAAATGCAAAATTCCACATTTTTGTAGATGGGGGCTTGAAACCTCTACAGTAGGGTTCTCTGATACGCGGAATGTGATGGTGTGATTTTCATTAAGGTTCTATAACTTTTAGGGGGTCTTTCCCTCTTTTTTCAAAAATCAGCCAAATTTTCCCAGGCGCCTAACTTTTGATCGGTAGGATCAAACTTGATGATAGTTATATATTTAAAATCTGCATTAAAATCTGATTCTTTTGATGTATCTATTTTTATCAAAATACCGTTTTATAGAATTTCGGTTACCATTGAGCCGGGTCGCTCCTTACTTACAGTTCGTTACCACGAACTGTTTGAACATTGGGTAAAGTTCATAACTTTTAGCCCTCCCCATGGGGACTTTGGGTGATTAAGTCATCCTAAAAGACATATTTATCATATATTCGACCATGCTGAACAAAATGGCTATCTCAAAATTTTGATCGGGTGACTTTGGGGAAAAGAATATGAGTAGGAGGGGGCCTAGTTGCCCTCCATTTTTTTGGTCACTTAAAAAAGGCACTAAAACTTTTAATTTCCGTTCCAATGAGCCCTCCCACGATATTCTAGGACCACTGGGTCGATACGATCACCCCTGGGGAAAAAAAATAAAAAAAAAAAAATAAACACGCATCCGTGATCTTTCTTCTGGCAAAAAATGCAAAATTCCACATTTTTTAAAGATAGGAGCTTAAAACCTCTACAGTATGGTTTCTCTGATACGCTGAATATGATGCTGTGATTTTCATTAAGGTTCTATGACTTTTAGGGGGTCTTTCTCCCTTTTTTTTGAAAATCAGCCGAATTTTCTCAGGTGCGTAACTTTTGATGGGTAGCACAAAACTTGATGAAAGTTATATATTTAAAATCAGCATTGAAATCTGATTCTTTTCATGTATCTATTGGTATCAAAAACCCGTTTTCTAGAGTTTCGGTTACCATTGAGCCGGATCGCTCCTTACTTACAGTTCATTACCACGAACTGTTTGATATTTTGTACTAACTAAATGAAAAATCGTAGAGAATCCTGGTTTTCAGGTACGAATGGACCTAATATGGTGGCAAAGGTGACATGCGGCCAAGGCCGTATCCAGGGGGGTCGGGGGATTGAAACCCCTGCCCCTCCCCCAGAAATGTTTGTCCGACTCGTAAAAAACGCAGCAGAAATGAATATAAACAAATTTTTTATTCGTTTTTTAAAGTGTTTTTGTAAACCCCACTCCCGAAAAAAAAATTTTTTTGAACCCACCTCCCCGAAAATGATCCTCGGTATGGACCTGCATGTGGTAAAAAAATCTTTTCATTTTAATGTCCTGCGCACTTTAAAGGCTCTAAATCTTACAGTGCTATTGAGTTTTTTTTTAATAATTATATTGCAGTAGACTGATTTAATTTCTCGTATTTCAATTTTCATTTCTTTTTTCTTTATTTTCTTCCTTGAAAATGGGGGTTTAAGTGACTATTATTATGGATTAGTCACAATGATTTTTTTCGGTCAGGTTCCTTCTTTTTTTTTATACCTTTTTATGTCCGTTATACGTTTTCTTTACTATTTATTAAATGGTACCTTCCTTAGCATATATTTAGTGAGTGAAATGATAGGACAAACGCATAATAAATTCTGTTTGTTCCAAGTCATACCTTTTTAATTTTATTAGACCAAAAAATGCACCGACAAAGCTAATTTTTTCATATTCCCTGTAGCTTAAATAAAATCTTCTTTTTTTCTTAGAAAAAATTATTTACGCGCTTTATGCTTTACTATAATTTCTGTATTTTCCCCTTTAGTATTTTCAAAACCTTTCACGAAAGGAGCAAAGGATTTTTCCATTTTCTAAGCTCTTAGAAGTAATTACTTTCCAAGCGAAGCAGTATTCAATTCCGCTGGGACATATTAGGGTGGCTTTCACAGTGACTTGAACACGCCCCCTTGAGTCGTTACCATGGAAACAGTTCTTTCTGTAAGATGTTCTGTACTATTCTTCCAGAAATTAATATATCGAACCATAAAAGAGTCTAGGGCTAAACCGACAAGAAATACTCAATATAAAAGGGACTGTCCTCTCCTCAACGCCTCACTCTTTACGTTAAAGTTTTTTATTGTTTTAAAAATAAAGTTGTGAGACAGAGTCAAACTTTAGCGTAAAGAGCGAGGCGTTGAGGAAGGAACAGACTGTTTCATATACGGAATAATTTCTGTTCGTTTTAAGTTTTAATTTTGCTCCTTACTTTCAGTTAAAAGAACTTGTTTCTTTGATTTAATTTCTGAACGTTTTTGAATTAATGCAGCTTTGATTTTGGCTCACCGTATATGAATAATTTAAACGAAATTTGCATATTAATTTTACTTTTTTTTGGCTAAATAGCTTTCTCAAAATTTTGATCTAACGTAACTTACGAATTGACTTACGTAACGAACATCTATATTCGTTTTTTTTTATTACGTATATTAGGGGGTTCGCCCCCTTGTCAATACCTCGCTCTTTACGCTAAAGTTCAAATTTGGAACTTGAAGTTCGAACTTTAGCGTAAAGAGCAAGGTATTGACTAGAGGGCAAACCCAATCATATATGTAATAATTTCTGTTAGTTTTAAGTTTTGATGTTGCTCCTTACTTTCAGTTGAAAAAAATTGTTTTTTTTTATTTAATTTCTGATCGTTTTTTCTAAATAAGGCTGGGAAATCCGACGCCCCCTTCATAGTAATGTCCCTTCCTCCATGTAAACTTCCTCCATGGAAAGATCCTCCCATGGAGGATCCCAGAAAGATCTTTCCCAGATAGGAGCTTGAAATTTCTATAGTAGGGTTTCTCTGATACGCTGAAACGGAGTGTCATTTTTCATTAGAGTTTTATGACTTTTAAGGGATGTTTCTTCCTTTTTTCGAAAATGCTATCCTTGAAACTAAACTTCATGAAACTCCTATATTTGAAATCAGTATAAAAATCTGATTCTTTCTATGTATCTATTAGTATCAAAATTCTGTTTCTTAGAGTTTCGGTTACTATTGAGCCGGGTCGCCCCTTACAGTTCGTTACCACGAACTGTTTGATACACTGGCTATACGCTGCTTGTAACAACTCCACTTATCCAAATGTACTGATTGAGAACAACATTGAATGAACTTGAATTATATACTACTACTACTAACTTACCGGTTATCACAGCACAAGGCCATCCAAGGCTAACACAGCAAAAACCTTTTTATGGCACTTCAAAGGTCACCCATTCCTTGAGGGGGAAAAATTTGTGACCGTGTTTACATATCGAAGAATTCTATCTCTTTTTATGGAATTCTATGGCTTCCACGCAAAAAGTTTTGGACATATTTGGACCCCATTTTTAGAAGACGGTAACCCTAGATGTTTTTTTACGGCAGGTTTTCCTTAGATCTCTGACTTGCGGCTGTTATGTTCGGATTAATTAAAGACAACATGGTTTGACCCATTTCCAAGCCCAATAACACCCTGCTCCCTACTAAAAAACGCTTGATCCCATTAGTCCAGGCAAAGTTTCTTTGGAGTTTCAAGCCAATCAGAAAAAAAAATTAGGCAGTTTTCAGGCCCGCTCCTTTGGATGTAAACTCAGGATAGCAGCAGGATTATCCTGGTACGCCAATTGGATGACCAATTGGTAACCAATAAAACAGACAACATGACAGCATCCCTCGGTGAATAAGATGGAGCAGCCATCGATTCTTTCTTTGACATTTAATTCTTATGACTGTCCACTTTGGTTCTTGGCAGGTTGTGGGGAGGGGGGGGAGGTGCCATTTTTGCAACCTTTTTTGCAAACCGAAATTAAAAAAAAACTAGTTTCCTGACTGGATCCAAAGAAGCCTGGTTCAGGTAACTCAAGAACCGACTTAAGTTTTGTAGCTTGAGAAATCGAATTGTCATTTTATTTTTCAGCTAGCAAGTCAATCGATCAATTTAGCAAATTGGCCAAATGTTCTTCTTTCGATAAAAACCATGTTGCACATTACTATATTTAGAAATAATGTTGAATAACAATTCGAATGGTAGGCTAAGTTTATCTCTTAGCTAGGAAGTTAACCGAACATTTTACAAAATTACCATTTGTTTATCATTCGATAAATGTATGTTCCACACATTATAATATTTAGAAAGAACGTATGACAAATCGAATGGTATATTTATCGGTTTAGCTTACGAATTAACTGAACATTCGACAAATTTACTAAAAAAATTTACTAAACGTTTATCTAAAATGAAAAAAAATTACCAAATGTTTCTCATTCAACAAACTCATCCCTTGTAAAGACCAAATCCTAGTTTTATCTTTAAATCAGTGCTTAATTTATCCACCCAAAAAACACATTTTTTTTATCGCTGTCGATGAAAAATGAAAAATAACTAAATATTTTCCATTCTACAATCTCATTCTTGTAAAGGCAAAATTCTAATTTTGGCTTCAAATCCCTGTTTAATTTAGCGACCCAAGAACATATTTTTTCACCGCTGTCGATGATAAATTATGTAAATGTTTTTACCAACTTTTATGTGAAATGAAAAATCTACCAAATGTTTTCTATTCTACAAACTCATCCCTTGTAAAGGGCAAATTCTAGTTTTATCTTTAAATTAATACTTACTTAAGCGACAAAAACATCTTTTTTTCATTGCTTTCAATTTTCAACGACCAACGTTTTTCATACGTTTAAACGAGATGATAAAAATTCCCGAATGGTTTCCATCAAAACAAACTCATCCCTTATAAAGGCCAAATTCTAGTTTGATCTTTAAATCAATGCTGATTTTAGCAACTCAAAAACATCTTTTTTCATCGCTGTCAATTTCCAACGACCAACGTTTTCCAACGTTTAAACGAGATAATAAAAAATCCCGAATGGTTTCCATCAAACAAAACTCAGCCCTTATAAAGGCCAGATTCTAGTTAGATCTTTAAATCAATGTTGATTTAGCAACTCAAGAACGTCTTTTTTTCATCGCTTTCAATTTCCAACGACCATAGTTTTCCTCCGTTTAAACGAGATGATAAAAATTCCCGAATGGCTTCCATCAAACAAACTCATCCCTTGTAAAGGCGAAATTATAGTTTTGCCTTTAAATCAATACTAATTTTAGCGACCCAAAAACGTCTTTTTTCTTCATTGTCGATTTTCAACGATCAATGTTTTCCAACGTTTATATGAAATGATAAAAATTCCCGAACGTTTTTCCATTATACGAACTCATCCCTTGTAAAGATCAAATTCAAGTTTTATCTTTAAATCAATGCTTATTTTAGTGACCCAAAAACGTCTTTTTTCATTGCTGTCGATTTCCAACGACCAGTTAAGGGAATTGTTTAGTCCCCATAAAGTAGGGCAAGACCTAAAGGGACAAAGACATAAAACACTCTTCTACAAACTTTTCAATCTAATAACAAGTCCTTGTTATGCACTTCAGATCCTCAGAATGGAAAGCTAGTCAGTTATAAAACTATGAATCATTTCAGAGGAAAAGAAAAGGGCCTTAAGAAGCAGTGGCGTTTATTTCATCAAATCCTATGGGGGGGGGGGTCGGGGCCAATTTTACCAAATCAAGATATGACAGTGAAAACTGAAAATGAGCCATATAGTACCATACAGGTAAAGATATGCTAAAGAAAACTGACCCGTTTCTCTGGATGCTTGAATTATGCAGGCTTATCTTAATTTTGACAAGATTTTGAAGAAACTATATTTCAGCAGGGGGGACTGGATTCTGTCTGTGGGCAAATTACGCCTATGTTAGGAAGCAGGGGTTATAATACCCCCACATCCTGAATAATTAAGCAGTTGCAATGGTTTCTGTTTATATTGATGCATTAATTTGTCACATTAAATGATTAAGTAAACATACCAGAAAGAATTGGTAACGGTAAAAAGGTTTGCTAAAAAAATTTTTACCGATTAGATATTTCAGCTGCAGTAATACAAAGGATTTCATGTTCTAAAAAATATATTTTACATTAGAGCAAAAACACGAAAAAAACGCATGTAGAGTTTTCGACTGTTATTTACAAGTGTTGTAGATTGTTTAATGAAATTGTTTTTAAATCAATTAAATAATTATGTTTCGATGTTATTAACTAGTGTGGTAGATTGTTTAATGAAATTAATACATTATTTTCTTAGCAATAAGGATGAAAGCATAAGATATGTTGAAATTGGTAATTTACCGGCTGTATTTCAAAGCGTATTGAAAAAAAAAATTAAGACGTTTTGTGTATTTTTATAACAGTCATTACTTATACGAAGGGTATGTCTAAGCGCATTGAAGATATGGTAACTAATTTTTGAAAGTCTAAAAAGCAAAAAGTTTTTAGCCACTCAGTAATCAAATAGGATGTGAAAAGACGGATTGAACTAATGGACAGGGAGAAAGCACCCCTTTGCAATGCTGCCAATTGGGGTAAAGGTGGGGCAGTAGGATCAACGGCCTCTAAATTTTCCCACCCTCTTCCTAGATTTTCAAAATACCTTTTTTATTTTTATTGAAAATTCGCCCTTTCTATTATATTCATTAAAAAAAGTAAAGAAACAAAAAATCACCAGTCCTTGATTTTGAAAAACTCATTTCCTCTCCCCTATACATATTCATGAACTGGCACATTAACCCTTGAGGGAAAATAATATCAAAACGTCCAATTAGTCACCGCACCTGACTTATTCCTTGGATGTTAAAACAAAAAAAAAAAAAAAAAATGGGCTACCAACTACGGTACATAAAATGAAAAGGCATAAGAGTATAGTCCTTCTATGCAGTTTGCGCAGGCCCCCGTACAAACAGGTTTTTCTAGTAGTTACAGGTCATCACACTCTTTGCCAAAGCCCCTGTACAAAAAGGTCTATAGGTCTTTGCCAAGAGGACTTGCGCAATTTCAAAGTTCAATGTCTTTTTTAGTTCAAAAAAACGATGTCTCTTCTTTTTTACTCGCCTATTATTTTTTGTATATAATCAGGTTCCATATTTGATTCTCCATCAGTTTCGAATCGTTTATATTCGAGATTACAAGCATTTTTTGTAAAAAACATTTATATAGAAAAAATGGATAATTCTAACCTTTTTCTGGTGAGTAAAAAAATATTCGCATTATTAAAAAGAAATTGTCATTAAATTAAGGAAGAAATTCTTTCCTTACACTAGAACTAAGGGTACTTATGTACTTAGAAGCTTGTTGTTTTTAGGAGTTGAAAAAACCTCTAATTCTCTTATAGGTTGAAATTTACGGTGTGATTTTTTATCAAGATCAGTGGTCTTTTTAGGGAATGTTTTTTTTTGAAAAAAGTGCTTAGCTTTTCGATCGGTAATTTAGGATTAGAATAAAATGTTGATTTTTTTAATGTATTAATTGTTACAAAAGCTTCCTTTTTTATCAAGATCAGTGTTTTTTTTTTTTTAGGGATGTTTTTGAAAATACTTCCAGGCCAGTCTGCATTTATGGTGTGATTTTTTATCAAGATCAGCGGCCTTTTTAAGGATGTTTTTGAAAAAAAAAAAGTGCTTAGCTTTCAATCGGTAAATTGGGATTAGAATAAAATGTTGATTCTTTTAATGTATTAATTGTTACAAAAAAAAGCTTCCTTTTTATTACAGTGTGATTTTTTTTTTTTTTCACGATCAGTGGTTTTTTTAGGGTTGTTTTTGAAAATATTTCCTGACCAGTCTGCGTTGAAGAATCTCTTCCTGAAATTTAATGCGTTCAAAACCCTCACCCCTCATTTCCTCAAAAATAAAATTTGTTACCTTATAACCCTATTTAATAAATAACATTGTTAGCTATCCTTTTTATTTAACGGACCTAATTATCTCATAAGAGGGATTGACTGAGCCGTGCTAATTAACTTTTCCACTTCTTAAATTTCTATTTATGTCTACATTTGATTGAAATCTGATAGTTTTACTTGACTGTCATATGCAATTCTTCTCCATATTGTTTAATAAGGAACGCAAATACTGCTTTTTTTAAGTTTGAATTTACAAATACAGTCACGGAAGCATGGACATAGGAGGAGAGGGGGGGGGGGGGCAGTTTATAAAAGGTCCTCCATCTCACTATCAAAACCTCTGATTTTGAAATCAAGATGTCTAAAATAAACTAAATTATTTTCCAAAAACCCGAAATGCATTTTTGCTACATGCTAAATTTTTTTTTTTTTTTTTTTTTTTTAAGGAAGAAGAGACGTGCAATAATCCTCCTTCTGAGAAAAAAGCAAAATATGGCGAACCTTCGTTAATACAGCCCACAAGAGCGTCTGTTATCAAATTCGCTAGAAAAATTACACACGATCATGCATCGAGCACTCAGCTTATAGCGACAGAACCCTCTGACTCCTGCGTTGGATCCATGGCAACTGGAAGGAAGTTGAAAAGGAGTTCAGATATAGAAGACCAGTTAGAATTTGTAAGCATATACATATTTTTTTTTTTCTATCCCTATTTTCAAAAAAAATAAGACAAAATTTTCTCAGGCGCATAGCTTTTTAAAAACTTAAAATTTGTTCTTAAGCTATTTAATTTCTTTCATTAACCAAATTAGCGATATTTATGGAGTGCTTATCATACATTTCTAAATATAAAAAAACCTTACCTCGTAACTTATAACTAAGATGCATTCTAATACAATATTCCTTTTAGACAAAAAAAAAAACTAACTATTTGAAAACAATTGCCACTATACAGTTAACACGCGCTTTTAGACTGGTATTTTCGTCCCTAATGCATTTGAATACATCCGCCATACTTATCAGATCTACCACCGCCTTTTAATCCGATTTTGAATTCTAAGTAGGGTCGCATGCAAATAGCAAGATACATATCTTCAATAAGCAATTTACACAGGGAAAAAAGGTTTTTTGACAATTTCCAAATATGTCTTCGCAGCAATTTTAAGAAACATTATTTGGATGAAGCTGTTTTTGGCCATTTCATTGAAACACTTAGGTGTTTTCAAGAAAAGAATTTGAGACTATTTGAACAGTGTTGTGAAATCCGATACCCCTCCAACTCGGAAAGGGTATCGATCCTCCTACCTCGAAGGAAGCCCCCCGGTTCCCAAGGGTTCCCCTGGGAGGGGTTTGGGGGGGGGGGGAGGGGGGGGGGGGGGTCCATCCAACATTTTAATTGTTGATATGGACGGAGAAAAAAGTTCTTCTCTCTTACCAGTATTTATTTAGCCCAGGTCGAAAAAAAATCCGTTGGCAAAAGACAGAGGAAAATACGGATTATTGAGAAGGTGGCACCACCGAGCTCCGACATATGGAGTTCGTTTCCTTTAACTGAAGCCGAGGAGCAACTGCTCGTACAACATACTGCATCAGTCGAACAATGGTCCAATTTCATTAACAGTTACAATGAAGAAGCTCAAAGAATTGAATTGGACTCATATTTTGCGTTTTTATTTTAAAAAAAAAATTTGGAATAAAACCATTAATTTTTTCTATCATTCTCTTGTTCGAACTTACCCTTCTAATAAGAATAAGACTACATTTTCCCGACAAAAAAAAAATATTTTTTTTTTTAACATGTTCAGTTGACATTATGAAAGACATAAGGCAATGTAACTTTTTTTTTTCTTCTTTTAATTGTTCAGGTGGTGGGACAATGACTATGAGAAATTGACAAAAGTTTTATTAACTATAAAAAAAAAAAAAAATGATTATTTTACATAAAAATAAAAAACTTTTTTTTCTACAGATTAAAAATATAGCACCCCCAGCGGCAGCACCATTGAGTGATGATGCAAGTATATTTACAGAACCAATTCTGTCACCACCAGCAGAGTTCAGGGATGAACCTACACTGGTTCTAGAGAACATGGAGTGGCATGAGGGGTTCCTTAATGATGTTTTTGGGGAAATGGCCAGCCTGGAGGACTTAACTTGTGATATTGACATGGTTGAGGACCCAGAGTGGGCAGATAGTTTCATGCGCGAATATTTAGATGATGATGCTACAAGTAAATCTGAACTGGGTCCTCATAATGAAATTCCATCAGAGGACAATACAGGCTGGCTTGACCAATTGTCCCCAAACACCTTAGAATATGTACTAGGGGACCTCATGTCACAACCCTCCAATGTGATTGAACAAACAGGGTCAGGACATCAAAACAGTACTACGTCCCCGGAATTGCCTGATTTTTATCTGTTAGAATCTGCTCTAGGTCATTTGCAAACGTACAGGGTAGATTTTAGCCTTCCCGAGGAAAACGCTGGCAATATTTTAACTGACCCCGTGAAAAATCTCCATAGCTATATCGACAAAATTCGAGCACTTATTGATATTCAGATCCAGAAATGGGGAGGTCAAGGGGGGAATTAAAGCATCAGTCAACCAAAAAGTTTTTTTACAAAAGGGGACATCTGGGGACATTTTTTATTTTCATTTTTCGACGGGGAACCAGACTTTTTACCCAGGTCTAAACGATTTTGAAGACAACTTTTTCAACTGGGTAAATAAACTAATTTCAACTTTGGATACATTTAATGAGAGGGGGAGTGGTTCCACCATTTTATACATTGAATGCATGGATCTGAATCTCAGTAGATTTAAAAAAAAACTTTAGTTTAAGGGGTGGGAGGGGTAAAGGAATAAAATGCCACCCAGATTTGTCAACTACAGGAGGAGTTCAGGGTTTCACATTTGACACTGGACTTCAATGCTTTAAGTATGCATTTTTTAGCAGCGGCCCATAGGACATTAAACAGAGAATCAACAATGAAAAATCTCGACAAACTTGCACGTAACGGCGGGAAAAATTTCCCTAAAGTAAATTTTGATTGTTTAGAGGGAAAATATCCGGTGTCCTTTAAAGAAATAAGCATATTCGAGAAAGCAAATGAAAATCTTGGGGTGGGGGTAGTTGTTCTCCAGTATGATACTGAATTTGTAGATGGGGGAAAAAACCGAATAAAAAAGGGGTTTTGTACTCAGTGAGGACACCGAGGGTGGAAAATGTTAAAAATTGGGTATGGGTTATTTACCAGCCTCCCAAAGATGTAAATTCTTATGGTCATTTTTTCCCCGTTACGGCGATAAGTCGACTCCTATGTCAAGGCAAGAACAAAGGAGGAGAATGTTTTTTATTGCCCCATGTGCCTCTCCTCATTTAGATCTGAGCGAACTTTTTCAGATCACATGGGGCATTGCAAAATTCACGGAAATCAAAGAATAGAAATGCCGGCAGAAGGCAAAGACATTTTACAATTTAAAAATTTTCAAAATTCTCTTCTACAATCTGATAAAATGTCTTTGGATTGTGAAACAAGACTGGTTGAGGTATCAGACCCATCAAGGCCAAATATAGTCAAGGAACACAAACTAGTTGCGTGTTCCTACGCACATGCCCGTCGCGACGCCAACAATAAAATGCTATTGGAAGAGTTTTTTTTAACTATGGACGAGGAGGGCAGTATGGAAAAGCTATTGGTTTCTTTAATAAAAACAGCAAACAGGGCAATTTCACGATTACGTCATACTAATTATCCGATGACATTGTCGGATAAAGAGCAACTGGCGTTGGAAAAGGGAAACAATTTGCTGGGTGTGTAGGGGTGCCCTTGCCCCAAAAGACGCGGTGCAGGACCACGATCACCTTATTGACCCCAATTCAACGGGAAAAAAGTAACTTTCGGGGGTGGGCTCACAATTCGTGTAATTTAAAAATTAAACAACAACTTTTTCTACCGGTTTTTATACATAACTCTAACTACGATCTGAAGTTTGTGCTACCTGCATTGGCACATCTTCAAAGAAATCGAACAGTGGATGATGATGCATGGGTGATAGACAGCTTTACGTACAAAATCATACCTAAGTCATCGGAAAAGTTGCTTGTTTTGGAATTTATGTGGAAATTTGTTGAAGCCGGTGTTGAGTACACGAATAAAATTCGCTTTTTAGATTCCTACAGTTTTTTTCCCAAATCATTGAGCGAATTAATTCAAGTGCAGAAAAAAAACGATGACGGCAGCAATGCTTTCCCCCTTCTCAAGCAACGATTTCCAAATGATTTATATGATTTGTTAACGGTCAAGGGCATCTATCCTTATGACTTTTATTGTTCCATGTCGAGATTCGCCGAGGAGGCTATTCCTTGTATTGAATCGTTTTACGACAGTCTTCACGATCGTAGTTGCACCCCCGAGGAATACAGTTTTGCTAAAAAAGTTTGGGCAGCGGGAGGGTGTAAAAATGGATTTGACTACTGCAAACTGTATTTGTCGAGTGACGTGTTAACTTTGTTAGACATTATGTGTAAAAATACGGATAAAATCTATGAGGAGTTTAATCTTGATTTGGGGTATTATTTTTCTTCGCCTCATCTAGTGATGGACCTCATCCTGAAAATTAGTGGGGAAAAAATCGGGCTGATCACTGACATTGATCAGCATCTGTTCATCGAGAGGTCAATGAGGGGGGGTTTTGTTTTTCACGGAGACCGTATCTTGGAAACTGATCCTACGGGGGGAGAAGACGGGGACAAAATCAAATGCAGTTTTCCTCGATATGAATTCTCTCTACCCCTCGGCCATGTGTCCCATTATGCACTACCTTGCGGCGACTATAAATGGCTCAATGACCCTCAAGCTCCCCATTTCCCCAACATTGACAGTGGTGTTGAGGAGAATGGACCGGTTGGATGGTTTTTGAAATTGATGGAGAGATACCAGTCGAGCTTCACGATTCGGTAAAGGATTTTGTTTTCCCGTGCATCAATAGACCTGTGACTAAGGACTCTTTGAGCCCTCGCAATAGGCGTTTAGTCGAGGTGGACGGATTGCATTGGGCGCCTTCAAAACAAAAACTTATTGCTGACCTTCTGCCGAAAAAAAAAACATAGTTGTACATCATGTAGCGTTAAAATGGATGTGCAACAATGGTTTCAACGTCACAAAGGTTCACCGAGCACTCGAGTTTAGTCAAAAACCCTATTTGAAAACGTTTGTTGACACTTTTGTCAGCAAACGTTCTGCAGCAAAGTCGAAAGCTGAAAAAGAAATTTATAAAACTCATTTTGAATTCAGCTTTCGGCAAAATGTGTGAGAGTGTTCGTAATAGGAATCGTTGCGACGTTGTGACCGATCCAGAACAATGTGCTCGAATTATTGCCGATCCCAATTACACTTCCTTTACAATCATTGGCCCGGACATGGTACTTTTGAATAGGAAAAAAAGACGCATTGTCCTGAATAAAAATATTGCTGCAGGCAGTGCTATCTTGGAGATCTCAAAAAAAGCTCATGTTGGAATTCTACTACAATGTGGCTAGGGTACAGTGGCCGGAAAAGGGGCAAGTAGAGGTCTGCTACGGTGACACGGATTCTCTACTGCTCAAAGTAAAAACATCAAATCTAATTGATGATTTGGCGCACGGTGAAATTATCAGTTCACGAATGGACTACACCAATTGGAGTGTTGTGTCTTTACCCTGAGCTAGTAAAACGTCGGGCGCCCAATCAACTTTTATTTTTAAAAATCTGAAACGGGTAGCGACTTGATTTCCCGTGGTATGTTTGTAGGTCCGAAGGTGTACTTTATACAGACACACGACGAGGAAATCAAGAAACGTTGCAAAGGAGTACCCACGCGCTATGTGGACAAGAATTTCAATATGGACATTTACAGGAATTGTATTACTGAAAATACAATTCCACGAGCCAAATTGTTGGCAATTCGTTCGTTGAAGTACAAGAACTATACTGTAAATGTAGAGAAAATAGCCATGAGTACCATTTCCGACAAGATCTATGTTTGTCAAGATGGTGTGACCACCCTCCCCCTTGGTCACTATTTAACTTCAGACCGGACCGAATGTATTGCCCACCGTGAAAGTCTCGGTTTAAATAAAGTCCTGTAACTAATTTCCTAAAAACCTTTTGGGGGGGGGGGCCTCGCGGCCCGGGGGGGGGGGGGGCCTCGCGGCCCGGGGGGGGGGGGCCGGGGGGGGGGCCGGCCGCCGCCAGCGCGGGAGGCGCACCGTCACCAAAGTTATCTCTTTTTTTGGACTTAGAGCAGATTTTTTTTTTTTTCAAGTGCCATCTCTAATTTAATGTTTTTTTCTCTATAAAAAAAAAAAAAAAAAAAAAAAAAAAAAAATGTGTTTTTTCTCTCTGTACCTATGTAAATGCTGTTGTTGTATTTTATTATTATAAATAAATTAAAAAAAAAAATTTATTTTTTCAAGTGCTCTCTCTCTAATTTAATGTTTTTTTTTTCTCTGTAAAAAAAAAGTGTTTTTTTATCTGTGTGTACCTATGTAAATGTTGTGTTGTTGTTATTTTTTATTATGAATAAATTTAAAAAAGTGTATTTTTTCAATGTATTGTTACTTTTTTTTATCTGCATATAATAAAAGAAAAAAATATGATTCTTTGTCTTTTGTCTTTGTCTTCTTGAAGAACCGAGTAGTAGTAGTAGAAAAAAAAAAAATTATTTAGTCATTAGACAATTAGGGTCTACAGTTAGTTGTTCTCCAGGTGAACTGTTGAAAGGAACATGTATCAATTTAAAACACCATTCAGATCGTTTCTGTGTGGGCCCTCAATGTCGGGCAAAACAACACTCTTAACTAAAATAATTAAAAATTGTGATAAAATGTTTGCGGAAAAGCCGAAAAAAATCTACTATTGCTATAGTATTTGGCAGGAGTCGTACAATAAAATAAAAGCAATTGCTGCCATGGGATCGATGCAGATACAGTTCATACAGGGACTTGATGTTTTCAACATTGTTGAACCAAACTCTTGGCTGATCATTGACGATCTGGCTGAATCCATTGAACAATGGTCCCAGCAAATGTTGCAATTGTTCACTGTTCGCTCTCATCATGAACAGATTTCCGTTACTCTGGTTCTACACAATCTCTTTCATCAGAGCAAATGTATGCGAAACACTTGCTTTGAACTGTACCTACTATATCATCTACAGAGTTGTTCGTGATTCTAGCTCGCTAATAACCCTCAATAAACAAAAATCTATCCAGGTGCCCCCTAAATTTCTACTCTCAGCATACAATCAGGCAACTAATAAACCCCACGGTTATATCCTGCTGGATCTTAATCAAAATACACCCGAGGATCTGCGTGTAGTCACAGATATTTTCGACAATGAAATTACAGTATATCTCCCGGTGAACACTAAAAAGACCTATTAGTCGCTATCATGACACTGAAGAAAACTACATGAAAATAGACACTTGTTTTCAGTTCTAAGCACTTCAAAACCTCCGCTTAGAAAAGCAATACTCAAACATGGTATTGACAATGATTTCATTAATCTAATATCTGAACTTTGTTTAAATTTGACCGAGGGTAATGTTCAACTACCAGAAGTAGTTAAGCAACAGGCAAAGCAACATCGTTCCATTGTACGTACATTGGCCTCTAAAAAGAAAGGAAAGAATTTTAAAAGGAAACGACTTCTTCAGGCGGGCGGTAGCTTTTTCACACTTTTACTGCCAATAATTGCAGGACTTGTAAACAGTTTTCTCTAGTGAGAATGGCAAAACCCTATAAATTGACTCCAATAGAACTCGCTCTCTCACCCGTCGAACACTTTGAGGACAATCTGAGTAAATTCCTCGACAATGAAACTATTGATGATGATAAAAAACTGATTTTACTTCAAGATGCACTTCGCCGAGTGGACAAACACTATCGATCAAAGCCCACTGCTGCTGCTGATCCCAAAAAAGAATCATCTTCTCAAGAGTCTCCTGCTGCTGCTGCTGGAACACAATTAAAGAAGGAGGAATTGGATTCAATTGTATTGAAAATTGGAAATCTAATGCCCCACTCATATCGTGAACAAAGTAAACGACTCCTAATCTATCTCTTGGAAAGTGATCAAATTCAAGTTGAGAGCAATGGGGAAAGGATTATAATTCAGGGCAAGAGCTATAATCTACTTGATTTAATGTATGACATGGTTACAAATCGTAAAGGACTATTATCATTTGACACTCGTCTATACAACTTTCTAAATACATTAAACTTCCCCAAAAGTCTTATTGGCAATCGACAAATTCTAAAAAAATCTAATGAAGATGCATCATCATCATCATCATCAACATTAAAATATGAACTTGAAGAAGAAAGAAGATTTTAAATCAATTTTGGAAAATACTAGCACACCACTGATAGCTAGACAAAAGCGAAGACGTATCAAGTCAACGTCCCGTCACCACCAGCAGCCAGTATACAAAAGGGTAGCGGACGTTACACAACGTGTTTACGTTCAAAATGGCTGAAGTTCTGAAAGGCGTTTATGAAAATATTGGCGAGGCGGGGAGTTTAAGTTCCCCCACAGTCTCTTTCCAAAAGTCACGGGTGTTCGCACTAAAATTGTACAAGACTATCTACAAAAATGAACCAAGTTACACTCTGCATAGAAATCATAGACTTCGTGCCAATCAATATCGAAAAACTAAAGCCTTTTACCCATTGGATATAATGCAAGCAGATCTCCTGACTCTAGATGAGCTTCAAAGACGTCACAATACACCGTACAAGTACATTCTACTTGCAATCAGTGTTTTTAGTCGCTATGCATATGCAATTCCATTGCGATCAAAGAGAGGTGTTGAAGTTGCTCAGGCCATTGAAAGTATTCTCGAACAGGATTCATATAAAAAAATTCAAACGGATCGCGGTAGTGAATTTGTTAATCCTCATGTTGCAAAAGTACTAGAGAAATATAGTACACTGCTCTATCATACGCACAGTCCTATAAAGGCTGCATTGGCCGAACGATTGATAAGAACTATTCGACTTTTAATTTCAAGATATTGTACATTGAAAAATACGCCGGCTTTTATTCATGATCTAGATAAAATCATGTTGATTTATAATCAACGACCTCATCAATCATTGTCCAACTCTACACCAACGGAAGTTCATCATTCGGATCATAATACAATTGACACCTTTCTTAAACAATATTCCAATGAATCAAAAGTCAAGAAGAAGAAGAAAAATAAATTCAATGTTGGTGATACTGTTCGAATTAATAGAACAACTAATGTTTTTGAAAAGGGGAATTACTTGTGGTCCACTGAACTTTTTAAAGTGGCAAAAATCCTAGACACTAAACCCATAACTTATCGCCTGCGTGATACCAAAGATGAAGAGATTCTCGGCGGCTTTTATGACTATGAATTGCAAAAAGTTAAAAATGCTAGTGAAATCTATCAAATTGAAAAGATATTAAAGACACGTACTCGCGGGGGTAAGAAACAGTTACTTGTTCGCTGGCTAGGATACAACTCTGATTTTGATTCTTGGATTGGTGTTGAAGATATTGACAATGCCCAATGATTTCTATGTAACTTTCATGTCCAACGTTTCCGATCCTCTCTACAATGACTTGAATACGACAAGTGATTTTTGGACAAAAACTCTCCCCCGCCATCAAATTTGACGGTGCATATGAAGTGGCTCTTGTGGACTGTATTCTCAAAAAATACCTATGACATCCTGAGAAAGGATCGTAAATATGAAATAAAAATACGACCGTTTGAATTCGGTGATGAAGGTGCAATGGCAACTTTTGACTCTAATCAGTACCCTATTGCTAACATCCCCTACAGGGAATACAATAACATGCATGAACTGTGTCGAGTTATCAACAAAAAAAATTGCAAGTCGAAAAAAAGGCGGTTTCACCTTCAATTACTCGACGGAACAAAGGAGAATTTATATTACCAATCCATTTGAGAATGAAAGAATTTTCCTCAATGAGAATTTACGTGAGGTTCTTGGTTTTAAAAAACGTATTATTAAGACAGAAAATTTCAGTGGTATTGACCATGTTATCTATGCAGACTATGCACCCAGCTTCTCCACGGACACTTGTATATTTCTCTACGCTTCATTTGTGGAAACATCTCGGGTTGGTAATTCAAATGTTCCCCTCCTACGAGTTCTTGAACGAAAAAAACCAATCAAGAACATGTTCACCACTACAATATAAAGCATCTTCAGTATATTCCCGTAAACACTTCCTATTTGGAACTCTGTCAGTTAACACTAAGAACTGAATTAGGTGATCCAATAGCAATTTCAAAAGGCTTAGCAGTGATTACATGTCATTTTCGACCCATTGTCAACGACAACGACGGTACAATAACCTAAAAAATGAACAATAGAAGAATTCCATTTGTCTGTCCCGATATTGACTGTTATGTTGGTGCTTTGAGTCCACGTCAAATAGGCAATGGATTGGACTACTACAAGGGGCGTACTACAATGTCTGGCTATGGTCTTGGTAGCTGGTTTGCTAGGCTATTTCGTTCTGCACTACCCCTTGCCAGAAAATATCTTGTACCTGCTGCATCAAATTTTGCTGCCTCCACACTACAGGACTGGGGGTCGGGCAAGAATTTCAAGGAGAGTGTTAAAGAGAATATTAGATCTTCAGCAAGAGCCGTTGGTGAACAATTAAAATCTCGACAAAATGGGGAGGGATTGAAAAGGATGCGTTCGCGTCATTCACTCATCAGTCTCCACCCCAGGCAGGAAGCAAAGGACATCAACAAGGACTTTGAGAAATAAAACAACGAAGACCAATAAGCAACAGCAGAAGAAGAAAAAGAAAAAGATTGTTAGATCAAAGAAGGATTTCTTCTCTTAAGATGACTTATCTCCCTCACAAGGAATCATATCCATCAATCAGTTCCTCATTGAATCTATTCAATGCTGAAAATGTTGATGTCAGTGTCAAGTATGGCTACTATGAACAATTTCATCCCCAACAGCCCCTCTCGGAAAATATACACTTTCAAATATTTTCCAATGAAGACTATTTCATTGATTTGTCATCAACATTTATTGATTTAAATGTTGTAGTGAAGAAAAAGTCAGATAATACAACTCCAAATGCCGGCGATGGTCTCTCCTATGAAAACTGTATTCTACACAACCTATTCAAACAAATTAATGTATTTATTAATGGTACATTGGTGAGCACCAGCAATAATTTATCCAACTATGCAAGCTACATACAATTTATGATGATGACGCCAAAGGCGTACAAGGAGATGAGAGGACAATCATTGGGCTATGAATATCGAACAGATGTTGATACTGACGGTGAGTTGACCACTGCAGTGACCCAGGAGTATCATCTAGTTGGAAAATTAAATCATGAGATATTCAATGTATCCCAATGGCTACCCCCCAATGTCAAGATTGACATAAAGTTACAGATGGCCCCATCGAATTTCATTCTGAGAAAAACACTTCCTGCAGCACCCGATGCAAATGTTATTATCACATCGGCAATTCTCCATGTCCGAAAACAACAAGTTATGAGCTCTGTTGCATTGGCAGTGGAAAAGCTAAGAGCCAATGGTAACAACATTAAACTTCTTGTCCCCCATACAATCACCAATCAACGTCACATTGCCACCGGTTCTCGTAGCTATAGTGATTCATCATTTATCAATGGAGAAATCCCATCAAAATTGGCTTTGGCCTTTGTGAAGAGTGGCAGTGCCGTTGGATCCTGGACTGAATCTCCCCATGATTTTAATTTTTCGGTCTATCTAGTCTTGTGTGCAAAGTGAATGGTATTCCACTGTACACTCTATCGTTTGACAAAAAATCCTATAGAACTCTGTACGAGTTGACCATGCAATCCCTAGATCATGACTCTCAACTATTTGAAAATGGAATAACCGATTCAATGTTTTCAAAAAAATCATGGGGTTATTGTTTTGGACTTGTCAGGCATGCAGATATGACCATAGTACGAACAGGGAATGTACGTTTAGAGTGTACATTTGCCAATGCCCTGACTGAGAGTATCACGCTAATATCACTGAGTCAATTTGAAACCTATTGGGAAATCACACCCGACGGCAGTGTTCTACTAGACCTTGCACCATGAACACAAATCAAATAATCAATGTATTTAGTATGGATCCATACATGTCCCAAGTACAAGTCCTATTGCATACCCTCGGACTTCATTGAAAAAATTCCAAGTGTTAACAATACCCTAATCATTGTTAATAGCAGTCCATCGACTTTGAAGACTGGCCATTGGCTATGCATCTTTCAAACAGCGAAGAATATTGAATTTTTTTGATCCTCTTGGCCTATCGTATAAATTCTACGCTCCATACATCAGCAACTTTATTGAAAGCAGTGGGAAACCATTATTCAAAATCAACGAAGAGTACAGGATTTAACGACTAAGACATGTGGCTTTCATGCACTACTCTTTTTCATGTTCAGATGTCGTGGCTACACCTACAAGCAGTTTCTCAACATCTACGTTGACTTACCTCAATTGAACGACTTTCTAGTGGAGAATATACTTACAAGTGTATTTAATATTGATTTTAGTGCCCTAAGAATAAAATGTTCCAAAGATGTATGTGAAATTGTTTATTAATAAAAAAAATTATATACATGATAAAACGACTTTTCTACTCTTTTAGATTTCATCCACTACTAGGTATTTGTCGACAACAACTAGTGCAGGTAGATTATCTGAATTCACAGTGTACTGATCCTGATGTAGTGCAATGTCAGGGTCACATTTTCTACAGTAGAGTGTGACTTCACTCTTGTCATATCTCTTTGTATAGTCAATGATACTATTCGCATTCATTCTATAGAATTCACATGTTTCAATTTGTGTATTTGAAGCAATTTCACAAACAGTGTCCTCAAGTGTCGAATCACATTCCGTCACAGCCAAATAAAAATCAGTGGGCTTATAATCATAACACCCAGTGTCTTCACAACAATGACGTAGAAACCATATTCTCTTGTTGTTCCAACAGTTGAATCGTTGACCTGGTTCCTCCTCCCAGAACAATCTAAAACCACGACGATACCAATCTCGTAGCAATAACTAAAATCCCGGTTAGGATTCTTTCCAATCATACCGGGATATGTACTCTCTCCATTGCTTACATTTTTCATAATGACAATTGGAGCATAGGTGGCCTCTAGGATGAGAGTCAAACACCTCTTCAAGACAGGAATTACAACCTTTAATTTGTACAGCATATCCTCTATGCAATTTACACGGGTTGCATAATCTACACTTTTCATCATATTCCTCACATCATTGTGCAACTTCTCACATGAAATGACCAGCTGCCCTGTGTGTACATACATTCAGGACTGACACATGTATGAAACTTTTGTCATGTGTTGACGCTCTCACTGCCACAATGAAACTGAGCTAGCAACATCAAAAAATTGTCTGAGATAGAGAGAGAGAGAGAGAGGAGTAAATCATCCTTGAGCACCATCTTTCTCATGAAAAAAAGTCCTAAATTTCTAAAAACTAATGTTTAAAAGCATATCCACAATATCATTTTGCTGTGTCGTGATCAATATATCAATAAATTGTGTAAATGCATTTGGACCACGATGTAGAAGCTTCATACAATAGTCTAATGATGGAGAATCAGTTTTCATTATATCGACAAGCATTCCCCGAGAAAATATCTTCCTTTGAATAGACAACTCTAGAAAATCATCATCTAGAATCAAACGTTTTTTTCCATAAGAATTAGATTCCTCATGATTCGATCTTTCTCGAATCTATCCATTTTTTTTTTTTTAGAGTCCTAACTCTCTCACAACCAACTTCAGACTAATCAGAATCTCTTTTTTGTACTCGAAAATATACGCTAGTCTACTATAGAAAAAAAAGAAAAAAAATACCATTGATTTAGAAACAGTTTTTATTGAACATAATTACAATAATAATATTCACTGATGCATTTTGTTCTCATCAATATATTTCGATAGAACATCTAATGCTGACCGAAGTTTATTTATATGGAGAATATTTACTTTTCCAGCAAAACACAGCTGTTCCTCCTGCTTAAATTTGCTTAATGATATCACATATCTAGCATACATAGTGTCCCATTCAAGACATAGTCTACAACCAGCAGTTATTTCCACAGCCACATTAGGTACTCGTATATCGTTGCTGCTGCTGCTGTCAGTTAAATCATTAATCTCCAATAGTGTAAATGCACCACTCATTTTTTCTCCACTAATATTCTCTCAAATAAAAACTATTCTCTTTGAATTCAATTCTTTTAACTAATATGAATTGTAGTGAAAACCATTCCTTTTATTCAAATCCTAATCACCAATCAAGTCATACACGTTCCTCTTGGCAAAGAGTGTGATGACCTGTAACTACTAGAAAAACCTGTTTGTACGGGGGCCTGCGCAAACTGCATAGAAGGACTATACTCATAAGAGGCATTTATTTACCACAAAATTTAACAACATGATATTGATAATGTCCAAGGCAGAATTAAACGCAGCCATCAATTGAAATCAACAAGTTTAGCATATACAAAAACAAAAAAGAAATGAAGACAAAATGAGGTTTTTTTTTAAAACTTCTTTTAAAAGCGTTAGCTTTTTTGAAAATTGGAAGCAAGATCCTATTTGTTCCGAATAGTAGGTGGGGGTATCAATTATGGTCTTCAGTGGTGATTGTATTCCCCTGGGTGACCAAAAAGATAGAGGAAAAAGTAGCACCCGTCCTCACCCTTTTCCCTAAAATTATCTGATCGAAATTTTGAGATAGCCATTTGTGCAGCATAGTTGAAAGGTCCAAAGGTATGCCTCTTGGGATGACATGACCCCTCACAGCCCCTGGGGAAATGGCTTTAAGCTGTGAAGTTGCCCATTTTTTTACATATAGTATTTATTATTGGGAAGTATGCGTATATTTTTCTGGAAGGGGGGGGGGATTCTATGCAAGAGAATTTTCAACGAGGAGTATTTTCCATGTGGAGGGAATTATCCAGGGATGAACTTTCCAGAAGAAATTTTAAAGGATTGGTGGGAGATTTGCCAGAATTTCTATACGAAGTTCTTTTATTTGTCTTACTTTCTCTTTGGCGGCTCAATTTTATGTGTGGAAATATTCAGGCAAAATTGCCGGGGAAAAAGTTTCAGCGCGGTTGGAATTTCTGTGGGATTTTTTTGTGTAGGAGGGGGGGGGGGGCTTCCACGCGATAAATTCTCCATGGGGTAATTTTATGAGGGAGAAATTCTGTATGGGTGAATTTTCTGCGGGAATGTCCGGGATGAACTTTTCCACGAAGGGGAATTTTTGGCATGATTTGAAAAACCACCAAAAATGAAATAAGAACCAAGTCTGATGTTGTTTTCCGTAGACTAAGGAAAAATTTTCATGAGGAATTGTCCGCAAGAAATTTTCCGTGGAAAATATTCAGCGAGGATGGAATCATCCGGGGGATTTTAAATGGGAGGAAATTTCATGGAGGAAGTTTTTCCAACTGAAAGTAAGGAGCAGCTTTGTTCATCACCCTCGCAACTCCCCCTATGTTTTTCGCCCCTTTTTAAGCACAAAATAAAGAGTATTGGTGACCGTATATGAGGGGGGCTGTTCCTTCTCTATACCTCACTCTTTACGATAATGTAAAGTTGTTTGTTTTAAGTTTTAATGTTGCTCCTTACTTTTAGTTGAAAAGACTTGTTGTTATTTTTTATTTCATTTTACTTGAAAGAGCAACTGGTCATAGATCGTAACTTCAATTTTATCAAAGTGGGGAATGCAACTGAGTAGTTTTTCTTTCTTTTTGTCTTTTTTTTTTTCCTCTTGAAAGAACAGAGGAGTCAAAATGTGTTTTTTTTTTTTCAGTAAAGTGCACAATTGTTTTTACACACAAAAAAATTTTAAGGGTTACAGCCCATTCCTTGCCTTCAGTAATTTCTGTTTCTTAAGTTTAAATTTCGCTCCTAGCTTCTTAAGAAAAAGGTGTTTCTTTCATTTAGAAAGACTTTAGGAAAGAGACTATGTAGAAATAGAGCTAAGAAATTTTTTACTTTTAAAAGCAAATTGGTCATGAAGCAGTTGATTCATGATATTAAAGTGGAACATGGCAACTCAGCCATTTTTTTCCTTTTTTTTAAGCACAAAATAAAGAGTAATTGTTCTCATGTAAAATGACAAAAGTTGCTCAACCAAAATGAAAATCTTTGTACCTGATGCTTATCATTAAAGCAACAATGAGAAATAGGTAGGTTCTAGTTATACCGTTAATAATAATAACGGCTGGTAAAAAGTAGTCCCAGAAAAAACGAGAGAGATACCAGTGCCACCAATGTTCCGGAGCGACCAATTTTCTAAATAATGGTCGAATAGACGAAAGAAATCTAAGTTCATTCTGCTTGTATTTCGGTTTTATTCATTGAAGTCAAATGAGTGGATATTTCTTCCAAAAAATAAAGTATAAACAAGTAAATCCAAAATATTTCCCTTTTTGTGCAGAATTTCTTAGAAAAAGCGCAGTTTCAAATGTTAGTAAATATCTCAATAGCCAATGAAAAAGGCATCTGTTAAAACAGCCAAAATATCATTTACTTTTAAAGTTTTTATTAAGAAATTAATTTGAAAAAAAGTTCAGTAAAAATTTTAGTCAAATGGCCAAATAGAGAAAAACAGAAAATAGTAAATAATCGATATATATTTAACTTTTTAAAAGCAACTGGTCTAAATCATAAGTGCGATGATTTTGAAGCGAATCATGGTGACAAAGCAGTTTTTTCTTGTTTTTACCTTCCTTTGTCTCTCTCTTTCTCTCTTTCTCTCTCTCTCTCTCTCTCTCTCTCTCTCATCTCTCTCTCTCTCTCTCTCTCTTCTCTCTCTCTCTCTCTCTCTCTCTCTCTCTCTCTCTCTCTCTCTCTCTCTCTCTCTCTCTCTCTCTCTCTCTCTCTGAAAAAACCAGAGGAGTCAAATTTTTAATCAGTTTACAATGTAATCCTAGGAATAGGCTGTAATCCCTAAAAATATTTAGGGATTCCAGCCTTTTCTTGACCCTTAGTAAAAATCATTGTGATTTAAGTTTAATTCCTCTTTATTTAAAAAAAAAATCATGCAGTAAAGATTTTAGGAAAGTGACTCTGTATAACAGATAGTCAAGACATCTTTTACTTTTAAAATTTGATCAGACTGAAGTGGTACATGGCAACTAAGCAGTTATTTCTTCTAATTCATCTTTACTTTTGTCTCTTGAAATACCAGAGGAATCAAAGCTTCCAATCAATTTAATGTGTTTTCAGTAAAGAGCGCAATTTATTATAATATGGAAAGCTGTTTTTAGGGATTACGGTCTATTCCTAACCTTCACTAATTTTTTTGTGTTTGAAACTTGTGGATTTATTCCTGGTTGCAAACTGTAGAAACTTTACTTTAACTATAGAAGCTACTTGAAATTGACTCCACTGGGAACGGTTGTGAAGTAACTACGACCGTATTTGATTTGTAAGGGTATAATATTCGTGAGTTTCAATTGTATTCATTGCCCTTTCATTATAATTTAGTCTAATAACACTTTCATATGTTTCAAATTGATAATAATAGCAATGATCATAATGATGCACAGTCACTTCACTAAACATGCTCGTTAGCTATCTTTAATATAAGTTACTTAAAAAAAGTAAATCCGAAGTTACTTTTCTGTCGTTCCAGCTACTACGACAACTTCAGCTGGAACGAAGAAGTTATTTTTTTTTTTTAACTTTAGTTACTTTTTGTTAAATCTTGAATGCAGCCGTCTTTTGTATCCCTCTTTGTTTCTTTCAAATAACAAATTAAGTTTTGGGACTTAGCAAAATAAGATGCCATAAATACTTTACTTTTAGAAGCAAATTATAAAAATCGTAATTTCTATGATATTTTAACGCAACATGTCAACTAAACAGTTGCTTCTCCTTTTTTATAACCGACACAAGAATACAAAAAGCTAATTCATGTGAAAAGAGACGTTGGGATTATTATTTTGATGATAGTAGGCGCATTTTTCAGGTTTTAAACAGTAGTAACTTTATATTAACTACAGAATCTACTTAAAGTTGTAATCCATCAGGAACGGTTTGTGAAGTAACTAATTACTTATTTAGCATCCATCTCTCTTTTCTATCATTCTTCTTTTTCTATCATTCATTTCTATCATTTCTATCATTCTTCTTCTTTCTATCCATCTTCTTTCATTATATCCATCTCTCTTTCATTCTAAAAACATTTTTAGTTTGTTTCAATCTGATAATGATAAATATGATAAATGATGATGATAAGGATGATAATGCAAAATGATGATAATGATGCAGATCTATTTAACTGAAGATGCCTATTAAGTATCTTAAAAAAAAGTTAGTACGAAAGTGGATTCAAAATCAATTGTTTGTTTTTCCTGCTACTACGACAACGTCAGCTGGAACAAAAAACAAAATTTTTTTAGTAATGTTTAGTAACTATATGTCGAATCCAGAATGCAAAGACAGCCAGCATCTTTCAAAGCATTTGTACAAGTTTTTGAAACTTTAATGTCTTATAGGAGAGCAAAAGAAAAGCGTCTGAAGAAGGATGCGGGAGATCTAGATGCTGGGGTCCTTATTTTAGGAACGACAAAGAGGCCATTCGAAGACGTTTGGACGAAGAAGATATGAACGGGCCTTTCGGTAAGTATATCAGTTTGTTAAAGTAATTAATTCACAAAAGTTTAAGTAATAAATAAGTAATTTAATACTAAGTAAATAAAATAAGAAATAATATTCTTTAAGGATTTATTTTTAAGGGATACTATTTTTAAGAGGATATGTTAGATGTGTTCCAGAGGATATGTCCTGCAGATTGTTTTGCTTAGCCATTTGACTGACAATATTTTAAATGGTCAGCTGGTAAGCTGTACAGGCTGTACTGGTAATCTGTACACATCAATGGTAAGCGCTGCAAAAAAAACGTGTTTCTATCCCGCTCTCTTGGGCTACAATGAGAGGAAGGTTGAGATAGCTAGGACATGTTTTGTGGATGAAGGATGACATATTGCCAAAGGTCATCCTTTTCGGTCATCCATCTAGGGCCAAGCAGAAAGCAGGCAGTCCCTAAATGGCGGGGAAAAAGGTCGCCAGAAAGGATTGAAAGGAAATTGGAACTACTTGGAGGGTTTAAAGAGGGAAGCGATTGAATAGATTGGAATGGAGGGCGAGCGTGTTCAACTGTGTTGGCCTTAGGCGGCTTTGTAGTGTGGTGAGTTTTAGTAGTAATAGTATTTTTAATTCAATCATTTCCATTTAATTTTTTTGTACTAGATTAAATTAATTATTTGATTTAATGGGTAATTAGCTGTGTGGGCTTTCGTGTGACCGCGACCTCATAAGTTTTTATCCAGCGCGGAGGTGTTATTTTATACCTATTTATTTGTGAATGTTACAAAAAATTGAACTTGAACTTGAATAATAAGTTAATAATAAGTAATTAAATTAAATATAAAATAAATAATAGGTATGGCGTCATAACAAACGTTCTGGGGAGGGGGGGGGGTAAGGGCAAGTAAACTAGAGACAATTCTAAAGAAGAAAGAAATAAAAATAAAAGAAACAGATTAGACTCTTGAAAAGAGAGAGGAAGACGAAAAGAAAAATGGAGTAAGTAGGAAAAACACGCTGGCAAGAGAAAAAGACAGAAGGAAAGAAATTGAAAATACCCATTTAAATTATGTGTTGAAAAAGAGTTTATGAAAATAGTTTATGTAGATTTATTTACGTATCCACATAAAAATCATTGCATTAAATTACAAAATTTATGTACAAATCTAAATAAGGAGTTTCTTTTAGATTTTTTTTTTACAACTTGCTAAAAAAAAAAATTATTTGGAATCATCCCCAATCACCTCTAATTTCGGATACCAGTATGCTCAACCGAGTAATTTACTTTATAGATGCCGAAATCCATGTAATATTCAAAGAGCAGTTAAGTCAAAACTTCTTTTATTGCTGCATGTCCAGCATTTTTCCGGATCGCTAAACGCTGACAGGTGTGGTTTTGTCATTCAAAGAGCCCTAGCCAAAGAGATAATCCCATATCAATATCCCTTATAAAGCATTCAACAGTTTTGTGACGCCCAAACTCACTTCCCCGTACCAGATGGTAGATTACATTTTCACAAGTCTTCTGCTGTACTTCTTTATTGAACCCTAGGTGACTTTAGAAGTCATTCTGAACGGGGAGACGTTGTCCTCTATGCTAAATACGGGACAGGTCTTATACGCCCTTTTATGGATGTATTCCCGCTGGGCCCTTAGTAGACATTTACTGTGAGATAAATTTTCAAAGTGTCTTATTCTCAAATGTTGGAACGAAATCGGGGAGAAGAAGAGTTGACCGTAAAATTACATCTCGACATGGCTATAAAAGTTTTTTATTGCCGTCGTTTGTCCCCACCTGTATAAAGGTTACTAGTTTGCTACGTGGATGAAATTGGGGATAAATTAGTAAAAGAATTCTTGGTAATCCTGCATGAAGGTTCCCCCTTTAAATGATACACTATACAGGGTGTCCGCAAAATCTGAGTCAATACAAATTCAGATATTATATTCATTTATGTTATTTTCAAACAGTTCGTGGTAACGAACTGTAAGGAGCGACCCGGCTCAATGGTAACCGAAACTCTAAAAAACGGAATTTTGATACCAATAGATGCATCAAAAGAATCAGATTTTAATGCCGATTATAAATATATAAGTTTCATCAAGTTTAGTATTGCCCATCAAAAGTTACGCGCCTGAGAAAATTTGGCTGATCTTAGAATAAAGGAGGAAAGACCCTTTAATAGTGATAGAACCTTAATGAAAATCACACCATCGTATTCAGCGTATAAGAGAAGCCTACTGTAGAGGTTTCAAGCCCCTATCTACAAAAATATGGAATTTTTCATTTTTGCCAGAAGAAAGATCACGTATTTGTTTATTTGTTTATTTGTTTGTTGTTTTTTTTCCCAGGGGTGATTGTATCGACCCAGTGGTCCTAGAATGTCGTGGGAGGGCTCATTGGAATGGAAATTAAAAGTTCCAGTGCCTTTATTAAGTGACAAAAAAAATGGAGGGCAACTAGGCCCCCTCCCACGCTCATTTTTTTCCCAAAGTCACCCATCAAAATTTTGAGATAGCCATTTTGTTCAGCATGGTCGAAAATATGAAAAAATATGTCTTTTAGGATTACTTAATCCCCCGAAGTCTCCGGGGGGAGGGCTGAAAGTTATGAATTTTACCCAATGTTAACACAGTATTGGTTATTGGGAAGTATACAGACGTTTTCAGGGGGGATTTTTTCTGGTAGGTGGGGGTGGGTGGTTCGAGGTTTATACTGGAGGATCTTTCCATGAAGGAAGTTTTCATGGGGGAAGGGACGTTGCTATGAAGGGAGCGCCGGATTTCCCATCATTATTAAACAAAAGATCAGAAATTAAATAAAAAAAAAGTTTCTCAACTGAAAGTAAGGAGCAACATCAAAACTTAAAACGAACAGAAATATTACGTATAGGATTGGGTTCCCCCCCCCCTAGTCAATATCTCACTCTTTAAGCCAAAGATTTTTTTTTGTACTTTCATAAGAGCTATGTATTCTAATTAACGGCCTTTGTGATTAAGGGGTCATTTTTTAAGAATTGGAACAAAATTCGAACTTTAGCTTAAAGAGCAAGGTATTGACTAGGGGGTGAACGCCCTAATATACGTATTAAAAATCTATGAATATAGAAGTTCGTTACGTAAGTTAAATCGTAAGTTACGTGTATTTATTACTAATAAAAATGTTTAACCAAATAAAAGTAAAATTAATATGCAAATTTTGTTTTAATTATTCATGTACGGTGAGCCAAAATTAAAAACCTGCATTAATTCAAAAACGTTCAAAATTAAATAAAAAAACAAGTTTTTTTTTTAACTGAAAGTAAGGAAAGACGTTAAAACTTAAAACGAACAGAAATTATTCTATATATGAAAGGGCTGTCCCCTCCTCAACGTCTCGCTCTTTACGCTAAAGTTTGACTTTCTCACAACTCCTATTTTTCTTAAACATTAAAAAACTTTGGCGTAAAGAGCGAGGCGTTGAGGAGGGGACAGCCCCTTTCATATACGGAATAATTTCTGTTCGTTTTGAGTTTTAATGTCGTTCCTTACTTTCAGTTAAAAAAAAAACTTGTTTTTTTTTTTATTTAATTCATTCCCAGATCGAATGATTGCTCTGTCTAAAGAAGAAAGAATCGGGTTGGTAATCTTGAGCGGTGAGGGAAGTTTGCGGGTGATGAACTCTCCGGGGGAAATTTTACGCTGGTGGAATTTACCAGAATTCCTGTTTGGTGACTCTATTTTACATGTGGACATGTTAAGGGTAGTTGTCCCGGGCGAAAGTTTCACCGGGTTGGAATTGTCTAGAAGATCTATCTATATGTTGGAGGGGGGAGGGGGTAAACGCGATAAATTCTCCATTGAGGGATTTTCCCCGGAAAAATTCTCCATAGGGGATTTTTCTGCGGGAAAAATTCTCTATGGAGGAAGTTTCTGCGGGAGCACTTTCCATTGGGGGGGGGAATTTCCGGGGAAAATTTTCTTGGAGGAGGACTTCCGGCATGATCTGAGGAACAATAAAAATTAGGGTCTTTTTCAAATAAGAGTGCAATAAGAATAACTTTTCAAGCTGAGCGTCCGCAAAACAAATTTCCGGCTGGAATTTTCAGCGAGAATGGAATTGTCCAGGGTGAATCTTTCTGACGGGGGGGGATATTTTACGTGGGAAGGACTTTACGTGGAGTGATTTTGCTTAGGGGGATGCATTTCTCCATGGAAGGGGAGTCGGAATTCCTGGTATTATTTTTAAAAAAAACAATGAGAAATAAATAAAAGCACAGTTTTTTCAACTGAAAGTAAGGAATAACATTAAAACTTAAGACAAACACAAAGGATTTCGTATATGACGGTGTTGCCTTTTCCTCTATACCTTGCTCATTACGCTGAAGTTTGAATTATCATCCCAATTCTCTAAGAACGACTCCTGAAACACAAGGGCCATTAAATTTAAACAATAAGAAGCTTTTTTAAAAGCAGTAAAAAAAACTTTAGCGTGAAGAGCGAGGTATTGAGGAGGTGGTAACCTCTTTCATATTTGGAATAATTTCTTCGCGTTTTAAGTTTTGATGTTGCTCCTTACTTTCAGTTGAAAAAACTTTTTTTTTTACTTAAACATCAAATAAAAATTTGTGTGTACCCAGACCTTGTGGAGACCCTGTAGTAACAATAGATTATATTGTTTATTCAACACTTTCCAGATATTGCTGGTTATATGATTTGGAACGCGGGTCAGTAACGTGACTCAGTAAGCTCAACCAGAGTCGACCCAGCTCTAAATGGGTCCCTGGAGAAATCTGGCGAAGGTAAGCAGGGAGGGTGTGCGAAAGTACCAGATGGCTGCCACCCAGATCCCCATTGCACTTCCTGGCTGAAGGGCCATGAAAATGAGATCACCACTACCAGTAAGGATTGTAAAGTCCTATGCTCTATTCCTTAACAGACCTTACCTCCTCAAATAAAATGGTCTCTGCTGTGACGCACTCTCCCTCCCCTAATAGAGCCAGATATTTCCCTAGGTTATGCATAAAGTATTTTAGGAAAACATTGTTTTATCAAAATTCTTACTCTCTAATAGCCAGAAAGTTTTTATGAAACATATTTTTGTTGTTTCTTCCCTTTGAATCCACATTTTTCATTCGTTTTCAAATTACATTTTCATCCAATTATATTGTTCCTTCACAATAATGTAGTAACCGTAGTCACCTTTTTTGAGAATTAGAATTTTGAGAGGTTGAGAATTAGAGGATTGCAGCCGTCTTTCATCAGGCTTTTTGAGCCTTCTCCGGGCGGTTGCTTGTATATAGTTTATTTTGTAATTAGTAGTAAATAAAGCAAGTCAAGTCAAGTCAAGTCACATAGAGTAAATGGTGGATTTAAACTATATATTACTTAGGGTGTCATGGTGTAGGGATCATCGTATTTGGAAAAAGTGTCGAATGTGGAATACAACGGTCCTACTCTTTTTTTCTTATAGTTTTCTGTTTATAAATTCTTAATGGCCTTTATATGTCATGGAGCCTTTTTCAATTCACACAAAAATTAAAAGGGGGGGGGCAAACTGTATTTTTTTTTATCTAGGGAGGACAAGTTTTGTCATTTTTTCAATTGCCCCCCCCCCCCCAAAAAAAAAAAATACCCGAAAACGCATTTTAAAATGAAGATATCATCATCCCTAAAAAAGTTATTCTTGAGATCTAGGGGAGAGGGAAAAATTCTAGGGGGCAGAGATTTTCATTGAAAATGTCTTTTTTGATATTTTATTGAAATGTGAAAAAAATGACGAACTTGACACCCCCCCCCCCCCACCTGGTTCTTAAAATATACATTTCCGATACATCAACATTTGATAAATATTTTTTACAGAAATTTGGTGTCCTTTTTTTTCTTATCTTTACTACCAAATTCTTCAATTAATTTCAGTGTTAAATATTTTCTGTAGTTTTAAAGGATCACTGAACAAAGTCAGGGTTTTAGCACAATAACATGCTCGTTGCCAGTTTTGGCAAATAAAAGCAGCAATTTATTCACCCCTTGGTGATAATTTTTCTTAATGGTCAGTACTGTTTAAAGTACCAAGGACATCAAAATAAAATATTTTTATTATATTATAGTATTTTTTATTTATATTATTCACCTCTTTGGGAAAATTTTTTTCTCAATGCCGGCGCTGATTAAAAATCCAATGACACCAATATCAAGATATTTTTACCTAAAATACCTAAATACCTCGATTTTCTAAGATTTCTCTTTTGTTCCAAATTATGAAGGTTTTATGGCAGTAGGGCCTACTACAGTTTTGTCAGCGTTTTAACGTTGAACAATAAATAAGCAAGCTAAAGGGTTTTTCAATCAGTGTTGAGGGGAGGAGACTCTAAAAAGGGCAAAGGAGGTGGCTTGTAATCCTCCAAACACTTTTCAAAATCCCCTCAACATACGCTGTAAATTACAACTTATTACCCCTTAGCCATTCGAACTAAAGATTCAAACACTAAGAACTTATTGATTCCTAAAGACAGCTACACCTTCAAAGAAAATCTACACCATCTTAACCTGTTTTGTGCTTATTTGTTTTTTTCGCTGATTTTTCGCTGATTGCTCTTCCACTATTCGATTCTTTAATTTAGCATCCGCTACTACCAAAAACTGCATAGCCCGATATGGTTTTTTCCGAATTTAATTTTCGATTTTCCTGATTTTTTAGACAAATTCTTGACTAGTTTCCACTTTACCAATTTCGTTTTCCTCTTTTCGTTTTCGTTTCCCTCTTTTATTCGTAGTTTAAACATATGCATGTTCAATGTTTAAACATTAATATTTGAACATTAGTGTGACATTAATGATGAAAACGTTAATGTTTGCGGTCAACATTGATTGCGCCGCCAACATCTTACCTGCGGCGTGGCGGCGGCGCGCCGCCGCTGCTGTTTTTGGCCCCGCCGGTCTTCCCTCATCGGCGCGGCACCAGGGTCTATATATAGCTCTCTACTTCTGTTTGGAAAACTTCTTTTTTGGCAATTTTTTTATTAATGCCTCTTCGTGACTAGTGAACCCACCGAAATTTTCTAGTGGGAAGTTCTAACAAATCGTTGTGCAAAAGCTCGAACTATGTTTCAGAAAATGACTTTCATGGCTTATAGTTTAGTACTATATAGAAATCAGAAGTGCTTTTAAAGTTCTAAGAGTAGTCCAAGCTCAGTGGTTAGCACGCTAGACTTGAAATCCTTTGTCTGAGAGAACAGGGGTTTGTGTCCTGGTGTCGCTCAGGAACGGGGGTCACTGGCGTGACTATGTAACCTCAGGCAGAGGCGACCCTGCTCTACACAGATACCTTGAGGAATCTGGGGAATGTAAACAGGAAGGACGTGCAAAAGCAGAGGATGGCTGGCCCCCAGCTCTCCATTGCACTTCCGGGCTGAAAGGCCATGAAATGGAAATCAGGACGCGCCGGTAAAGATAGCTATGTCTGGTGCTGCATTCTTTACCCTTTTCTTTTTTTTTTTTCTATGCCAAATAATTTGCTGGTATTGAAACACTCCGTAAACCACTCGAAAGATAGATCAACTGTATACAAAAATCTCATACTATATCAAAAGCTCCTAATTCCAACCGTTTTTTTTTTGTATCTGAGAAAAGGATATATTACACACTTGGAATAAGACTGAAATTCGAATCATACTTGGATCCCAGAAAAACTTAGATAAAAAAAAAAATCAACTGAAAGTAAGGAGCAACATTAAAACTTAAAACGAACAGAAGCTATTACGTGTATAAGGTGGTTCACCCCCTAGTTAATGCCTCGCTATTTACACCAAAGTTCGAATTTTGTCCCAATTCTTTACGAATGACACCTGAATCACAAAGACGTTTAGTTAGAATAAATAGCGCTTTTGAAAGTACTAAAACACTTTAGCGTAAAGAGCAAGGTATTGAATAGAGGGCGAACCCCCTTATACGTAATAATTTAAGTTCGTTTTAAGTTTTAATGCTGCTCCTTACTTTCAGTTGAAAAAACTTGTTTTTTTGTTTAATTTTCTGATCGTTTTTTAAATAATGCTGGGAAATCCGGTACCCTTTTTCATAGAAAAATTTCCATCCCCCATGGAAACTTCCTCCATAGAAAGATCCTCTGACGTAACCCCCTCCACCAGACAATGGGCAAAGCTCATAATCTGCAGCCCCTCCCCGGGGACTGTTGGAGATTAAGTCATCCTCAAAGACATATTTATTAGATTGTTCGACTATGCTGAACAAAATAGCTGTCTCGAAATTTTGATCGGTAGACTTTGGAGAAAAAATGAGCATGGGAGGGGCCTAGTTGCCCTCCAATTTTTTGGTTACTTAAAAAGGGAACTAGAGTGTTTAATTTCTGTTTGAATTGGTCCTCTCGTGATATTCTAAGACCGCTGGGTCGATACGATCCATCCCTGGACAAAAGATGAATAAATAAGCACGCATCCATGATCTTTCTTCTGGTAAAAATACAAAATTCACAATTTTACAGATAGCAGTTTGAAACCTCTACAGTGGGGTTCTCTGATACGCTGAATCTGATGGTCTTATTTTCATTAAGATTATGTGACTTTTACGGGCGTTTCCCCCTTTTTTAGATAAAGACTAAATTGACGAAACTTGTATATTTGAAAATGCATAAAAATCCAATTCTTTTGATGTATCTATTGGTATCAAAATTCCATTTTTAGAGTTTCGGTTACTATTGAGCCGGGTCGCTCTTACGTACAGTTCGTTACCACGAACTGTTTGATACATGAAAATAGATTGTACTAAGCATTCGAGATTATTTCGCTTCAGGAAAGAAATATCGCTTTACCCAAAACATCACATAACCCCTTTTGAATTACTGCAGAAAAACTCTTTCTTCATTCCCCTAAAACCCTTGAAATTTCATCCACCTGTTCTGTTTACAAATAATTACTAGTATTTAAACATTCCCAAAACCACTCGAAAAAGAGAGACCGACCGTAAAAAAAAAGAAAACTACGCTTCACTGCATTCGGAAACTTGGTTTTGTGTACTCTGTCCCTCTATTTGTCCCTGTACTCAATTTGCTAAAGACTCTAGACGCATATCAGTTAAGATCCCCCCTCGGTTCCATTTAGAAAATTTGTCGAGGCTCTAATGTCTAGCTACTAAAAGGGCTAATGGAGGTGAAAAATTGTTTAGAAGATCAGTCATGATTGAGTGATATTACCTAGTTGAATTTATATGCTAAACATGCAAGGGATTTTACTTTATTTGCAGTGACCCATTTTTGAAGGGAAAAAAGAAATTTATCAAATAGTAAGAAAAGAATTCGTCCGAGTATGAGATATCCAACTCGGATTAGATATCTAAATTAGAAAAAAAACGCAAGGAAAAAGGATTATGATAAATAAGAAATCTCTGATTGTATATCTAAAGAAGAAAGTACAAGAAAAAAAAAATAATTTAGAAATAAGATGAAAGAATTTGTTCGATGTAAAATATATCTAGCTCGAATGAGATATCCAAAAAAAAAAAAAATGCAAGGAAAAAGGAAACTATGCAAGGAAAGAAGAAATTTAAAAAATAAAATATGACTGATTAGATATCTAAAGAAGAAAGTACGGGAAAAAATAAATTTAAAAATAAGAAGAAAAGAATTGGACTAGGTAAAGAAATATGTAACTCGGGTTAGATATGTAACAAAACGTAGAAGAAAAAAAATAAGTATAACAGAGGGGAAAAAGAGAATTGAGATATCTAACTCTGATTAGGTGTCTAAAAATAAAGTACGGGGGAAAAATACAAATTTAAAAATAAGAAGAAAAGAATTGGACTAGGTAAAGAAATATGTAACTCGGGTTAGATATGTAACAAAATGTAGAGGAAAAAAATAAAAATATAACAAAGGAGAAGAAGAGAATTGAGATATCTAACTCTGATTAGGTGTCTAAAAATAAAGTACGGGGAAAAATACAAATTTAAAAATAAGAAGAAAAGAATTGGACTAGGTAAAGAAATATGTAACTCGGTTAGATATGTAACAAAATGTAGAGGAAAAAAATAAATATAACAAAGGAGAAGAAGAGAATTGAGATATCTAACTCTGATTAGGTGTCTAAAAAATAAAGTACGGGGGAAAATACAAATTTAAAAATAGAAGAAAAGAATTGGACTAGGTAAAGAAATATGTAACTCGGGTTAGATATGTAACAAAATGTAGAGGAAAAAAATAAATATAACAAGGAGAAGAAGAGAATTGAGATATCTAACTCTGATTAGGTGTCTAAAAAATAAAGTACGGGGAAAAATACAAATTTAAAAATAAGAAGAAAAGAATTGGACTAGGTAAAGAAATATGTAACTCGGGTTAGATATGTAACAAAATGTAGAGGAAAAAAAATAAATATAACAAAGGAGAAGAAGAGAATTGAGATATCTAACTCTGATTAGGTGTCTAAAAAATAAAGTACGGGGAAAAAATACAATTTAAAAATAAGAAAGAAAAGAATTGGACTAGGTAAAGAAATATGTAACTCGGGTTAGATATGTAACAAAATGGTAGAGGAAAAAAAATAAATATAACAAAGGAGAAGAAGAGAATTGAGATATCTAACTCTGATTAGGTGTCTAAAAATAAAGTACGGGGGAAAATACAAATTTAAAAATAAGAAGAAAAGAATTGATACGAGTTAGAAATATGTAACTCTGATTTGATATAAAAAAGAAAATAACTAACTATACAAGAAAAATGAAATTTAGCAAGTAATATATGTCAGGTTAGGTATCTAAAGAAAAAAACCGTGGAGAGAAAATACCTTTAAATAAATAAGAAAGGAATTTACCCTAGTTTGACATATATAACTATGAATAGATATCAAAAAAAGAGAAAATATTAAATTTTAAAAATAAAAGAATTGATCCGAGTATTAGATGTCTAACGTTGATTTGGATATGCAAAAAAAAAAAAAAAAAAGAAAAAAAAAAACAACGATCCACACAGAGGAAAAAGAAATACAAAAAATCAGAAATAACAATAGCGATAAAGTATCAAATAAAGTACCAAAAGTCGAATTTCAAAGAATCAAACTGTGTTGCAAGTATTAGGATCCAATCAATAGCCTTTCTTTGTACTTCTTTTTAAGGCCGGGGGATGAGGATGGGGTACGGTGTTCAAGACCTCCAGCGATTTAGAAAATAAAAAGACCAATCCAAAGATATAGATCCAAATGAAAGCTCTTACACAAGAGGAATATGATGAAAAGTATAGAACATTATTTTTATATTTTACAAAATTATATTTTTATAATTATATTTTTAAAACAAATATTTTAAAACACTGCTTCGAGATTGGAAGGCCGTGTTTGTTCTTATTTGCTTTAAGTGTTAAAATTTTGAAATCAAAATTTTTAAAGGACAGTCGGTAGTTAAACACTTGCTGGGTGGACATTGGGCTTTCATTAAAACTTCAGTGTAAAGGGTTGGAGTCTGAGGGGGTAGCGGCTCTCCTGACTTATAAGATCAAGATTTTTATTCAATTAATAAAGGGACCATGTAAAAATATTATTGAAATGATTGGTACTAAAGGCCATCTTGTTTTTTTTATTTTATTTGTGAAATCATTTTAATAAATAGAGTAAAATGGGTGTAAAAAAGGAGATGTTAAGTATACAAAGTGAAAAACCCAAAAATCGTAGAAATAAAACAACATTCAGCGTGAAAGAATATTAAGCTATTTTATATTAATCGGTGCATGTCTAGAAACTTAGCTGATCTATATGATCAACCTTGGTCACAAGGACTTGGCCACACCCAACCACCTTGGGTACAACTCGGGTGGCCACTGGTTCTACCATGCATGATGCATTTAGCATCGCTCAGGGCATACTTCCACCACACCGTGCAGCCTCACGCCAAGCGTGGCACACCTCCTCCACCCGAGGCACGTTCCAAATGGTGTTTCTTTTTTTTTTAAGTAGGAGGCCCTATGATCAATGTCTGCTTATGACCAATGTCCTAAATCCAGACGAAATACATAAATGAATATGGTCAAGATTTTTTCCAATTTGTGTAGAGATACTCCATTGAATAGTGTAATTTATTAACAGTTTTTTTAGTTATACGAAGACAGTATTATAAGTTTTAGTTTCAGTCATATTACAGATTAGAACTGCGAATTCAGGGATTAAAAAAACTTTTCTTAAGCATTTTTAAATACATTGTTGTTTTTAATATGTATTTTTGTATTGTTGTAAGTAGGCTAAGGAGCGAAGACCCGGCTCAATGGTAACCGAAACCTAGAAAACGGGTTTTTGATACCAATAGATACATCAATATAATCAAATTTCAATGCTGATTTCAAATATATAACTTTCATCAAGTTTAGTGCTACCCATCAAAAGTTACGCGCCTGAGAAAATTTGGCTGATTTCAAAAAAAAGGGGAAAAGATCCCCTAAAAGTTATAGAACCTTAATGAAAATCACACCATCATATTCAGCGTATCAGAGAACCCTACTGTAGAGGTTTCAAGCTCTTATCTACAAAAATGTGAATTTTACATTTTTTTTGCCAGAAGAAAGATCACGGATGCGTGTTATTTGTTTTTTTGTTGTTTTTTTTTCCCCAGGGGTGATCGTATCGACCCAGTGCTCCTAGAATATCGTGGGTGGGCTCATTGGAACGGAAATTAAAAGTTCTAGTGCCCTTTTTAAGTGACTAAAAAAATGGAGGGCTACTAGGCCCCCTCCAACGCACATTTTTTCCCAGAGTCATCCGATCAAAATTTTGAGATAGCCATTTTGTTCAGCATGGTCGAAAATATGATAACTATGTATTTAAGGATGACTTAATTCCCCGAAGTCCTTGGGGGGAGGGCTGAAAGTTATGAACTTTACTCAATGTTAACATATGGTATTGGTTATATGGGAAGTATAAAGACGTTTTCAGGGGGAATTTTTTCTGGTAGTGGGGGAGGGGGTAGGTTTGGGGGTTATGTGAGAGGATCTTTCCATGAAGGAATTTTCATGGGGGAAGGACATTGCTATGAAGGGGGCGCCAGATTTCCCAGCATTCTTTAAAAAAAAGACCCAGAAATCAAATAAAAAAAAAAGTTCAACTGAAAGTAAAGGAGCAACATCACAACTTAAACGAACAGAAAAATATTACTTTATTATGATTGGGTTCACCCCCTAGTCAAATACCTCTCTCTTTAAGCCAAAGATGTTTAGTACTTTCATAAGAGCTATTTATTCTAATTAACGGCCTTTGTGATTAAGGGTCCATTTTTAAAGAACAAAATTCATAAGAGCTATTTCATAAGAGCTATATATTCTAATTAACGGCCTTTGTGATTAAGGGTCCCATTTTTTTTAAAGAACAAAATTCGAAATTTAGCTTAAAGAGCAAGGTATTGACTAGGGGAGTAGTAAGCGCCCAATGCATTGAAAAATATACATTCAGATATACGCCTTAGGCATGGGTATGTGTGTATATTTTAAACGAATTGGGGTTACCAGGGTCATTAGCAAAGAGGTATCATTTCTATAGAAGGTATAGTAATTTGAAATATCATATGGAATTTGCTTGAAGGTATATACTTTGCGTACGTGTGCCCGTACCAACAGGTTGAAGGCATAGATATGTGTTTTAGGTTTTCAAGTAATTGTACGGGTGTCAGTCGATTAGAGAAAGTTCCGTGGTCATTCATCTGTAAGTTGATTAGTAGGTTTTTTTTTTTTTAAACTTGGCTAATAGGTTTTTAAGCCTATTACTACGAACGCTACATGCATTCCATTTTTGGAACTAGGAGCGAGATTGTGTGATGCTATAAGACTGGTTTCGCTTCATGGGTTCATTAATAGAAGGACTAATGCTTTATGAAAGGGTAATTACTTCTTTAGGTTACGAGATTTGCGAATTTTTTGCGAAAAGATATTTGCGTAGACGCTTACAAGGGACATTGCTAGAAAGTATTCAATATCTTAATTGAAAAGTAACGATAGAATGACATTGTGACTTGACCTAGCTTTACCTCACCGATGTGGTCTGTATAAATACGTAAGTAACGTTTGAAAAATATTGTCAATTTAAAAAGAAATGGGTGAAAAGTGTTATGAGGGGGGTGGGTTGCATAGAGGGGTGAGTTGCACGGGGTTCAGTTACATGGTGGTTCTTTGTGTTAAATAAGTAGTTTTTGTTGTATCTTTTAAAAGAACTTTACGGGGGATTGAGAGACTCAGTTGCCTAATTCCGTGTGATTTTTTTTTACTTGATGGTCATTAAAACGAAATTTTTGTGTTAAATAAGTAGTTTTTGTATCTTTTAAAAGAGCTTTACGGGGATTGAGAGACTCAGTTTGCCTAATTCCGTGTGATTTTTTTTTTACTTGATGGTCATTAAAACGAAATTTTTGTGTTAATAAGTAGTTTTTGTATCTTTTAAAGAGCTTTACGGGGATTGAGAGACTCAGTTTGCCTAATTCCGTGTGATTTTTCTTTACTTGATGGTCATTAAAAACGAAATTTTTGTGTTAAATAAGTAGTTTTTGTATCTTTTAAAGAGCTTTACGGGGATTGAGAGACTCAGTTGCCTAATTCCGTGTGGATTTTTCTTTACATTACGCTCCTCAACCCAGCCCCTTGCCACTTACTGACAGGGGTGAATCCAGGAGAGGGTTAAAAGTTCAAGTGCCCTGTTTAAGCGACCAAAAAACTGAAGGGGCAACTAAGCTCCATTCAATGCTCGATTTCCCCAAAGTTATAGGGGTCGTGTGTGTCTCTTTGGCTATGTGTATCTCTTTGGGAGCGTTTTGAATCTTTTGGTTACTAAAGTATTATATTTTTTATCATGTTTTTAGGATATTCGATTAGGATTAACTTAACTTCATTCCTCGGTGTTGTCGGAGGGTAACACGTAGTACCAAATTTTGAGTTCACTGCAGGGGATTTTCCACAAGGTTCAGTAGCACGAGGGGTTTTCGGTTGTATGGAGGAGTTCAGAAGCTTGGATTCAGTTACATGGGGTCGATGGTCGTTATAATACACAAGTTCTATTTGAACAGTGTTTGTGAGATCCCCTACCACACCCCCAATTTGTCAAGACCTGAATGCTAAGCGATGGACATGAACTCGATTGAGAACCCATTGTGAAAATGGAAAAAAAAGAAAAAAAAAAAAAAAAAAACTAAAATATATTGTTAGTATGTGTGTAGAGCATGGCATGGTTACCGCTAGGACAACTACGGTCTAACCATTAACGGTTTTAGGTATCTGTGAATAAGTTCTAAAAGCGAGAGTGGTAGCTGGGACAAATTTTTTTTGGGAAGTGCCCGCCTCACCTGCCCAGAGTCTCAGGCAAGTGACCCTAAATTAGAAAAAGTGGAAATTGACTCAGATTTTTTCTAACTGAGCCATAGAATTGATCAATAACTTATTTCATTTTCATTGAGAAAATTCAGAATTGAAGTTGACCTTTTCTTCTTCCGGGAAAATATTTGAAAAGAACTTTAAATTTTTTTCATCTGTTTGAGAAAGGTCAGAATTGAATTTAAGAAAATTTAAAATTAAAGTGAAACTTTTTTGTCTTCATGGAAAATAATCGCTATCATAGCATAACTTTTCCTATCTTCTCTGGAAAAATTTAGAAGCGAAACTTTAAATTTTTTTTATGTCTTGGGACTTTTATTTTCTTCAGGGAAAAAATTTACATAGAAAAGGATCGCTTGTGGAACTTATTTTTAGTCTCAAGTTCTTCACAGGGCTTCTGTCTTCTTCTTCATTACCATATCTATCTTTCCCTTTTCAACCGACCACTTCGTTTCCGTAACCTCAGAGTTTCTAAGTTTTTCTTTCAGCTTTGTGGGGTTTTCCGAGTTTTCTTTCTACTTTTCCTATAAGTGCTTCATCTTTCATATCAAGTGGAATTTCCTTCTTTGGTTCGCTTATTTCACACTTGGAATGAAAGTCCAATTCGTCATAATGAGGATGTAAAGATTCTGATGCCAGCAGAGCACAAGACTTTAATTCGCTTTCTGTTAGTTTGTTTATCACTATTGTAGAGGACTTCAATTGTCTCCGAATTCCAGGTATTTGGGCGAGGCTAATGAAACATCTTTCCGTCATTTTTTTTTTATTTCCTGAAATGGAAACAGAGATCATTGTAATTAAACAAATATAAAAGATTTTTCAACTAAAGTAAGGAGCAAGTTTAAACTAATAACAGATTGAAGCTACTTTGTATACAAGGGAGGGACCCTCATTTTCTTTAAAAAAATTTGGAAAAAAGCCAACTTCACAATAAAGAGTAAGGAGTTAAGAATGAGACAAAAGTTCTATTAAGAGTTTTTTTTTTTTGGAAATGGTTCATTTTTGAACTGAAACTATGCTTTTGTGACTGAAGATATACATTATAATCAGAGAAATTGTTTTAAAAATACGCTAAAAAGATGATTCCCATGAAGCTATTGTAGTTTTCTATAAAAAATAAATGATTTTCAAAATCAAAGACACGGGGGTTTAGTTTAAATTTTCGTCTGAAAAATAGAGTTCACACTTTAAAAAGTTCTATTAAGAGCTATTTTTATGGAAATGGTTCATTTTTGAACACGAAACTATAATTTTGTGACTGAAGATATACATTATAATCAGAGAAATTGTTTAAAAATACGCTAAAAGATGATTCCCATGAAGCTATTGTAGTTTTCTTATAAAAAATAAATGATTTTCAAAATCAAAGACACGGGGGGTTAGTTAAATTTTCGTCTGAAAAAATCGTGTATCTCCCCCAAAAAAAATACTTGTTCAGACGATCAACTTCAGACTAATCAGAATTTTTTTAACTGAAGTGGAAAATTTTGATTTAAGAGCTATTTTTATGGAAATGGTTCATTTTTGAACTAAAACTATGCTTTTCTGACTGAACATACACATTTGAATCAGAAAAGGTGAAAATGTACACATCTAAAACAGAAAAGTGTGTTTTGACTATATTTTCTATAATTTAGTCTGAGAGGACCTGTTTTGACTGTTGCTTTACAAGTTTTTTGATAACTTGATAGGTGATTAGGATTTGAATAATGACTTCAGGAAAGAGTTTGTTACTTGCTTACAATAGAACTATTCTAAAGAACAAGGACGGTTAAGCTTAAAGATATTTATTGCTTAAATGTATTAACAGATAGCAACACAATAAATTGTTTCAGCCAATCGGTGTCTCCCCCGAAAAAAATACTTTTCAGACAATCAACTTCAGACTAACCAGAATTTTTTTAAGTTTCGGTAACTATTGAGTCGTGTCGCTCCTTACTTACAGTTCGTTAGCACAAACACAAAAAATGTTATCACTCTTAACATTTAAATCTTGGCAAATCCAAAACACCTGTGCAGTGATTTTTGCAAGTGCGTTTAGGTGTTAAATTCCAATTAATAGGCACGTAACGTATCTAAAACAGAAAAGTGTGTTTTGACTATATTTTCTATAATTCAGTCTGAAAAATAGGACTTCACACTTAAAAAGTTCTATTAAGAGCTTTTTTTTTTTCCGCTTTTTATTTCAGCCAATTGTGTTTTTGATATTATTTTGGTTGAGTCGTGTCGATCCTTACTTACAGTTCGTTACCACGAACACAATAATTGTTTCAGCCAATTGTGTATCTCCCCCAAAAAAAAAATACTTTTCAGACAATCAACTTCAGACTAATCAGAATTTTTTTTTAACTGAAGTGGAAAATTTTGATTAAGAGCTATTTTTATGGAAATGATTCATTTTTGAACTAAAACTATGCTTTTCTGACTGAACATACACATTTGAATCAGAAAAGGTGAAAATGTACACATCTAAAACAGAAAGTGTGTTTTGACTATATTTTCTATAATTTAGTCTGAGAGGACCTGTTTGACTAGTTGCTTTACAAGTTTTTTTGATAACTTGATAGGTGATTAGGATTTTGAATAATGACTTCAGGAAAGAGTTTGTTACTTGCTTAATAGAACTATTCTAAAGAACAAGGACGGGTTAAGCTTAAAGATATTTATTGCTTAAATGTATTATAACAGATAGCAACACAATAAATTGTTTCAGCCAATCGTGTGTCTCCCCCGAAAAAAATACTTTTCAGACAATCAACTTCAGACTAACCATAATTTTTTTTAAGTTTCGGTAACTATTGAGTCGTGTCGCTCCTTACTTACAGTTCGTTAGCACAACACAAAAAAATGTTATCACTCTTAACATTTAAATCTTGGCAAATCCAAAACACCTGTGCAGTGATTTTTTGCAAGTGCGTTTAGCTGTTAAAATTCCAACCTGTTTGACTAGTTGCTTTACAAGTTTTTTGATAACTTGATAGATGATTAGGATTTGAATAATGACTTCAGGAAAGAGTTTGTTACTTGCTTACAATAGAAACTATTCTAAAGAACAAGGACGGGTTAAGCTTAAAGATATTTATTGCTTAAATGTATTAACAGATAGCAACACAATAAATTGTTTCAGCCAATCGTGTGTCTCCCCCGAAAAAAAATACTTTTCAGACAATCAACTTCAGACTAACCAGAATTTTTTTTAACTGAAGTGGAAAATTTTGATATTATTTTGGGAAAATAGAATTGATCAATAACTTATTTCATTTTTCATTCAGAAAATTCAGAATCGAAGTTGAACTTTTTCTTCTTCCGGGAAAATATTTTGGAACAGAACTTTAAAATTTTTCATCTCTTTGAGAAAAATTTGAGTTTAAACTATTGAAGTTTCTATAAATTTAAGTTAAAAAAAAAGCTGCTCACCAAGTTTAGCGAAATAAAAAACGTCTATTTGCAGCATTCCCCTTCATCTTCCAAATTGTAAGAAGGAACTGAATGTATATCATCTCATTCTTAAGGTATTTTATACCTTATATCTTGGAAATTAAGTCTCTCTCTTCCAATCAGATTCAAACGCTTAATACCCACAAGCATATGCGGGTCAAATTTCATCTTAAAGTGCCAACGTATCTGATAGAATAATTTAAGTCTTATGATCAATTTTCATAAAACCTATAATTTTCACCTTTTTCTCCATTAAGCATCAATTACTTCAAGAAATTAATTCCACATTTTTGCAGATAGGAGCTTGAAACTTCCGAAGTAGGGTTATTGGTTTTTAGACTTTTTAGTCTTCGCGATTTTTGTATTAACCATGAGTTTTGTAACAGCAAGCGAGCAAGCTATTAATTGGTTTTTAAAATTTTATATATTTTAGGAAAATAGAATTGATCAATAACTTATTTCATTTTCATTGAGAAAATTCAGAATCGAAGTTGAACTTTTTTAGTCTTCGCGATTTTTTGTATTAACCAGGAGTTTTCTAACAGCAAGCGAGCAAGCTATTAAAGCTGATAGAACATTACCAATTCTAAAATTCGCGCTCGACTTATGTTAATTTCTGCTCGTTTGAGTCTGACTCGGTTAAACCACTGTTTGCAATCCATTTCTCCGTTGAGAGGACCTGTTGACTAGTTGCTTTTACAAGTTTTTTGATAACTTGATAGGTGATTAGGATTTGAATAATGACTTCAGGAAAGAGTTTGTTACTTGCTTACAATAGAACTATTCTAAAGAACAAGGACGGGTTAAGCTTAAAGATATTTATTGCTTAAATGTATTAACAGATAGCAAAAAATAACATCAAATAATCTACCAATCGTGAAAACTGTCACAAATCCGCATCGATAAATAAATGAAACCCAAAATGAACATACATTTTTTTTTTTTGAAGGGGGAGGAGGGATTTTTCCGTGGAGATGGGTATTTCATTTTTTTAAGGTTCATTTAGACGAGGTTACGCGCGTAACCTCGTCTAAATGAACCTTAAAAAAATGAAATACCCATCTCCACGGAAAATCCCTCCCTCCCCCTTCAAAAAAAAAAATGTATGTTCATTTGGGTTTCATTTATTTATCGATGCGGATTTGTGACAGTTTCACGATTGGTAGATTATTTGATGTTATTTTTGCTATCTGTTAATACATTTAAGCAATAAATATCTTTAAGCTTAACCCGTCCTTGTTCTTTAGAATAGTTCTATTGTAAGCAAGTAACAAACTCTTTCCTGAAGTCATTATTCAAATCCTAATCACCTATCAAGTTATCAAAAAACTTGTAAAAGCAACTAGTCAAAACAGGTCCTCTCAACGGAGAAATGGATTGCAAACAGTGGTTTAAACCGAGTCAGACTCAAAACGAGCAGAAATTAACATAAGTCGAGCGCGAATTTTAGAATTGGTAATATTCTATCAGCTTTAATAGCTTGCTCGCTTGCTGTTAGAAAACTCCTGGTTAATACAAAAAATCGCGAAGACTAAAAAAGTTCAACTTCGATTCTGAATTTTCTCAATGAAAATGAAATAAGTTATTGATCAATTCTATTTTCCTAAAATAATATAAAATTTTAAAAACCAATTAATAGCTTGCTCGCTTGCTGTTACAAAACTCATGGTTAATACAAAAATCGCGAAGACTAAAAAGTCTAAAAACCAATAACCCTACTTCGGAAGTTTCAAGCTCCTATCTGCAAAAATGTGGAATTAATTTCTTGAAGTAATTGATGCTTAATGGAGAAAAAGGTGAAAATTATAGGTTTTATGAAATTGATCATAAGACTTAAATTATTCTATCAGATACGTTGGCACTTTAAGATGAAATTTGACCCGCATATGCTTGTGGGTATTAAGCGTTTGAATCTGATTGGAAGAGAGAGACTTAATTTCCAAGATATAAGGTATAAAATACCTTAAGAATGAGATGATATACATTCAGTTCCTTCTTACAATTTGGAAGATGAAGGGGAATGCTGCAATAGACGTTTTTTATTTCGCTAAACTTGGTGAGCAGCTTTTTTTTTTAACTTAAATTTATAGAAACTTCAATAGTTTAAACTCAAATTTTTCTCAAAAGAGATGAAAAAATTTAAAGTTCTGTTCCAAATATTTCCCGGAAGAAGAAAAAGTTCAACTTCGATTCTGAATTTTCTGAATGAAAAAAATGAAATAAGTTATTGATCAATTCTATTTTCCCAAAATAATATCAAAATTTTCCACTTCAGTTTAAAAAAAATTCTGGTTAGTCTGAAGTTGATTGTCTGAAAAGTATTTTTTTTCGGGGGAGACACACGATTGGCTGAAACAATTTATTGTGTTGCTATCTGTTAATACATTTAAGCAATAAATATCTTTAAGCTTAACCCGTCCTTGTTCTTTAGAATAGTTCTATTGTAAGCAAGTAACAAACTCTTTCCTGAAGTCATTATTCAAATCCTAATCATCTATCAAGTTATCAAAAAACTTGTAAAGCAACTAGTCAAACAGTTGGAATTTAACAGCTAAACGCACTTGCAAAAATCACTGCACAGGTGTTTTGGATTTGCCAAGATTTAAATGTTAAGAGTGATAACATTTTTTGTGTTTGTGCTAACGAACTGTAAGTAAGGAGCGACACGACTCAATAGTTACCGAAACTTAAAAAAATTCTGGTTAGTCTGAAGTTGATTGTCTGAAAAGTATTTTTTTCGGGGGAGACACACGATTGGCTGAAACAATTTATTGTGTTGCTATCTGTTAATACATTTAAGCAATAAATATCTTTAAGCTTAACCCGTCCTTGTTCTTTAGAATAGTTCTATTGTAAGCAAGTAACAAACTCTTTCCTGAAGTCATTATTCAAATCCTAATCACCTATCAAGTTATCAAAAAATTGTAAAGCAACTAGTCAAACAGGTCCTCTCAGACTAAATTATAGAAAATATAGTCAAAACACACTTTTCTGTTTTAGATGTGTACATTTTCACCTTTTCTGATTCAAATGTGTATGTTCAGTCAGAAAAGCATAGTTTTAGTTCAAAAATGAATCATTTCCATAAAAATAGCTCTTAAATCAAAATTTTCCACTTCAGTTAAAAAAAAATTCTGATTAGTCTGAAGTTGATTGTCTGAAAAGTATTTTTTTTTTGGGGGAGATACACAATTGGCTGAAACAATTTATTGTGTTCGTGGTAACGAACTGTAAGTAAGGATCGACACGACTCAACCAAAATAATATCAAAAACACAATTGGCTGAAATAAAAGCGGAAAAAAAAGCTCTTAATAGAACTTTTTAAGTGTGAAGTCCTATTTTCAGACTGAATTATAGAAAATATAGTCAAAACACACTTTTCTGTTTTAGATACGTTACGTGCCTATTAATTGGAATTTAACACCTAAACGCACTTGCAAAAATCACTGCACAGGTGTTTTGGATTTGCCAAGATTTAAATGTTAAGAGTGATAACATTTTTTTGTGTTTGTGCTAACGAACTGTAAGTAAGGAGCGACACGACTCAATAGTTACCGAAACTTAAAAAAATTCTGGTTAGTCTGAAGTTGATTGTCTGAAAAGTATTTTTTTCGGGGAGACACACGATTGGCTGAAACAATTTATTGTGTTGCTATCTGTTAATACATTTAAGCAATAAATATCTTTAAGCTTAACCCGTCCTTGTTCTTTAGAATAGTTCTATTGTAAGCAAGTAACAAACTCTTTCCTGAAGTCATTATTCAAATCCTAATCACCTATCAAGTTATCAAAAAACTTGTAAAGCAACTAGTCAAACAGGTCCTCTCAGACTAAATTATAGAAAATATAGTCAAAACACACTTTTCTGTTTTAGATGTGTACATTTTCACCTTTTCTGATTCAAATGTGTATGTTCAGTCAGAAAAGCATAGTTTTAGTTCAAAAATGAACCATTTCCATAAAAATAGCTCTTAAATCAAAATTTTCCACTTCAGTTAAAAAAAATTCTGATTAGTCTGAAGTTGATCGTCTGAAAAGTATTTTTTTTGGGGGAGATACACGATTTTTCAGACGAAAATTTAACCAAACCCCCCCCGTGTCTTTGATTTTGAAAATCATTTATTTTTTATAGAAAACTACAATAGCTTCATGGGAATCATCTTTTAGCGTATTTTTAAACAATTTCTCTGATTATAATGTATATCTTCAGTCACAAAATTATAGTTTCGGTTCAAAAATGAACCATTTCCATAAAAATAGCTCTTAATAGAACTTTTTTAAAGTGTGAACTCCTATTTTTCAGACGAAAATTTTAACTAAACCCCCGTGTCTTTGATTTTGAAAATCATTTATTTTTTATAGAAAACTACAATAGCTTCATGGGAATCATCTTTTAGCGTATTTTTAAACAATTTCTCTGATTATAATGTATATCTTCAGTCACAAAAGCATAGTTTCAGTTCAAAAATGAACCATTTCCATAAAAAAAAAACTCTTAATAGAACTTTTGTCTCATTCTTAACTCCTTACTCTTTATTGTGAAGTTGGCTTTTTTCCAAATTTTTTTAAAGAAAATTGAGGGTCCCTCCCTTGTATACAAAGTAGCTTCAATCTGTTATTAGTTTTAAACTTGCTCCTTACTTTAGTTGAAAAATCTTTTATATTTGTTTAATTACAATGATCTCTGTTTCCCATTTCAGGAAATAAAAAAAATGACGGAAAGATGTTTCATTAGCCTCGCCCAAATACCTGGAATTCGGAGACAATTGAAGTCCTCTACAATAGTGATAAACAAACTAACAGAAAGCGAATTAAAGTCTTGTGCTCTGCTGGCATCAGAATCTTTACATCCTCATTATGACGAATTGGACTTTCATTCCAAGTGTGAAATAAGCGAACCAAAGAAGGAAATTCCACTTGATATGAAAGATGAAGCACTTATAGGAAAAGTAGAAAAGAAAACTCGGAAAACCCCACAAAAGCTGAAAAGAAAACTTAGAAACTCTGAGGTTACGGAAACGAAGTGGTCGGTTGAAAAGGGAAAGATAGATGGTAATGAAGAAGAAGACAGAAGCCCTGTGAAGAACTTGAGACTAAAAATAAGTTCCACAAGCGATCCTTTTTCTATGTAAATTTTTTCCCTGAAGAATAAAAGTCCCAAGACATAAAAAATTTAAAGTTCGCTTCTAAATTTTTCCAGAGAAGATAGGAAAAGTTATGCTATGATAGCGATTATTTTCCATGAAGACAAAAAAGTTTCACTTTAATTTTAAATTTTCTTAAATTCAATTCTGACCTTTCTCAAACAGATGAAAAAAATTTAAAGTTCTTTTCCAAATATTTTCCCGGAAGAAGAAAAGTTCAACTTCAATTCTGAATTTTCTCAATGAAAATGAAATAAGTTATTGATCAATTCTATGCTCAGTTTAGAAAATCTGAGTCAATTTCCACTTTTTCTAATTTAGGGTCACTTGCCTGAGACTCTGGGCAGGTGAGGCGGGCACTTCCAAAAAAAATTTGTCCCAGCTACCACTCTCGCTTTAGAACTTATTCACAGATACCTAAAACCGTTAATGGTTAGACCGTTGTCCTAGCGGTAACCATGCCATGCTCTACACACATACTAACAATATATTTTAGTTTTTTTTTTTTTTTTTTTTTTTTTTTTTTTTTTCCATTTTCACAATGGGTTCTCAATCGAGTTCATGTCCATCGCTTAGCATTCAGGTCTTGACAAATTGGGGGTGTGGTAGGGGATCTCACAACACTGTTCAAATAGAGAACTTGTGTATTATAACGACATCGACCCCATGTAACTGAATCCCAAGCTTCTGAACTCCTCCATACAACCGAACCCCTCGTGCTACTGAACCTTGTGGAAAATCCCCTGCAGTGAACTTAGGGGGCGAATTCCCTAATATACGTATTAAGAATATATGAATATAGAAGTTTGTTACGTAAGTTAATTCGTAAGTTACGTATATTTATTGCTAATAAAAACGTTCGTGAATAAAATTAAACAAGTTTCGAGAAAGCCATTTAACCTAATAAAAGTAAAATTAATATTAAAATTTTGTTGTAATTACTTATGTACGGTGAGCCAAAATCGAAACCTGTATTAATTCAAAAATGTTCAAAAATTAAATAAAAAAAACAAGTTTTTTTAACTGAAAGTAAGGAACGACGTTAAAACTTAAAACGAACAGAAATTATCCCGTATATGAAAGGGGCTGTCCCTCCTCAACGCCTCCCTCTTTACGTTAAAGTTTGACTTTCTCACAACTCTATTTTTTAAACAATAAAAAAATTTAGCGTAAAGAGCGAGGCGTTGAGGAGGGGACAGCCCCTTTCATATACAGACTAATTTCTGTATTTGTATTTCTGTATAGTATTGGTTTTGTTTTGTTTTTTTGGAAAGCCATTTAGCACAAGAAAAGTAAAATTAATATGCAAATTTTGTTTTACTTATTCAGTGACGGTAAGCCAAAATAAAAGCTGCATTAACTAAAAAACGATCAGAAATTAAATAAAAAAAAAACAAGTTTTTTTAAACTGAAAGTAAGGAGCGACATTAAAACTTAAAAAAACGAACAGAAATTATTCTGTATATGAAAGGGGCTGTCCCCTCCTCAACGCCTCGCTCTTTACGCTAAAGTTTTTTATTGTTTTAAAAAATAAAGTTGTGAGACAGAGTCAAACTTTAGCGTAAAGAGCGAGGCGTTGAGGAGGGGACAGCCCCTATCATATACGGAATAATTTCTGTTCGTTTTAAGTTTTAATGTCGCTCCTTACTTTCAGTTAAAAAAACTTGTTTTTTTTATTTAATTAAAATCAGAGAGCATTTTCAAGAAGTTTCAAAGGGCGATAGAGTTCAAAGGAATTGGCAAGACAAAGTGAGAACTCTTCGTGATTTTGGTCGCATAGCTTGTGGTTACTGTTTAATTCGGTAAAAATATTCGGTGGTCATCAAAATTAAGGCAAATGAAACGTGTCCAAAAGGCAAAAAAAGTGTAATTTAGACCGGGGAAATGTTGCAAAGCCATCCTTGGGTAACTGCAGGCACCTACCCTGGGGTAGGTGCCTGCAGCTATTTTGAACATTATTATTTGTCTATTTGAGCTATATAAATCTAAGAAAATTAGAATATGGACAAAAATTTCGCCAACAATTTCCCCTTCAACCTTTACTTTTAAGAGTCTTTAAAAAAAACTATGTTGGGTTGGGGTTGAAAGAGAGTTTTAGAAACAGACTTTTGAGTCACTAATCACTTAATCTTACTGGCTAGGGCATTGTTAATTCAAACTGATGACCTTTGAAAGGTTCCTTTAATCCAGATTTTATTTTCGTCCAGATGAATGGGGCTCGAAAACTCCTAACTAACGATCTTTTGTTTTACAGAAATAACAGGGGCCGGTCCCTGGATATTGCAGTTCTTTATCAATGGCAAGCATTGATACTAATCAACATCACTCTGGTAACTCCCCTTTCCTTAATGAGGGAGAAACACCAACACCTGGACACCCGAGCTTCCTCTCCAGCTTCTACAGAGATGGCCTCGGGGCATATGCCAGCCTCGGTGAGTAGTCGCTGTTTAATTTCCAGAAATTAAAGAATTAGGTTTAGATCTTCAAGTTAGTTCATAAAAGTAAAGGCCAACTTAACTTTAATCACTTAATTAATTAAATTAATTAAAATGAATTAAATCAATTAAATTAATTAACTTAGAGACAACTCAACTTAACATAATGTAACTTAATTACTTCACCTGTTTGATTCATGGGTATTCGGTGTTTATGTAAAAAATCGTAACTAATTATTTTTTTAAGTTTCTTTTATACGAAGGAAGCTCCTTTCTTTGGACAATTATATTTTTCCACAAGAAAAAAAATGAATTTTGTATATATATATATATATATATATATATATATATATATATATATATATATATATATATATATATATATATATATATATATATATATATATACATATATATATATATATATATCTATATATATATATATATATATATATATATATATATATATATATATATATATATATATATATATATATATATATATATATATATATATATATACATATATTAGAATATTTTATATGAATATCTATTTATATATTAAAATTTGTATAAATATATAAGATAAAAAAATGAAAAAATGAATTTCTGAAAAAGCAAAGGGCGATTTTATACTTAAACAACTAGAAATTAACTAATATAAGAAGTAGAACTTAGTCATAAAGAAATATAGCAAGAATAAAGAAATAAAAACAAACCAAGAAAATCACATCCGACGCTGAAGTCAAACTTGAAACGAACAGAAATTAGCTTGGCGTTATTGATCTACCTAAAACCTTCTCCACCAAAAGAGTGCTGTTCGCACTTTACTAAAAACTAAATATATGCCTATTTCTTGTGTTGAAAGATTTATTCAACATTGAAAGAGTGACGCATTGTATTGAATTAATCTATCTGAAACTATGTCTAAAAATGTGACAAAATGTATTTTCCAAATCCCGGAGGGAGAGGGGCAATTTTTTTTTGAACTTAGTTTACAGCAAAGCACGATTTCGTGGTAAGGAACTGTAAGTAAGGAGCGACCCGGCTCAATTGTAACCGAAACTCTAAAAAAACGGAACGTTGATACCAATACATACATCGAAAGAATCGGATTTGTATGCTAATTTTAAATATATAAGTTTCATCAAGTTTAGTCTTACCTATCAAAATTTAAGCGTCTGAGAAAATTTCCATTATTTTTCAAAAAAAGGCGAAACACCCCTAAAAGTCATAGAACCGTAATGAAAATCACACCATCAGATTAAGCGTTTCAGAGAACAAAGCTGTACAGGTTTCAAGCTCCTATCTGCAAAAATGTGGAATTTTGTATTTTTTTGCCAGAAGAAAGATCGCGGATGCGTGTCTATTTGTTTTTTGGTTGTTTTTTTTTTTCCAGGGGTGATCTTATCGTCCCAGTGGTCCTAGAAAATCGCGGAAGGCTGATTCGTACGGAAATTAAAAGTTCTAGTACCCTTTTTAAGTGACCAAAAAAATAGAGGGCAACTAGGCCCCCTCCCATGCTCATTTTTCCCCAAAGTCACCCGATCAAAATATTGAGATAGCAATGTTTGTTCAGCAAGGTAAAAAAAATATAATAACTACGTCTTTGGGGATGACTTTATCCCCCACAGTCCCCGAGAGAAGGGCTGCAAGTTATGAACTATGCCCAATGTTTACATATAGTATTGGTTATTGAGAAGTATACAGAAGTTTCAAGGGTGATTTTTTTCTGGTATCGGGGGGCTACGTGAAAGGATCTTTTCATGGAGGAGGTTTTCATGGGGGAAGAGACATTGCTATTAAGGGGGTGCCGGATTTCCCAGACTTATTTAAAAAAAGATCAGAAATTAAATAAAAAAACAATTTTTTTGCAACTGAAAGTAAGGAGCAACATCAAAAATTAAAACAAACAGAAATAATTAAGTATATGATTGGGTTCTACCCCTAGTCCAATATCCCGCTCTTTACGCTAAAATTGTTTTTAGTACTTTCATAAGAGCTATTTATTCTAACTAATGGCCTTTCTGATTAAGGGGTCATTCTTACAGAATTGGAACAAAATTCGAACTTTAGTGTAAAGAGCGAGGTATTAACTAGGGGGCGAACCCCCTAATATACATAATAAAAATATACGAATATAGGAGTTCGTTACGTAAGTCAATTTTGAAGTTGTGTATATTTATTACTAATAAAAAACGTTCGTAAATAAAACTAAAAACGTTTGAAAAAGCCATCTAACCAAAAAGAGTAAAATTAATATGCACATTTTGTTTTAATTATTCAAGTACGGTGAGCCAAAATCAAATTCTGCCTTAATTCAAAAACGTTCGGAAATTAAATAAGAAAAAGAAGTTTTTTCAACTGAAAGTAAGGAGCGACATTAAAACTTAAAACGAACAGAAATTATTCCGCATATGAAAGGGGCTGTCCCCTCCTCAACGCTTTTAAAACAATAAAAGACTTTAGGGTAAAGAGCGAGGCGTTGAAGAGAGGACAGCCCCTTTCATATGCGGAATGATTTCTGTTCGTTTTAAGTTTAAATGTCGCTCCTTACTTTCAGTTAAAAAAAACTTTTTTTTTTATTTAATCTATTTAAAGAGTTTGTCCGTAAATAAACTCAAAAACGGGAAAATTTGCCGACAATACCACTACGCTAGTCAATGAAAGTGAAATTGATCATCATACTATACATTGGACAGAGATATTGGAATTTTTTTTTTCCTCGACTGTTGAGCAGTTTTTATATTTTTTGTGTATTTTTACTTGTTATATTTTGAAGCATCAGGATATCAAAAATGAAATCTGATTTTTTGAATTGGTTAGGCAGAGAATTACACAACCATATACGGCTGTAACCATATAAACCATAAACCATATGACTTACACCATACACCATAAAGTACCAAGGGCATAAAAGATGAAATTTGATTGTTTGAACTGTTTAAATGGAAAATTACACAACCATATATGTCTGTAACCATATAAACCATAACTCATATGGTTTACACCGCACACCATAAAGTGCCAAGGGCATAAAAGATGAAATCTGATTCTTTGAACTGTTTAAAATGGAAAATTACACAACCATATATGTCTCTAACCATATAAACCATAACTCATATGGTTTACAAACCGGACACTATAAAGTACCAAGGGCATAAAATATGAAATCTGATTGTTTCAATTGGTTAAATGGAAAATTACCCAACCATATATGTTTTGTAACCATATAAAACCATATATGCCTTACAGCGCACACCATAAAGTACCAGGGCATTAAAAATTAAATCTGATTGTTTGAACTGTTTAGACGGAAAATTACACAGCCATATATGCCTGTAACCATACAAACTATAAACCATATGGCTTACACTCGACACCATAAAGTACCAAGGGCATTAAAAATTAAATCTGATTTTTTAAACTGTTTAAACGGAAAATTAAACAACCATATATGTCTTTAACCATATAAACCATGAACCATATGGCTTACACTCTACACCATAAAGTACCAAGGGTATTAAAAATTAAATCTGATTGTTTGAACTATTTAAATGGAAATTTACACAACCATATATGTCTGTAACCATATAAACACTATACACCATAAAGTACCAAGGGCATTAAAAATTAAAGCTGATTGTTTGAACTGTTTAAATGGAAAATTACACAACCATATACTTCTGCAACCATATAAACCATAAGCCATATGGCTTACACCCTACACTCTAAAGTACCAAGGGCAGTAAAAATGAAATCTGATTGTTTGGATTGGTTAAATGGAAAATTAAACAACCATATACATCTTTAATAAAAATGGAAAAAATCAGCAATTTCATGTTTAATGAAAAAGTTCTTCGCATGCAGTTTTTTCTAAGCAGAAGGTGACGAACTAAAAAAAAAAAAAAAATGCTGGCGAAAAATCAACAAAGAATAAGCTAAAAACAGTCTAAAAAAATAAGCTAAAACTAACTAATGACTAAGGTAAGCTAAAAGAGCTTTTTGACTATTCTAAAAGAGTTTTTAACTAAGCTAAAATATTATATATATATATATTATATATATATATATATATATATATATATATATATATATATATATATATATATATATATATATATATATATATATATATATATATATATATATATATATATATATATATATATATATATATATATATATATATATATATATATACTTCAAGGACTTTAGCAGACTTTGGGTCAACCCATCTTATTTTAGAGTCCAAACCATTCTTTTAGTTGTGGTAACTTATACACAACCCAATATAATTATGTATATATATATACATATATATATATATTATATATTGTATATATATATATATATATATATATATATATATATATATATATATATATATATATATATATATATATTATATATATAATATATATATATAGATATATATTATATATTTTCCTGTTTGAACTTTTACGAACGAGAAGCGTAAGTAAGAGCTAATCCGTTTTGGCGATTCATTTTCACACTTCAACGAGAAAAATACTGACAAAAATACTGTACTGCCAAAAAATAAACTATATAATTTTGAAACAGCCAAAAGAAAAATCTCGTAAACTTGAGCTTTTAGATGAATCTCATTTTTAAAAGGATTCTGATTATATCAAATTCAGGATGCAGGTCTAATATTGGCAGGGGCGTTCAGAGGTTCATTTGATTGGGGAGGGGGGGGGGATCTTCGTAATTTTTACCGAATTGATACCTGATTTATGCCAAATTTTCTCCAGAAATTAATAATTTTGCTAAATTTCGGCTGATTTTGCAAAATGTCGGCCGAAATTCTCGCCTTTGGCGAAAATTTTACCAAATGCCAAAAAGTTGAGGAGGATGCGCGGGCCTCCCCCCCCCCTTAGTACGCCCCTGAATATGGGTCCAGGTGGTAGAAAATGTTTCTATCATGGTCTCCTTTTCACTGTAAGATTAATTATTCTAAAATATATTTTATTTTCCGTGAAGCACTAATGAAGCTCTAGTCTTTTTGGTGAGGAGTTGGTAGGGGGGGGGGGGGGCTAAGCCACAGCTATTTTCATAACTTCTGTTCATTCTAAATTCAATTTCATTTCAGGGGGCTAATTTCGGTGTTAAGAAAGTCAATAAGTAAATAAAATGATGGTATATACAATGAATACCGTTAGGATAATTACTTCCAAAAACTGTTTTGCTAGGAAACACCAAGTCAGTAATATAGATCGGAGAAAAGAGAGGATAAATTTTTGTTTATTTTATGCCTCCATCCCCCCTTCCCCTAGAGCCAGAAATGTAATACACTCAAATTCATGTGTGCTACAAAACATCTGTGATTGCTCTAATCAAAAATAATGCAGAAAACAAATTTTACCCCTCACCTCGGAGCCCAATTAAAAAAAAAATCGTCAGACTGTTTTTTTGGATTTCCTAGGGTACCAAAATTTCAGGGTTTGTGACCAAACAAAATAGAGATGTCTTTTGGGTCCCCAAATTAGAAAGCTGCTGCCCTAATTTCAAATCCCAAAGAGTACTTGCCCGGTACTCTATATATATATATCAAACAGTTCGTGGTAACGAACTGTAAGTAAGGAGCGACCCGGCTCAATGGTAACCGAAACTCTAAAAAACGGAATTTTGATACCAATAGATACATCAAAAGAATCAGATTTTAATTCTGATTTCAAATATATAAGTTTCATCAAGTTTAATCTTACCCGTCAAAAGTTACGCGCCTGAGAAAATTTGGCTGATTTTATAGAAAAGGGGGAAAGACCCCCTAAAAGTTATAGAAACTTAATGAAAATCACACCATCATATTCAGTGTATCAGAGAACCCTACTGTAGAGGTTTCAGCTCCTATCTACAAAAATGAATTTTTTGCCAGAAGAAAGATCACGGGTGTGTGTTTATTTGTTTGTTTGTTTTTTTTTTTTTTCCCAGGGGTGATCGTATTGACCCAGTGGTCCTAGAATATTGTAGGAGGGCTCATTGGAACGGAAATTAAAAGTTCTAGTGCCCTTTTTAAGTGACCAAAAAAAATTGAGGGCAACTAGGCTCCCTCCCACGCTCATTTTTTTCCCAAAGTCACCCGATCAAAATTTTGAGATAGCCATTTTGTTCAGCATAGTCGAAAATCTCATAAATATGTCTTTTACGATGACTTAATCCCCCACAGTTCCCAGGGGAAGGGCTGCAAGTTATGAACTTTGCCCATTGCTTACATATTGTATTGGTTATTGGGAAGTATACAGACATTTTCAGGAAGAATTTTTTTTCTGGTAGGGGGGGGGGGGCTGAAAGAGGGGGTTACTCGGGAGAATCTTTCCGTGGAGGATGTTTCTTTGGGATAAGGGACATTTCTATGAAGGGGGCGCCGGATTTCCAAGCATTATTTAAAATACGATCAGAAATTAAATTTAAAAAAACAAGTTTTTTTCAACTGAAAGTAAAAAGCAACATTAGAACTTAAAATGAACAGAAATTATTACGTATATGAGGGGTTTCTCCCCAAGTCAATACCTCGCTCTTTACGCTATAGTTTTTTTTAGTGCTTTCAAAAGAGCTATCTATTCTAATTAACGGCCTTTGTGATTAAGGGGTCATTTTTAAAGAATTGGAACAAAATTTGAACTTTAGCTTAAAGAGCAAGGTATTGACTAGGGGGCAAACCCCCTAATATATGTATTAAAAATATATGAATATAGAAGTTCGTTACGTAAGTTAATTCGTAAATTACGTATATTTATTACTAATAAAAACGTTCGTAAATAAAATTCAACAAGTTTCGAGAAAGCCATTTAACCAAATGAAAGTAAAATTAATATGCAAATTTCGTTTTAATTATTCATGCACGGTGAGCCACCAAAATCAAAACCTGCATTAACTAAAAAACGATCAGAAATTAAATAAAAAAAACAAGTTTTTTTAAACTGAAAGTAAGGAGCGACATTAAAACTTAAAACGAACAGAAATTATTCCGTATATGGAAGGGGCTTTCCCCTCCTCAACGCCTCGCTCTTTACGCTAAAGTTGGACTCTGTCTCAAAACTTTATTTTTTAAAACAATAAAAAACTTTAGCGTATAGAGCGAGGCGTTGAGGAGGGGAAAGCCCCTTCCATATACGGAATAATTTCTGTTCGTTTTAAGTTTTAATGTCGCTCCTTACTTTCAGTTTAAAAACTTGTTTTTTTTATTTAATATATATATAGAACTGGTTTCTTCAACTAAAAGGATTAAAACACAGGTGAAATTTGTTACGCAATTGACTTTTCTTGAGACTAAAACTAAGCGAGAGTTAATGCAAAATATAACTAAGAAGGTTAATGAAAGGTTTTCGGATGCTGATTCTTTCCGCCAGTCATCCCACGACATTATTTGTCAAATATATGACGCTATTACTCTTGATTATCAACCAAAATTTGAAAAAAATTGAACAGTCGCTGAAAACGCTTCGCAACCAAATTATAAAATCAAGAAGAGAAAATCATGAAAATTGAGATGAAACTAGATTCATTTGAACAAGAAGTGCTGCTTGATTCGCTAATTTTGCATGGTGTTAAGCAGCAGTCCGGATCTGACCTCCAATCAACAATCCTGCAAGTTTTCGTAAACAAAATGAACCTGACTGAAATTAATGTTGCCCAAATTAGGAATATCTACAGATTCAAAATATCTCCTGCTTCAACCGATGCCTCCCTAAACGACAAAGTCCCTCCTGTTTTAGTTAAATTTGTGAATAGTGATATAGCGAAGAAAGTCTTCAAAGCAAAAGCCAGGTTAGCTTCAAGTGGAATTTTCCTATCGGAAGCATTGACAAAGAGGCGACGTGAGATACTATATGCCGCTAAGAACAAATTTGGACATAGAAATGTTTGAACTGATCGTGGGCAAATTTTGACAAGGCCTAACGGTGAAAGTGTCACTAGAAAAATTCATACTCTAGCCGAGTGTGTTTAAAAATAAGTTTTTTTGTTTTTTTTCATATGTTTAGTATCTTGCAGTATTGCAGTATTGGTATGATTGTTGTGATTTTATTTATTTATTTAGTTTTTTGCTTTTATTTATAGCCTCTTAGTTATTTTTTTATTTATTTTATTTTGTATGTGTTGCGGTGCAGGTTTGATACATAGTCTCCTTAAATTATATGAATTTTTTTAACTCAGGCTTTGGGGATTTTTACTCCCTTGATGGGCGTTTACTTCAGTTACAAAGAAGCCCCTTAGATGTTTCGAGTATTATTAATAATTCTATTGGTCAAATTAAAAGAAATTCCCTAAATACTTCCCAATCAATTAATAGTAAGTATGTTTCTGATTTAAAGTGGGCTACTAGACGAGATGATCATTTTTCGGTCCTTCAACTCAATACTCAGGGTCTTTGCTCATCGATTGATCAGTTGAGGCAGATAGTTTTTGGTGGGCGACCCAATGTTTTTCGGATTATGTGAGACTTTTCTTAATTCTAGCAATGGAATGCTTTTAGATGTACCCGGTTACAAAATGGTGCGACTAAATCGTAGAAGGATGGCAAAGGGTGGACTAGTAATGTATATTTCTGATATTTTTCCCTATACTGTTCGAAGCGATCTGTCAAGGAATGACGAAGGGGTTTTTTTAATCCCAGTTTATTGAAATCAATTTAAAAAATAAGGTTTTGATAATTGGTAATGTTTATAGATCTCCCAGTGGATCTGTCCCTTCTTTTCTTCAGGTCCTTGATGAGGTCTTGGATTTAATAGGCAGACGTCCATGTGAACTAATTAACATGGCTTCCTCTACTACGATGGATTTTCTCTCAGATATGCTCACTGCTGGGGTTCTACCAACAACCTGTATTCCAACACGTGTAACTGATACGTCAGCGTCTTTAATTGATAACATTTTTTTGTCTCTTAATTTGGTTCGGAATTCTGTTGTATTGAGTGATATTTCAGACCATTTTCCTGTATTTTCCAATTTTATCCTTGAAAAAACATTGAATAGGGACACTCCAGCATCTGCTTCAGCTTCTTTTAGGTTTGGTTTGAATGATTTGATCCGCCTTCGATCCCATTTAGCTGAGAAGACTTGGAATATTTTTGTGACGATAATGATTTTTGTTCAAAGTTTGACTACTTTAATGAGTCAGTGAAGGAGTCTATTTTTGACGTATGTGCTCTGTCCTCCTCTACTTCAAAGTCAAAAAGATCTATTCCTCTTAACCCATGGATGACCCCTGGTCTTCTAAAGAGTTGGAGAAGAAAAAATAATCTCTGGAAAGCTTTTAAGTCAGCAAAGCCATCTTTGAATGTTGCACGTCTTCAGCAATTCAAACTCTACAGGAATGTTTTCAATTCTTTATGCCGGAAGGCTAAATTCCTTTATTATTCCAAAAAATTCTCGGATTGTGGGAAAGATATTCGAAAAACTTGGCAAGTGATCAATTCCGTCCTCAAACGTTCTTTTCCGGCTCCTTCTATCCCTCCAAGTCTTGTAGTTGGTGATGATGTGGTTGTTGAGGGTATTCCATCTGTTCAAGAAGCATTTACATCATATTTTGCCAATATTGGGAAAACCACTGCTTCTTCAGTCAGGTCTTCACAGTTACAACCAGATTACAAATATTATTTTGGTCCGCCTTGTCTCAAATCGATGGTGTTATATCCGGCTTCTGATGTTGAAGCAGCCAGGATTGTAAATAGCTTAAAGGTTTCTTCGTCGTCTGGCCCTGACTGTATTCCAACTATGGTAGTTAAGTTCATTCTTCCTTCAATTATTTCTCCATTGACAAAGCTTATAAATCTTTCTTTTGAAAATGAAATTTTCCCCAGTTCTCTTAAGCGAGCTAGAGTAATTGTTTTATATAAAAGTGGACCAAGAAGTGACCCAGCCAATTATCGTCCTATATCTTTGCTGTCTGTTTTTAGCAAAATTTTTGAAAAGACCATGCTTTCCCGTCTACTTGCTTTCCTAGAGGCTAAAAGATTTTTTTATGATTTTCAATTTGGCTTCCGAGCTAAACATTCTACGGAGCATGCGTGTGTAACTCTTTTAAATTTTCTCCACGCCGCGCTTGACTCTGGTTTGATTCCTGCAGCTATATTCCTAGATGTCCGTAAGGCTTTTGACTCTTTAACTCATGAGATTCTGCTGTATAAGCTATCAGACAATGGTGCAAGAGAACACGCTCATGCTTGGCTTGATTCCTATTTGTCAGGTAGAACTATCTCCGTAGATTCCCTTTCCCACTTTTCGTCTGAAGTTGAGTTTGGTGTTCCTCAAGGTTCTGTTCTTGGACCGTTTCTTTTTTTGGTTTATGTTAATGACCTTAAAGTTGCGGTTATGAATCAAAAACCTACAGTTTGGTGTCGCCTATATCATCTGAATCTTTCAATGTTAAAAAAAAAATCCATCGTTTTCGCAGGATGTGGACACTCTCGTTGCTTTCGCTGATGACAGTACCATTGGTACTGTAGTAGGAACTGAGTCTGAGATGCTTCCCAAATTAGCTGACCTTTTTGAGAGAGTCGTTCTTTGGTTTGATGCAAATTGCCTTGCACTAAATGTTGCTAAGTCAAGTTTTTTTAATTGTTTCCCCGTATTTCTCTGGCGTGCCCTGAGTTATCTAATATCCGGCTTTCAAGGGGCTCTCTCAGTAGACCTAAGGAACGATATGTACGATTTCTCGGTATTCTTCTCGATGAAAACCTTTCATTCACGCATCATATTGGACTAATTAATATGAAGATCTCAAGGAGTCTTGGAATTTTGAGGAAGCTAAAACACATTTTTCCTTGATCAGTTTTAAAAATTCTGTTCCATTGCTTAGTTCAGTCCTACGTCTTTTATTGCGCTACAATATGGATGTCAACTTTCTCTTCTTTTTTGAAACCACTTTCTAAGTTATATGATAAGGCAAGAAGGCTTATACAGGAAAAAAATTGTACTAAAACTAACCCAACTAGCCTATTACTTGATTTGCAGTCTCTCTACATTCTTTCGTGTGCGTCTTTCACTTTTCATCAAATTCGTGGTGATGTTTCCACAGCCCTTCAAACTACTCCTTCTTTCGTCACTGATAGGTCTTCGCATCATCCTCGCAATTCAAGGAATATTAATATTTTATTTACTCCATCAGGTGAGGTCTGACTTTAATCGATTAACTGCTTGTCATATCGTTTGGAATAGCCCACCTCAGTCAGCTCAAGAATGTCATTCGTTTGGTACTTTCAAAAGAATCTTAAGAAATATTTTAATGTCTTGATTTTTCATGTTTAAATATATTTCTGTTAATTTTATTATTATTATTATTTGGGGGGGTGACACTAGCCTAGGTTGGAAACATTTGTTGTGAGGGGTACTGAGTTTGTCTAATATTTTTTTGTGGTTTGGTTTCAAATATATATTTAGAATTTGGTTTAATTTATTGGATTGTCCTACATATTTTTTTTTTTTTTGGGGGGGGGGGTCTCATAAAATCGCTTTTTGTTTGGGTTTTTTTAATTATTGTTTTTTTTGTCTCTTCTTTGTTTTGTGTGTGTGTGTGTGTTGCGTCTTTGAAAGGTTGAAATGCAATGCATTATATTGAAAATACTTTCTTTTTTTTTTTTTTAGTATTTATGTCATTTCTGTTTTCCCCTGTTTTTTTTCCTGGCCATAGAACTTTACGAGGGGTTCTATATTGATGTGTTTTTTGTCGTAAATTTATTGGTTGAATGAAATGATTGATTGATTGATCGTAGGGTAATCCACGCGGAATAAATTGATTGCTTGTTAGTCCCCTCCTTAGTTTTTGATTTTTTGATTTTATTTTTGCTTCTTTATTTTTATGTGGATCATTGTATTTTATGATTTTTTTTTTTATTTATTTTTTTTTTTCTCTTTCTTGTGTTGAGTCTCTTAAAGGTGTGAAGGTATGATGTTGAAAATGTTTTCGTTTTTTCTGTATTTGTTTCATTTTTGTTTCTCCCCTGTTTTTTTCCTGGCCATAGAGCCTTACGGGGGAGTTTATATTGAAGTGTATTTTGTTGAGTTTATTGATTGAATAAATTGATTGATTGATTGATTGATAGTAACCCAGAAAATGGCAAATTATTTAACATTATATTTTAATAGCTCTACAAGATTTAACCAAAAATAAAATTTTGTTGAACATTTTGAAATCTCTGAATGCTGGTATCTAAACTAAGTCTAAAGAAGATTCCAAATAGAGAAACTTTTTTTTCTTAGTTTAAAAAGATTATTATAAAATTTCATCTTGCTTCATTTTATTTTTATTTTAAAACACGTTTATTTTAATATTTTTTAGGACATATTCCTGGGATTGGTATCGGCCATCGGCTAACGCTTCCTCCTCATAGCAAAACGACTAACGAGATGTCAAGCTCAAGCAGTGTTTTCAAGTCGGTCCAGCTATCCAGACTTCCCCCCTTCACCTGACTCTTGGATAGGAGATGGTGATACACAAAGTCATTTTTGAACATGTGACCTGACGGTGAATGTTAACTGTTTGTTGGTATTTTCTAACAAAAATATTGTTTCGACTATTAAATCAACAGCATGATGTTCACCATATGAAGTTGAATGAAGTTCAGAAGTTCATGAAGTTGAGCATACTTAAAAGCCGCACAAACAAAATAAACTCGGGGTATTGCAACTCTGCTCATTGATTTTATTTTCCTTGTCTTCCAGCTTTCTAGGTGAACCCAAGAAAACTGAGATTTTTAAAGTTTATCTGTAGGCTTTTTTTAGATAAGGATGGCGTCAAATATCTGGTGCTAATCATGAGTATTTACACCTGGCGCAAGTCATAGTCTTATATAGTCTTTAGGTTAGTATTTTTACTCGATTTTAATCCAAAATAATTCCATCAAATCGTTTTATAATCGTATTAGTTTTTAAGTGTCGTATTATTATAAAGTATCGTATAAGCATCATTCATAATGATTTAAATTTGAAATACTGTATTAAGAACAAAAAATTATTAAAATTCATACGTTTACATGGTGAATATTTTCTTCTTAATTAAGTTAAAAAATGAAAATATGAAAATGTTGCATTGATCTCAAAATCCCTGATTCCTTGATCTCTAGTTATGACATTCCCTTTCAGCCATTGTGAATGTTTTTTTAGGCTTTTTTTCGTAGTGTTCGCTGTCTTTCAACTAACTTCAACAAACCAGAGGTTGAAATGGTTTGATTATGTAAGCGGGTACGGTCAGAAATTGGTCAGACAATACTCCCAGTTCTTATTGGTCATGATAATTATTAACAAAACACATTTTTTGTAGTTTACCTCCTCCCAATCGGTAGCCCTGCAGCTGCCTAGAAGCAATGGTAAGACAGAAAAACCATGAAACCTCCTCCTTGAAGCTCGAGAGAGGTTTTTGCAACGCGATAGTGTTTCGATTGGTTTCAACTAAACCAAATCATATTTTTTTAAAATTTACAAATCATCTAACTTTTGTCGCAAATATGGATTCAACAACAATTAAATAAAAACAGAATAAAGTTGGCACCGCTACCATCAAAAACTGTATAATTGCACAAGAAGGTCTTTTTTTATCGTAAATTTAATTCCCAATTTGGTACTTATTTAGTAGCCGGTAAACACGCGAGAAGTGAAGTTTGGCTAATACTAATGTAATAAAACAAAGTATGATAAAAATATAATAGTTTAGAAACAAATTTGGGCTATATATTTGCACATTGGGGGGGGGGGGGGGGGGGGGGGGGGGGTAGTAAAGCATACCATATATTAAATACGTAACCTAACCTAACAAGGCACCTTCCCCCCCCCTAAACCCCAAAAAAATTAATTTTAAATATAGGCGCCGGAGTGGGAAACCCCTTGTTTATTCAACGTCTCATAGGAATTACCGAGTAATGCCTATTTGATCTTTGCTTTTCTCGAGTGGTTGTCTCGCGTGTTTACCGGCCACTAAATAAGTATCCCTAATTTTTCCTAGTTTTTAAGGTATATGGTTGTGTAAATTTGTCCTAGCTTGTTTTAAATTTTTCTTGTTTTTGGCAACACTGCGCTATCGACGGAAAGAGTAGCTATTAATCGCTATTAAAATCAACAGTACCAAGGCGCCGTTCTTATGGGCTCTCTATACTCTTTGTAGAGACCTTTGTTATTTTATGTTTTATTTGACTGATTCGGGTGTCCCTCATGCGCAAACGATAATGCGCTTACGATTGTTCCTTGTGCGATATTTTTTTTTTTCATGTTATGAATAAAGTACTTGTTCTAGTCAATATGGGTCAGAAATACTTTGGACTTGTAAGGATATTTAATAAAAATCAAATGTTGTATACTTATTTGACTTTGTATCTATTTATCTAGGGTAATTGATCGCTTTTTTGCGTGATCGTATATCGGAAATGTTACAAATACCTCGAATTTGGAATAGATTCTACGGTGGTACCAGGAGCGACTCTCGAGCATTTTTATTGAGGGGCAAAAGGGTCCATATCTGGATAGTCAAAGGGTATAGGATGTATAATATTTTTCCTCCACATTATTGGGGGCAACTGCCCCCCCCCCCTTGCCACCCCCAAACGGTGCCCCTGGGTGGTACTGTTCGAAGGGCAACTAGACAATGACCGAAAGCCGGAAAACTGTATAAATCAAAAATAGTCAGACATATACCGTTTTACCGCCGTCCGAACAAAATCTGTTAGCCAAAATTCTACAAAAGATTGCGTTTTTGTCAGCTAACGAAAACGGGCCCTCCGAAAAACGGAGGAGGATTTACTAGATGTTTTCCAAGGAAATTACCAACGGATTGTTTTGGGTACCTGGCTGACTGACCGTATTTCAAAGAGTAGGCTATACGAAAAATGTGGTTCAATCCCGCTTTCTAGGGATATAATGAGAGAAAGGTTGAGATGGCTAGGGCACGTTCTGTGGATGAAGGATGACAGATTGCCAAAGATTGTCCTTTCTGGCCAACCAACTAGGGCTAAAGGGAAATCAGGTCATCCGCGGTTGGAGTGGGAAGATGCCGTAAAGAAAGATTTAAGGGAAATTGGAGCTTCCTGAGAGGATGCAAAGAGGCAGGCTTTGAATAGATTGGGATTGAGGACGAACGTGCGTAGCTGTGTTAGCCTCAGGTGGCTTCATGCGTCTGTGAGTTGTTAATAGTAGTAGTAGCAGTAATAATGAGAACTGTTAGCTACCATTAGCGAATTTTCTTTAACAAGATGAATCATTGTTGGAAATTTTTTTTGGAGAATTTGAAAAGCAATTCTCAAAAACTGATAAAGGCAGGAAAGCAACGTCACTATTTCTGCACTGTAAAGATCAATAAGGGATATATGACTGGTAATTTTGCTGTTGTCGCGTCTAAGGGTCTTATGTGATATTTTTACACCTCTTAGATAATTGACAAACCCTTTAATAAGCTGTTCAAAGGGAGACTCAGCAGAGTAATCTATGTTCCAGTTCACTTTCATCCTCTTGATTTACTTTGTCTTGTTGATACTCCGTTTGAGAACAGCTTAACAAACAGTTTCTTTTGCTTAAAGAAAAATTCCGCTGCAGCCAAGCAGCGTAACTGATTTCTGCATTGCAAACACCGATAAGCAGTCCATGGCTGCTAACATTGCTGCTGTCGTGCCCAATGGTCATATTCAACATTTTAACGCTTCTGAAATAATTGAGACAACCGTTAGCTAAGCTGTCTAAAAAAGAGAATCAGCTGAGGAACCTATGTTCCAGTCAGGGCCATATCCATGACTTTTTTTTCTTTTTTTTTTGGGGGGGGGGGGGGTACACAAAAAGCTTAAAAAACGCGTCATAAATTTGTTTATATCCATTTTTTACGTCTTTTTATGTCAGACAGTCATTTCGGGGTAGGGGGACGTCTAACTCCTAAACCCTCCACCCTGGATACGGCCTTGGTTTCAATATACTTTCATCCACATAATCTATATTGCCATACTGATACTCTCTTTGAGAATAGCTTATCAAACGGTTTTGTCAATTGTCTCGGAGGTGTGAGGTCATCCCAACCAAGCCCTTAATAACGACAAATAGTTTCTGTTGATCATCGTTCCCCTATCTTCACTCCACTCCTCCCTACTCCTTCACTCACTCCTTTCCTTCTGGTATTCCTGCCGTATTCCCGTAACTACTGATCCTTACAATTTCTTCAAATTTCAACTGAGATATCCATTTAAAAAGCAACCTACTCAAACCAAATTCTTCTATTCTTCACTTAAACCTCCTTGATAAGCTTAGTTACCACTCTCTCCCCTTCTAGGGCACCTAAGCTGAGATAAGGTCTTTAGACTTAAGGGCAACGATATTTCTTACAGTGTGATGATTAGTTTGTTGGTTCCTAGGAATATCCTCAGAGAAAGGCTAGCCTAGTAATCATTCCCAGGGGCGTCCCAAGGGGAGGGGGAGTTCCGCCCCCTCCAACGCTTTTGGCATTCGGTAAAATTTTCACCGAAGGCAAAATCGGCCAAAATTTAGCAAAATTCTTGATTTCTGCAGAAATTCGGCATAAATCAGGTAGAGATTCAGTAAAATTTACGAATATCACCCCCCCCCCCCCAATGAAATTAGCCTCGTGACGCTCCTGTCATTCCTAATTTGTATTTTTTCCAAGCTTGATGTTTTTTCTCGCCCAAATAATAATATTAGTTTATTTGTTACCCAGTAAATATGACAATTAAACTGTAGTAGTAAAATAAAAAGAGAAAAAAACAAATTGAAAAATAAAACAATCAACGAGGTGAAGAACAGGAAACTTGGAGGTGAAGATCAAAAATGTAAAGTCAAATGAAGAGGTTAGTTTTCCATATTTTGCACATTTCTAGTACGTAAAAGGCATAAAAATATTAAAATACAATAAGAATAACAGGAATAATAAAAATTTACTTATAACCCGTAACAAAAGACAAAGGAAACATAATAGAAAAATATAAATAGTACGTGAAACCAAACTGAAAAACAAAACAATCAACTAAGTGAAGAACGGAAAAGGATGGAGGTGGAGTTTAGATTCAAGTGAAGAGGATTCGAGAATAAAATCGAATTATATTCGATTCCCATGTTTGGTACAGAAAAACAGAGTTTGCAAATTTAGCGAAAATGTAGATCGAAAATTTTGTATGCATTTATTCATCAAGATTACTTGATTGAACATTGAATTCCTTATTACTTTCGAACCTTGTTAAAAAAAAAAACGATAAAGATTTACTAGAATTTATTTTTATATACTCAAGTCATCTCTAGCTATTTTCATAGCTCTGGCCTCTCCTCATATCGAGTTAATCTTTCGCCTTTTACTAAAGATTACCGTGGGGAGGGGCACTTGATGAGTCTTAACAAATTTTTGAATGCCGAAAGGCAGACTAGCCTATACTCTTGCTGCATGTTCTAATATTCCAAGATCACTTATCTGACAAGCCCGATTACTTAGCGTTTGACGAAACGTAAATGACATGAGAGGTCAGTAGGACTACTACTTGAGGAAACGGTCTTGATTAGTAGTCAGACAAGTAACACTGGAGAATGGAGGATAATTGAAGTCATACATGAACAAAAAATTCAATCTTTTCAAAAATGAAAAACAAATTGTGAATTTATGGGCAGATAGCAAAAAGGGACAGTAATTGTGAAATGTGGCACACCTTCCAGGGGTTTCTAAATAAGCTATGTTTATAGTGAAGTAGACATGATTAGTGTTGTTATTCGCCTAGTTGCATGCAGCTTTTCTGTGCTATGTATTTGTTGTTATCTTTTACAGATTACACCCGGGAAGCTAATTTTAAGCGGGTAAGGAATGCTCCAAGGCACTCTTGGCTCGGTGCAATAACGAACCAAGTCCTAGGCGCTCTTGAGTCCCCATTCTCTTAGGACCTTCATTCCTCCTTTGTCTAGTAACAGTATTTCCATTCCAGTTTAGGAGGTTTTTCTAAAATGAAATGGGATAAATGAAATGAAATAAAATTGGATGAATATATAATAGTTTAGAAACAAATTGGGGCTATATATTTGCACATTAGGGAGGGTGGGGGATAAAGCACTTCATACATTAAATACGTAACCTAACCTAGGTACCTTTCTCCCCTCCTAAACCCCCCAAAAAACAATCGTTTAAATATTGAGAAATCACGCTTTGGCATCAATTTATCTTGCAAATCACCCGTTGTCTGCTAATGAAATAGCAGTTTGACGGGTTTCGTGGCTGGTTTCTTTGATATAGTATATAGCGATGCCTGCATAATGCACCAGTACCCCGTAATTTATTTAGGCTAAAAAGTAAAGGGCAAAGCATGGCTCAAGAAATCTGAACAAAACTAGCACAAGTCCATACAGAATATTACTCCATAAGACATTGATCTTCTGCACTTGAAAAATCAAAAGATACTACCATCTTGGAATGCGGCTTCCCTCGTACTACTTTGTTTCTACTAAGTCTTTCAAGCTCGAGTCCATCTTATAGGACTTTTGTTTCATTTTCTATTGCTTTTCTACGGTTCAAAGCTTAGAGTTCTTTAGTAAGTTTGTACTCAAATTCTACTATAAAACTGGAATTATACTTGAAGGCCATCTATTTGTCAATTCAGTGTTCTGGCTACATTGTTAGTAACAAGATGGAATTATAAAATGAATCTAGTAAAAGACAAACAGAAAGGATAAATACTAATAAAAATAAAGTAAGTAATCATATACCTGATGAAGTCTTACTGTATTGTTTCTGTGTATTTTGCTCGGGTGATTTAAAATTCAGCTTTTGTGTCCATCTTTGGAGCAAATTTAATAATGTCATAATATAAGTTGTATTATTACCAAATAGCATGAGTGAATACCAGCAGCTTCAGTGTGGGGAGGGGGGGTATTTTTCTACAAGATTTAGTTTTTACTCCCCCTTCCAGATTCAAGAAAGTCTTTTTGTGGATTATTGTTGAAAAGGGGCTTGGTTTTTATTTGTATTTTGTTCAAGAAATTGGAAAAACAGCGAACTTTCCCTCCCTGGATTATAAAGAATACTCTTCCCATCCCTAGGGCCGTGTCCAAAATTTCTCTTTGGAGGAGGGGTGTATAAAATGGTTGAAAAAAACTCATCGAAAATTTGTTTAAATGCATTGCGTTTCGTTTTAACGTATCAGACAAAAATATTGGGGGGGGGGACTAGATATTACCTAGCCTCTATAATTTTCGTTAATTGACACAATTGATCGTCACCAGTTTAGTCGTTGGGGAAGAGGGACATTTTTCTTGTAATATTTGCTCGGCTCATTTTGAATCCTGTTTTTGTGTTTATGTTTTTGAGCAAATTTAATAACATCACAACATAACTTGCATTATTGTCTAGTAGGATATATCAGCGTAAATGGCTTTTACGTTGGAAATTGAACTAAATCAAAATTCACTATTTGCATCCAAGGTTGTCAAAAGTGTGCATATGTGATATTTATGGAAAAGTTAAGGAAGTTAAGTTGAAACTTTCAGGGTATGTGGAGTGTAATAGTTGCGTACTATTTGTCTATAGTCAAGGTTGTAACATGATAGGAGCTGAAATCTCTTCAACCCTATAGAAACCAAAAGATTATGCAGATTTTCAACTTATTTATATTTGAATATTTCTCCCCCTACCCATCAGTCGAAGGCATTATAGTACAACTTTTGTTCAAAAATTGGGTACTCTTGCATTATGCGGGCCTTTCTAAAAAGTCAATTTTGGTTAATGCTAATGAAATAAAATAAAATAGGATGAATATATAATAGTTTAGAAACAAATTTGGGCTATATATTTGCACATTAGGGGGTGGGGGGTTTGGTTTGGGGTTTGTAAAGCATAGCATATATTAAATACGTCACCTAACCTAGGTACCTTCCCCCCCCCTAAACCCCAAAAAAACACAGTCTAATATCGTATGCGCAATGAAAACCACGCTATCATTGCCTAGTCTATAGCGGTAAACATGTCGAAAACGGGTTTTATCATTGCCTACTCTATAGTAGTTAACCCGAGAGGCCTGCATAATGCAAGAGTACCAAAAATTGTTGCAAAATTTGTCAAACATATAAATAGAAAGCCAAAATTTGAATTCTTATAGAGAGAAACGGAAAAGATCTAAAATATTCTTTTCTTAACCAATGAAAAGGAATATGTGAAATAAAAACTGTCAGAAATTGTTATTTTATAAATGACAGAAATCTTTATTAAATAAATAACATTATTTGGCACTTGATGTAACTAAGTAGGACTTTTGTAATAGTATTTCTTAACAAAGGCACCACGATATATAGGTACTGTACCGTGTCCTATCTTTCCCTTGTTACGTTTCCCCTATATTTGGGACAATCCTTTTTTATTTGGATTGTTCCAAATCATTGCTTGTATTCAACAAATTTCGTAGGATAGTGTTAAACCGTGACGAACAGTAAGCAAAACTAATCACCTAAATGTTGCAACTCCTTTGGTACATAAAACATTGAAATCAACAAGGTTAATGTAGCTTACTAATTACCATATAATGCAAATCTAATTCAACGCCTCCTAGCGCAGTTGGTTATGCGCACAGGTGAAATCAATGCCGGAAAAATCGTATCGAGGCTTGAATTTTTTTTTTTTTTTTTTTTTTTTTTTTTTTTTTTTTTTTTTTTTTTTTTTTTTTTTTTTTTTTTTTACAACAAAGATAAAATCCTTGAAAATAAAATTTTGTTGCTGATGTTACAAATCGATGCAATCTTATGTTTTTTGAAGATATTTTTTCTACGTCAAGATGTTCGTGGCTTTGCCAACATATAACGTTACAAATTTTAATATTTAAAATTAAAATTAGAAGTTAATATCGAACATCAGGGTATTTTTTTTTTGGGGGGGGGGGAGGGGGATTTTAAACTAAACTAGATACACATTATGCTTTCAGTTTTGTACAAAGGGCGATACATCAAGAACGGCTAAGGGTACTACGTTGAAATTGTCACGACATGTTCAATGGGATATTGAACTAAATCAAAATACACTATTTTCAAATTGTTTATTTTTCTTTTGTGTGGGGGGGGGGGTCCTTCAGGATCTGTACACTTCTACCCTGATAGATAAAATATCGTTTCGTTGTATTTTATTGAAAAAAGGGCTTGTTTTTTCTGTAATTTAGAGTTTTCTGCTATTTATAAATTTTTTGATATATTGAGTCATTAAAACAAAGAATATGTTTTTCGTTTCACGTTTTTTTATCGAAAATTTTCCAAAAATTTCTGGTAAATAGTCATTTTATTCCTGATTAGTTTCAATTGCTGTTAAAAAAAAAAACTCATATGAATTTACTATGATTTATTTTCGAAAAGCTAAATGTGCTCTCAGGCGATTAGGACGTTTTTATCACAAAGAAAGCATGTTTTTACTATCTAAAAAAAATCTAGAACCTTGATTTGTTAATGTGAAAATGTTTCACAACATTTGAATTTATCAAATCATACTTATTTGGCTTTTGAGCTGCCTTGATCAGGAAGGAGGTGCTCCAGGGGCACAATTTGCTATGGGGCAGGGGGGACTGCCCCATCCAGACCAAAGCTTGACCCCCTCTCAGACCTCAGTTTGTCCCCCCCCCCTCAGCTGAAAATTTAGTTTCTGCAAAATATCATGTCAACCTAAAATAAGCCTGCATAATTCAAGGATCCAGATGAACAGGTCAGTTTTGTTTTTTTAGTAGCCTAAATCTTTGTCTGATTTTGGCTTTTTGAATGACAATTTTGTCAAAGTCTTGATTGGAAAATTTTCCGTTTACCATTAATATTTTGAGATAAACTTTGATATTATGGGAAATGTTTTATACTGTTTATAAAAATCTAAAGACAAAGTGATAAGTTCGTTGAATGTTATTAGAGTATTGCAACCGAAATTAAATGTGTGACAAAATTTCTTACTCGTATTCTTATATAGTCTTTGACAAACCTCGTTCAATTATCGCTTCTCGGCCTTTTGGCTAAGATCAAAGTGTAGTATCTGTTCTTATCACTTAATATCTGATACGGTCCCTACATGGGGCCCAGAATATTAAACTGATTTTTGGAAATCGGAGGGATGTCGGGGCTTGCTCCGCTCCCTTCACGCGTTGGCCCGCTATTGCAGTACCTCTGGGATGGGCGCACCCCTCTTGAGGGGAAATCAAAGCTCATGAACCTTAAACACTGACGTATTAAGCGCTTCCTTATACATTGGAACCTTAAATAGTCATTTTATTCCTGATTAGTTTCAAATCCTGTTAAAAAAAAAAAAAAAACTCATATGAATTTACTATGATTTATTTTCGAAAAGCTAAATGTGCTCTCAGGCGATTAGGACGTTTTTTATCAGAAAGAAAGCATGTTTTTACTATCTAAAAAAAAAAGTTTTCGGACTCTAGAACCTTGATTTGTTAATGTGAAAATGTTTCACAACATTTGAATTTATCAAATCATACTTATTTGGCTTTTGAGCTGCCTTGATCCGGAAGGAGGTGCTCCAGGGCACAATTTGCTATGGGGCAGGGGGGACTGCCCCATCCAGACCAAAGCTTGACCCCCTCTCAGACCTCAGTTTGTCCCCCCCCCCTCAGCTGAAATTTAGTTTCTGCAAAATATCATGTCAAACCTAAAATAAGCCTGCATAATTCAAGGATCCAGATAAACAGGTCAGTTTTTGTTTTTTTAGTAGCCTAAATCTTTGTCTAAATTTTGTAGCAAAAAGGGACAGTAATTGTGAAATGTGGCACACCTTCCAGGGGTTTCTAAATAAGCTATGTTTATAGTGAAGTAGACATGATTAGTGTTGTTATTCGCCTAGTTGCATGCAGCTTTTCTGTGCTATGTATTTGTTGTTATCTTTTACAGATTACACCCCGGGGAAGCTAATTTTAAGCGGGTAAGGAATGCTCCAAGGCACTCTTGGCTCGGTGCAATAACGAACCAAGTCCTAGGCGCTCTTGAGTCCCCATTCTCTTAGGACCTTCATTCCTCCTTTGTCTAGTACAGTATTTCCATTCCAGTTTAGGAGGTTTTTCTAAAATGAAATGTGATAAATGAAATGAAATAAAATTGGATGAATATATAATAGTTTAGAGAACAAATTTGGGCTATATATTTGCATATTAGGGAGGGTGGGGGTAAAGCACAGCATACATTAAATACGTAACCTAACCTAGGTACCTTTCTCCCTCCTAAACCCCCAAAAAAACAATCGTTTAAATATTGAGAAATCACGTTTTGGCATCAATTTATCTTGCAAATCACCCGTTGTCTGCTAATGAAATAGCAGTTTGACGGGTTTCGTGGCTGGTTTCTTTGATATAGTATATAGCGATGCCTGCATAATGCACCAGTACCCCGTAATTTATTTAGGCTAAAAAGTAAAGGGCAAAGCATGGCTCAAGAAATCTGAACAAAACTAGCACAAGTCCATACAGAATATTACTCCATAAGACATTGATTTTCTGCACTTGAAAAATCAAAAGATACTACCATCTTGGAATGCGGCTTCCCTCGTACTACTTTGTTTCTACTAAGTCTTTCAAGCTCGAGTCCATCTTATAGGACTTTTTGTTTCATTTTCTATTGCTTTTCTACGGTTCAAAGCTTAGGGTTCTTTAGTAAGTTTGTACTCAAATTCTACTATAAAACTGGAATTATACTTGAAGGCATCTATTTGTCAATTCAGTGTTCTGGCTACATTGTTAGTAACAAGATGGAATTATAAAATGAATCTAGTAAATGACAAACAGAAAGGATAAATACTAATAAAAATAAAGTAAGTGATCATATACCTGATGAAGTCTTACTGTATTGTTTCTGTGTATTTTGCTCGGGTGATTAAAAATTCAGCTTTTGTGTCCATCTTTGGAGCAAATTTAATAATGTCATAATATAAGTTGTATTATTACCAAGTAGCATGAGTGAATACCAGCAGCTTCAGTGTGGAAAGGGGGGGTATTTTTCTGCAATTTAGTTTTTTTTACTCCCCCTTCCAGATTCAAGAAAGTCTTTTTGTGGATTATTGTTGAAAAGGGGCTTGGTATTTTTTTGTATTTTGTTCAAGAAATTGGAAAAACAGCGAACTTTCCCTCCCTGGATTATAAAGAATACTCTTCCCATCCCTAGGGCCGTGTCCAAAATTTCTCTTTGGAGGAGGGGTGTATAAAATGGTTAAAAAAAACTCATCGAAAATTTGTTTAAATGCATTGCGTTTCGTTTTAAACGTATCAGACAAAAATATTGGGAGGGGGGACTAGATATTACCTAGCCTCTATAATTTTCGTGAATTGACACAATTGATCGTCACCAGTTTAGTCGTTGGGGAAGAGGGGACATTTTTCTTGTAATATTTGCTCGGCTCATTTTGAATCCTGTTTTTGTGTTTATGTTTTTGAGCAAATTTAATAACATCACAACATAACTTGCATTATTGTCTAGTAGGATATATCAGCGTAAATGGCTTTTACGTTGGAAATTGAACTAAATCAAAATTCACTATTTGCATCCAAGGTTGTCAAAAGTGTGCATATGTGATATTTATGGAAAAGTTAAGGAAGTTAAGTTGAAACTTTCAGGGTATGTGGAGTGTAATAGTTGCGTACTATTTGTCTATAGTCAAGGTTGTAACATGATAGGAGCTGAAATCTCTTCAACCCTATAGAAACCAAAAGATTATGCAGATTTTCAACTTATTTATATTTGAATATTTCTCTCCCCCTACCCATCAGTCGAAAGCATTATAGTACAACTTTTGTTCAAAAATTGGGTACTCTTGCATTATGCGGGCCTTTCTAAAAAGTCAATTTTGGTTAATGCTAATGAAATAAAATAAAATAGGATGAATATATAATAGTTTAGAAACAAATTTTGGGCTATATATTTGCACATTAGGGGGTGGGGGGGTTTGGTTTGGGGGTTTGTAAAGCATAGCATATATTAAATACGTCACCTAACCTAGGTACCTTCCCCCCCCCCCTAACCCCAAAAAAACACAGTCTAATATCGTATGCGCAATGAAAACCACGCTATCATTGCCTAGTCTATAGCGGTAAACATGTCGAAAACGGGTTTTATCATTGCCTACTCTATAGTAGTTAACCCGAGAGGCCTGCATAATGCAAGAGTACCAAAAATTGTTGCAAAATTTGTCAAACATATAAATAGAAAGCCAAAATTTGAATTCTTATAGAGAGAAACGGAAAAGATCTAAAATATTCTTTTCTTAACCAATGAAAAGGAATATGTGAAATAAAAAACTGTCAGAAATTGTTATTTTATAAATGACAGAAATCTTTATTAAATAAATAACATTATTTGGCACGTGATGTAACTAAGTAGGACTTTTGTAATAGTATTTCTTAACAAAGGCACCACGATATATAGGTACTGTACCGTGTCCTATCTTTCCCTTGTTACGTTTCCCCTATATTTGGGACAATCCTTTTTTATTTGGATTGTCCCAAATCATTGCTTGTATTCAACAAATTTCCGTAGGATAGTGTTAAACCGTGACGAACAGTAAGCAAAAACTAATCACCTAAATGTTGCAACTCCTTTTGGGTACATAAACATTGAAATCAACAAGGTTAATGTAGCTTACTAATTACCATATAATGCAAAATCTAATTCAACGCCTCCTAGCGCAGTTGGTTATGCGCACAGGTGAAATCAATGCCGGAACAAACCGTATCGAGGCTTGAATAATTTTTTTTTTTTTTTTTTTTTTTTTTTTTTTTTTTTTTTTTTTTTTTTTTTTTTTTTGTTTTTTTTTTGTTACAACAAAGATAAAATCCTTGAAAATAAAATTTGTTGCTGATGTTACAAATCGATGCAATCTGATGTTTTTTGAAGATATTTTTTCTACGTCAAGATGTTCGTGGCTTTGCCAACATATAACGTTAAACAAAATTTTAATATTTAAAATTAAAATTAGAAGTTAATATCGAACATCAGGGTATTTTTTTGGGGGGGGTAGGGGGGATTTTAAACTAAACAAGATACATATTATGCTTTCAGTTTTGTACAAAGTGCGATACATCAAGAACGGCTAAGGGTACTACGTTGAAATTGTCACGACATGTTCAATGGGAAATTGAACTAAATCAAAATACACTATTTTCAAATTGTTTAATTTTCTTTTGTGGGGGGGGGGGGGGTCCTTCAGGATCTGTACACTTCTACCCTGATAGATAAAATATCGTTTCGTTGTATTTTATTGAAAAAAAGGGCTTGTTTTCTGTAATTTAGAGTTTTTTGCTATTTATAAATTTTTTATATATTGAGTCATTAAAACAAAGAATATGTTTTTCGTTTCACGTTTTTCGAAAATTTTCCAAAATATCTGGTAATAGTCATTTTATTGGTAAATAGTCATTTTATATAGTCAAATTTCTGGTAAATAGTCATTTTATTCCTGATTAGTTCAAAGATCAAAGTGTAGTATCTGTTCTTATCAGCTTAATATCTGATACGGTCCCTACATGGGGCCCAGAATATTAAACTGATTTTTGGAAATCGGAGGGATGTCGGGGCTTGCTCCGCTCCCTTCACGCGTTGGCCCGGTATTGCAGTACCTCCGGGATCGGCGCACCCCTCTTGAGGGGAAATCAAAGCTCATTAAACACTGACGTCTTAAGCGCTTCCTTATACATTGGAACCTTAAATAGTCATTTTATTCCTGATTAGTTTCAAATCCTGTTAAAAAAAAAAACTCATATGAATTTACTATGATTTATTTTCGAAAAGCTAAATGTGCTCTCAGGCGATTAGGACGTTTTTATCAGAAAGAAAGCATGTTTTTACTATCTAAAAAAAAATCTAGAACCTTGATTTGTTAATGTGAAAATGTTTCACAACATTTGAATTTATCAAATCATACTTATTTGGCTTTTGAGCTGCCTTGATCCGGAAGGAGGTGCTCCAGGGGCACAATTTGCTATGGGGCAGGGGGGACTGCCCCATCCAGACCAAAGCTTGACCCCCTCTCAGACCTCAGTTTTGTCCCCCCCCTCAGCTGAAATTTAGTTTCTGCAAAATATCATGTCAACCTAAAATAAGCCTGCATAATTCAAGGATCCAGATAAACAGGTCAGTTTTGTTTTTTTAGTAGCCTAAATCTTTGTCTAAATTTTGGCTTTTTGAATGACAATTTTGTCCAAGTCTTGATTGGAAAATTTTCCGTTTACCATTAAAATTTTGAGATAAACTTTGATATTATGGGAAATGTTTTATACTGTTTATAAAAATCTAAAGACAAAGTGATAAGTTCGTTGAATGTTATTAGAGTATTGCAACCGAAATTAAATTTGTGACAAAGTTTCTTACTCGTATTCTTATATAGTCTTTGACAAACCTTGTTTAATTATCGCTTCTCGGCCTTTTGGCTAAGATCAAAGTGTTGTATCTGTTCTTATCAGCTTAATATCTGATACGGTCTATACATGGGGCCCAGAATATTAAACTGTTTTTTGGAAACCGGAGGGATGTCGGGGCTTGCTCCTCTCCGTTCACGCGTTGGCCCGGTATTGCAGTACCTATGGGATCGGCGCACCCCTCTCGAGGGGAAACAAAGCTCATGAACCTTAAACACTGACGTCTTATGCGCTTCCTTATACATTGTAGAAAACCATATCTGTAGTTTCCTAGCCGTTTAAATATATTGAATATATATATATATATTTTTTTTTTTGATCCGAAAAACTGTTAATAATTTACAAAATTTAATGGTGAAAAAGCCAATGACCACTCGCCATGATTAAATTAAAATCCCCAACCTGGATTGAAGTCCCCATGCATCTTTTTTGAAATAGTATATGCAATTATTAAATGCTGATTTTTAAATTGAACCAAGATTCGAACAGAATTGCTGAAGTGATTGTTTTTGGCCTCAGAGAGCTTGGTTCTCTGTGGTGAGTTGTTAGTAGTAGTAGTAATGACTAAAGCCCCTTTGGTTGTTAACGAGAAGAACGGCCACTGGGTTCTCAGAAATAAAAGTTTCGACTTTTCAGTCATATTGATAACAGAGTGAGAAACCCCTGATTTTCTTTTCTCAAATAGGTAAACTTGCAATCAAAGGATTAAGATGTTTGCATATGAAAATGAAATGGGGCATTTCTATTTTCAAAATAATTTAGAGACTTGATTCATTAATGTAAAAAAGTTTTGTAAACCTGCATCTGGCTAATAATTGGAGCTTCTGAGTGGCATTCAAAGCAACAGGATTTATGTCGAAAGATATTAGTAAAACGTTAGATTTCTATTGGAACATACTTACCTGGCTGGGGAGCTGCCTTGATCATGAAGGAGGCGCTCCCAGGTTGAGTCCTTTCCATTGAATTTAGGATTGGCTGACCCCTGGATTACCCCAAATGGGGGTAACTCAACAGCGTAATTTTTCGGTAGTGGGGGACTGCGTTCGCGCGGACCCCTGTCCACACTCTGTAAAGTTCTGTCCTATGGGCATTCTTTGTATGTGACGTATTTATCAGTTGTAAGGAAAAGCACACAATTTGATGTTGTTAAGGCAGTAATTGGACCTGTAAAATTGATCATTGGGCCCTTTGAAAAAAATGAATTTCTTGATAAACTTACATGTTTGAAATATTATCCAGATGAACAGGATATAAATAAGTTGAAAATCTGCATAATCTTTTGGTTTCTATAGGGTTGACTGATTACTGAATATTTATGTTATTTTCTGTGGATGTAGTTTTTGTACCATGCCATTAAAGTTGCCCATGAATTGCTGCTCATTGCATATGTTTTCTCATCATAATGATTTTTTTTGCCCATATTTACTTGATTGAACATTGAATTCCTTATTACTTTCGAACCTTGTTAAAAAAAACGATAAGGATTTACTAGGATTTATTTTTATATACTCAAGTCATCTCTAGCTATTTTCATAGCTCTGGCCTCTCCTAATATCGAGTTAATCTTTCGCCTTTTACTAAAGATTACCGTGGGGAGGGGCACTTGATGAGTCTTAACAAATTTTGAATGCCGAAAGGCAGACTAGCCTATACTCTTGCTGCATTTCTAATATTCCAAGATCACTTATCTGACAAGCCCGATTACTTAGCGTTTGACGAAACGTAAATGACATGAGAGGTCAGTAGGACTACTACTTGAGGAAACGGTCTTGATTAGTAGTCAGACAAGTAACACTGGAGAATGGAGGATAATTGAAGTCATACATGAACAAAATTCAATCTTTTCAAAAATGAAAAACAAACTGTGAATTTATGGGCAGATAGCAAAAAGGGACAGTAATTGTGAAATGTGGCACACCTTCCAGGGGTTTCTAAATAAGCTATGTTTATAGTGAAGTAGACATGATTAGTGTTGTTATTCGCCTAGTTGCATGCAGCTTTTCTGTGCTATGTATTTGTTGTTATCTTTTACAGATTACACCCGGGGAAGCTAATTTTAAGCGGGTAAGGAATGCTCCAAGGCACTCTTGGCTCGGTGCAATAACGAACCAAGTCCTAGGCGCTCTTGAGTCCCCATTCTCTTAGGACCTTCATTCCTCCTTTGTCTAGTAACAGTATTTCCATTCCAGTTTAGGAGGTTTTTCTAAAATGAAATGTGATAAATGAAATGAAATAAAATTGGATGAATATATAATAGTTTAGAAACAAATTTGGGCTATATATTTGCATATTAGGGAGGGTGGGGGTAAAGCACAGCATACATTAAATACGTAACCTAACCTAGGTACCTTTCTCCCTCCTAAACCCCCCAAAAAACAATCGTTTAAATATTGAGAAATCACGTTTTGGCATCAATTTATCTTGCAAATCACCCGTTGTCTGCTAATGAAATAGCAGTTTGACGGGTTTCGTGGCTGGTTTCTTTGATATAGTATATAGCGATGCCTGCATAATGCACCAGTACCCCGTAATTTATTTAGGCTAAAAAGTAAAGGGCAAAGCATGGCTCAAGAAATCTGAACAAAACTAGCACAAGTCCATACAGAATATTACTCCATAAGACATTGATTTTCTGCACTTGAAAAATCAAAAGATACTACCATCTTGGAATGCGGCTTCCCTCGTACTACTTTGTTTCTACTAAGTCTTTCAAGCTCGAGTCCATCTTATAGGACTTTTGTTTCATTTTCTATTGCTTTTCTACGGTTCAAAGCTTAGGGTTCTTTAGTAAGTTTGTACTCAAATTCTACTATAAAACTGGAATTATACTTGAAGGCCATCTATTTGTCAATTCAGTGTTCTGGCTACATTGTTAGTAACAAGATGGAATTATAAAATGAATCTAGTAAATGACAAACAGAAAGGATAAATACTAATAAAAATAAAGTAAGTGATCATATACCTGATGAAGTCTTACTGTATTGTTTCTGTGTATTTTGCTCGGGTGATTAAAAAATTCAGCTTTTGTGTCCATCTTTGGAGCAAATTTAATAATGTCATAATATAAGTTGTATTATTACCAAGTAGCATGAGTGAATACCAGCAGCTTCAGTGTGGAAAGGGGGGTATTTTTCTGCAAGATTTAGTTTTTACTCCCCCTTCCAGATTCAAGAAAGTCTTTTTGTGGATTATTGTTGAAAAGGGGCTTGGTATTTTTTTGTATTTTGTTCAAGAAATTGGAAAAACAGCGAACTTTCCCTCCCTGGATTATAAAGAATACTCTTCCCATCCCTAGGGCCGTGTCCAAAATTTCTCTTTGGAGGAGGGGTGTATAAAATGGTTAAAAAAAACTCATCGAAAATTTGTTTAAATGCATTGCGTTTCGTTTTAACGTATCAGACAAAAAATATTGGGAGGGGGGACTAGATATTACCTAGCCTCTATAATTTTCGTGAATTGACACAATTGATCGTCACCAGTTTAGTCGTTGGGGAAGAGGGGACATTTTTCTTGTAATATTTGCTCGGCTCATTTTGAATCCTGTTTTTGTGTTTATGTTTTTGAGCAAATTTAATAACATCACAACATAACTTGCATTATTGTCTAGTAGGATATATCAGCGTAAATGGCTTTTACGTTGGAAATTGAACTAAATCAAAATTCACTATTTGCATCCAAGGTTGTCAAAAGTGTGCATATGTGATATTTATGGAAAAGTTAAGGAAGTTAAGTTGAAACTTTCAGGGTATGTGGAGTGTAATAGTTGCGTACTATTTGTCTATAGTCAAGGTTGTAACATGATAGGAGCTGAAATCTCTTCAACCCTATAGAAACCAAAAGATTATGCAGATTTTCAACTTATTTATATTTGAATATTTCTCCCCCTACCCATCAGTCGAAAGCATTATAGTACAACTTTTGTTCAAAAATTGGGTACTCTTGCATTATGCGGGCCTTTCTAAAAAGTCAATTTTGGTTAATGCTAATGAAATAAAATAAAATAGGATGAATATATAATAGTTTAGAAACAAATTTGGGCTATATATTTGCACATTAGGGGGTGAGGGGTTGGTTTGGGGGGTTTGTAAAGCATAGCATATATTAAATACGTCACCTAACCTAGGTACCTTCCCCCCCCCCCCCCTAAACCCCAAAAAAACACAGTCTAATATCGTATGCGCAATGAAAACCACGCTATCATTGCCTAGTCTATAGCGGTAAACATGTCGAAAACGGGTTTTATCATTGCCTACTCTATAGTAGTTAACCCGAGAGGCCTGCATAATGCAAGAGTACCAAAAATTGTTGCAAATTTGTCAAACATATAAATAGAAAGCCAAAATTTGAATTCTTATAGAGAGAAACGGAAAAGATCTAAAATATTCTTTTCTTAACCAATGAAAAGGAATATGTGAAATAAAAACTGTCAGAAATTGTTATTTTATAAATGACAGAAATCTTTATTAAATAAATAACATTATTTGGCACGTGATGTAACTAAGTAGGACTTTTGTAATAGTATTTCTTAACAAAGGCACCACGATATATAGGTACTGTACCGTGTCCTATCTTTCCCTTGTTACGTTTCCCCTATATTTGGGACAATCCTTTTTTATTTGGATTGTCCCAAATCATTGCTTGTATTCAACAAATTTCGTAGGATAGTGTTAAACCGTGACGAACAGTAAGCAAAACTAATCACCTAAATGTTGCAACTCCTTTGGTACATAAAACATTGAAATCAACAAGGTTAATGTAGCTTACTAATTACCATATAATGCAAAATCTAATTCAACGCCTCCTAGCGCAGTTGGTTATGCGCACAGGTGAAATCAATGCCGGAACAACCGTATCGAGGCTTGAATAATTTTTTTTTTTTTTTTTTTTTTTTTTTTTTTTTTTTTTTTTTTTTTTTTTTTTTTTTTTTTTATTGTTACAACAAAGATAAAATCCTTGAAAATAAAATTTGTTGCTGATGTTACAAATCGATGCAATCTGATGTTTTTTTGAAGATATTTTTTCTACGTCAAGATGTTCGTGGCTTTGCCAACATATAACGTTAAACAAAATTTTAATATTTAAAATTAAAATTAGAAGTTAATATCGAACATCAGGGTATTTTTTTGGGGGGGTAGGGGGATTTTAAAACTAAACAAGATACATATTATGCTTTCAGTTTTGTACAAAGTGCGATACATCAAGAACGGCTAAGGGTACTACGTTTGAAATTGTCACGACATGTTCAATGGGAAATTGAACTAAATCAAAATACACTATTTTCAAATTGTTTAATTTTCTTTTGTGGGGGGGGGGTCCTTCAGGATCTGTACACTTCTACCCTGATAGATAAAATATCGTTTCGTTGTATTTTATTGAAAAAAGGGCTTGTTTTCTGTAATTTAGAGTTTCTGCTATTTATAAATTTTTTATATATTGAGTCATTAAAACAAAGAATATGTTTTTCGTTTCACGTTTTTCGAAAATTTTCCAAAATATCTGGTAAATAGTCATTTTATTGGTAAATAGTCATTTTATATAGTCAAATTTCTGGTAAATAGTCATTTTATTCCTGATTAGTTCAAAGATCAAAGTGTAGTATCTGTTCTTATCAGCTTAATATCTGATACGGTCCCTACATGGGGCCCAGAATATTAAACTGATTTTTGGAAATCGGAGGGATGTCGGGGCTTGCTCCGCTCCCTTCACGCGTTGGCCGGTATTGCAGTACCTCCGGGATCGGCGCACCCCTCTTGAGGGGAAATCAAAGCTCATTAAACACTGACGTCTTAAGCGCTTCCTTATACATTGGAACCTTAAATAGTCATTTTATTCCTGATTAGTTTCAAATCCTGTTAAAAAAAAAAACTCATATGAATTTACTATGATTTATTTTCGAAAAGCTAAATGTGCTCTCAGGCGATTAGGACGTTTTTATCAGAAAGAAAGCATGTTTTTACTATCTAAAAAAAAATCTAGAACCTTGATTTGTTAATGTGAAAATGTTTCACAACATTTGAATTTATCAAATCATACTTATTTGGCTTTTGAGCTGCCTTGATCCGGAAGGAGGTGCTCCAGGGGCACAATTTGCTATGGGGCAGGGGGGACTGCCCCATCCAGACCAAAGCTTGACCCCCTCTCAGACCTCAGTTTGTCCCCCCCCCCTCAGCTGAAATTTAGTTTCTGCAAAATATCATGTCAAACCTAAAATAAGCCTGCATAATTCAAGGATCCAGATAAACAGGTCAGTTTTGTTTTTTTAGTAGCCTAAATCTTTGTCTAAATTTTGGCTTTTTTGAATGACAATTTTGTCCAAGTCTTGATTGGAAAATTTTCCGTTTACCATTAAAATTTTGAGATAAACTTTGATATTATGGGAAATGTTTTATACTGTTTATAAAAATCTAAAGACAAAGTGATAAGTTCGTTGAATATTATTAGAGTATTGCAACCGAAATTAAATTTGTGACAAAGTTTCTTACTCGTATTCTTATATAGTCTTTGACAAACCTTGTTTAATTATCGCTTCTCGGCCTTTTGGCTAAGATCAAAGTGTTGTATCTGTTCTTATCAGCTTAATATCTGATACGGTCTATACATGGGGCCCAGAATATTAAACTGTTTTTTGGAAACCGGAGGGATGTCGGGGCTTGCTCCTCTCCGTTCACGCGTTGGCCCGGTATTGCAGTACTTATGGGATCGGCGCACCCCTCTCGAGGGGAAACAAAGCTCATGAACCTTAAACACTGACGTCTTATGCGCTTCCTTATACATTGTAGAAACCATATCTGTAGTTTCCTAGCCGTTAAATATATTGAATATATATATATATATTTTTTTTTTTTGATCCGAAAAACTGTTAATAATTTACAAAATTTAATGGTGAAAAAGCCAATGACCACTCGCCATGATTAAATTAAAATCCCCAACCTGGATTGAAGTCCCCATGCATCTTTTTTGAAAATAGTATGCAATTATTAAATGCTGATTTTTAAATTGAACCAAGATTCGAACAGAATTGCTGAAGTGATTGTTTTTGGCCTCAGAGAGCTTGGTTCTGTGGTGAGTTGTTAGTAGTAGTAGTAATGACTAAAGCCCCCTTTGGTTGTTAACGAGAAGAACGGCCACTGGGTTCTCAGAAATAAAAGTTTCGACTTTTCAGTCATATTGATAACAGAGTGAGAAACCCTGATTTTCTTTTCTCAAATAGGTAAACTTGCAATCAAAGGATTAAGATGTTTGCATATGAAAATGAAATGGGGCATTTCTATTTTCAAAAATAATTTAGAGACTTGATTCATTAATGTAAAAAAGTTTTGTAAACCTGCATCTGGCTAATAAATTGGAGCTTCTGAGTGGCATTCAAAGCAACAGGATTTATGTCGAAAGATATTAGTAAAACGTTAGATTTCTATTGGAACATACTTACCTGGCTGGGGAGCTGCCTTGATCATGAAGGAGGCGCTCCCAGGTTGAGTCCTTTCCATTGAACTTAGGATTGGCTGACCCCTGTGATTACCCCAAATGGGGGTAACTCAACAGCGTAATTTTCGGTAGTGGGGGACTGCGTTCGCGCGGACCCCTGTCCACACTCTGTAAAGTTCTGTCCTATGGGCATTCTTTGTATGTGACGTATTTATCAGTTGTAAGGAAAAGCACACAATTTTGATGTTGTTAAGGCAGTAATTGGACCTGTAAAATTGATCATTGGGCCCTTTTGAAAAAATGAATTTCTTGATAAACTTACATGTTTGAAATATTATCCAGATGAACAGGATATAAATAAGTTGAAAATCTGCATAATCTTTTGGTTTCTATAGGGTTGACTGATTACTGAATATTTATGTTATTTTCTGTGGATGTAGTTTTTGTACCATGCCATTAAAGTTGCCCATGAATTGCTGCTCATTGCATATGTTTTCTCATCATATGATTTTTTTGCCCATATTTACTTGATTGAACATTGAATTCCTTATTACTTTCGAACCTTGTTAAAAAAAACGATAAGGATTTACTAGGATTTATTTTTATATACTCAAGTCATCTCTAGCTATTTTCATAGCTCTGGCCTCTCCTAATATCGAGTTAATCTTTCGCCTTTTACTAAAGATTACCGTGGGGAGGGGCACTTGATGAGTCTTAACAAATTTTTGAATGCCGAAAGGCAGACTAGCCTATACTCTTGCTGCATTTCTAATATTCCAAGATCACTTATCTGACAAGCCCGATTACTTAGCGTTTGACGAAACGTAAATGACATGAGAGGTCAGTAGGACTACTACTTGAGGAAACGGTCTTGATTAGTAGTCAGACAAGTAACACTGGAGAATGGAGGATAATTGAAGTCATACATGAACAAAAATTCAATCTTTTCAAAAATGAAAAACAAACTGTGAATTTATGGGCAGATAGCAAAAAGGGACAGTAATTGTGAAATGTGGCACACCTTCCAGGGGTTTCTAAATAAGCTATGTTTATAGTGAAGTAGACATGATTAGTGTTGTTATTCGCCTAGTTGCATGCAGCTTTTCTGTGCTATGTATTTGTTGTTATCTTTTACAGATTACACCCGGGGAAGCTAATTTTAAGCGGGTAAGGAATGCTCCAAGGCACTCTTGGCTCGGTGCAATAACGAACCAAGTCCTAGGCGCTCTTGAGTCCCCATTCTCTTAGGACCTTCATTCCTCCTTTGTCTAGTAACAGTATTTCCATTCCAGTTTAGGAGGTTTTTCTAAAATGAAATGTGATAAATGAAATGAAATAAAATTGGATGAATATATAATAGTTTAGAAACAAATTTGGGCTATATATTTGCATATTAGGGAGGGTGGGGGGTAAAGCACAGCATACATTAAATACGTAACCTAACCTAGGTACCTTTCTCCCTCCTAAACCCCCCAAAAAACAATCGTTTAAATATTGAGAAATCACGTTTTGGCATCAATTTATCTTGCAAATCACCCGTTGTCTGCTAATGAAATAGCAGTTTGACGGGTTTCGTGGCTGGTTTCTTTGATATAGTATATAGCGATGCCTGCATAATGCACCAGTACCCCGTAATTTATTTAGGCTAAAAAGTAAAGGGCAAAGCATGGCTCAAGAAATCTGAACAAAACTAGCACAAGTCCATACAGAATATTACTCCATAAGACATTGATTTTCTGCACTTGAAAAATCAAAAGATACTACCATCTTGGAATGCGGCTTCCCTCGTACTACTTTGTTTCTACTAAGTCTTTCAAGCTCGAGTCCATCTTATAGGACTTTTGTTTCATTTTCTATTGCTTTTCTACGGTTCAAAGCTTAGGGTTCTTTAGTAAGTTTGTACTCAAATTCTACTATAAAACTGGAATTATACTTGAAGGCCATCTATTTGTCAATTCAGTGTTCTGGCTACATTGTTAGTAACAAGATGGAATTATAAAATGAATCTAGTAAATGACAAAACAGAAAGGATAAATACTAATAAAAATAAAGTAAGTGATCATATACCTGATGAAGTCTTACTGTATTGTTTCTGTGTATTTTGCTCGGGTGATTAAAAATTCAGCTTTTGTGTCCATCTTTGGAGCAAATTTAATAATGTCATAATATAAGTTGTATTATTACCAAGTAGCATGAGTGAATACCAGCAGCTTCAGTGTGGAAAGGGGGGGGTATTTTTCTGCAAGATTTAGTTTTTACTCCCCCTTCCAGATTCAAGAAAGTCTTTTTGTGGATTATTGTTGAAAAGGGGCTTGGTACTTTTTTGTATTTTGTTCAAGAAATTGGAAAAACAGCGAACTTTCCCTCCCTGATTATAAAGAATACTCTTCCCATCCCTAGGGCCGTGTCCAAAATTTCTCTTTGGAGGAGGGGTGTATAAAATGGTTAAAAAAAAACTCATCGAAAATTTGTTTAAATGCATTGCGTTTCGTTTTAACGTATCAGACAAAAATATTGGGAGGGGGGACTAGATATTACCTAGCCTCTATAATTTTCGTGAATTGACACAATTGATCGTCACCAGTTTAGTCGTTGGGGAAGAGGGGACATTTTTCTTGTAATATTTGCTCGGCTCATTTTGAATCCTGTTTTTGTGTTTATGTTTTTGAGCAAATTTAATAACATCACAACATAACTTGCATTATTGTCTAGTAGGATATATCAGCGTAAATGGCTTTTACGTTGGAAATTGAACTAAATCAAAATTCACTATTTGCATCCAAGGTTGTCAAAAGTGTGCATATGTGATATTTATGGAAAAGTTAAGGAAGTTAAGTTGAAACTTTCAGGGTATGTGGAGTGTAATAGTTGCGTACTATTTGTCTATAGTCAAGGTTGTAACATGATAGGAGCTGAAATCTCTTCAACCCTATAGAAACCAAAAGATTATGCAGATTTTCAACTTATTTATATTTGAATATTTCTCCCCCTACCCATCAGTCGAAAGCATTATAGTACAACTTTTTGTTCAAAAATTGGGTACTCTTGCATTATGCGGGCCTTTCTAAAAAGTCAATTTTGGTTAATGCTAATGAAATAAAATAAAATAGGATGAATATATAATAGTTTAGAAACAAATTTGGGCTATATATTTGCACATTAGGGGGTGGGGGTTTGGTTTGGGGGTTTGTAAAGCATAGCATATATTAAATACGTCACCTAACCTAGGTACCTCCCCCCCCCCCCCCCCTAAACCCCAAAAAAAACACAGTCTAATATCGTATGCGCAATGAAAACCACGCTATCATTGCCTAGTCTATAGCGGTAAACATGTCGAAAACGGGTTTTATCATTGCCTACTCTATAGTAGTTAACCCGAGAGGCCTGCATAATGCAAGAGTACCAAAAATTGTTGCAAAATTTGTCAAACATATAAATAGAAAGCCAAAATTTGAATTCTTATAGAGAGAAACGGAAAAGATCTAAAATATTCTTTTCTTAACCAATGAAAAGGAATATGTGAAATAAAAACTGTCAGAAATTGTTATTTTATAAATGACAGAAATCTTTATTAAATAAATAACATTATTTGGCACGTGATGTAACTAAGTAGGACTTTTGTAATAGTATTTCTTAACAAAGGCACCACGATATATAGGTACTGTACCGTGTCCTATCTTTCCCTTGTTACGTTTTCCCCTATATTTGGGACAATCCTTTTTTATTTGGATTGTCCCAAATCATTGCTTGTATTCAACAAATTTCGTAGGATAGTGTTAAACCGTGACGAACAGTAAGCAAAACTAATCACCTAAATGTTGCAACTCCTTTGGTACATAAAACATTGAAATCAACAAGGTTAATGTAGCTTACTAATTACCATATAATGCAAAATCTAATTCAACGCCTCCTAGCGCAGTTGGTTATGCGCACAGGTGAAATCAATGCCGGAAAAACCGTATCGAGGCTTGAATAATTTTTTTTTTTTTTTTTTTTTTTTTTTTTTTTTTTTTTTTTTTTTTTTTTTTTTTTTTTTTTTTTTTGTTACAACAAAGATAAAATCCTTGAAAATAAAATTTGTTGCTGATGTTACAAATCGATGCAATCTGATGTTTTTTGAAGATATTTTTTCTACGTCAAGATGTTCGTGGCTTTGCCAACATATAACGTTAAACAAAATTTTAATATTTAAAATTAAAATTAGAAGTTAATATCGAACATCAGGGTATTTTTTTGGGGGGGTAGGGGGGATTTTAAACTAAACAAGATACACATTATGCTTTCAGTTTTGTACAAAGTGCGATACATCAAGAACGGCTAAGGGTACTACGTTGAAATTGTCACGACATGTTCAATGGGAAATTGAACTAAATCAAAATACACTATTTTCAAATTGTTTAATTTTCTTTTGGGGGGGGGGGGGGGTCCTCAGGATCTGTACACTTCTACCCTGATAGATAAAATATCGTTTTCTTTGTATTTTATTGAAAAAAGGGCTTGTTTTCTGTAATTTAGAGTTTTCTGCTATTTATAAATTTTTTATATATTGAGTCATTAAAACAAAGAATATGTTTTTCGTTTCACGTTTTTCGAAAATTTTCCAAAATATCTGGTAAATAGTCATTTTATTGGTAAATAGTCATTTTATATAGTCAAATTTCTGGTAAATAGTCATTTTATTCCTGATTAGTTCAAAGATCAAAGTGTAGTATCTGTTCTTATCAGCTTAATATCTGATACGGTCCCTACATGGGGCCCAGAATATTAAACTGATTTTTGGAAATCGGAGGGATGTCGGGGCTTGCTCCGCTCCCTTCACGCGTTGGCCCGGTATTGCAGTACCTCCGGGATCGGCGCACCCCTCTTGAGGGGAAATCAAAGCTCATTAAACACTGACGTCTTAAGCGCTTCCTTATACATTGGAACCTTAAATAGTCATTTTATTCCTGATTAGTTTCAAATCCTGTTAAAAAAAAAAACTCATATGAATTTACTATGATTTATTTTCGAAAAGCTAAATGTGCTCTCAGGCGATTAGGACGTTTTTATCAGAAAGAAAGCATGTTTTTACTATCTAAAAAAAATCTAGAACCTTGATTTGTTAATGTGAAAAATGTTTCACAACATTTGAATTTATCAAATCATACTTATTTGGCTTTTGAGCTGCCTTGATCCGGAAGGAGGTGCTCCAGGGGCACAATTTGCTATGGGGCAGGGGGGACTGCCTACTCCATCCAGACCAAAGCTTGACCCCCTCTCAGACCTCAGTTTGTCCCCCCCCCCCTCAGCTGAAATTTAGTTTCTGCAAAATATCATGTCAAACCTAAAATAAGCCTGCATAATTCAAGGATCCAGATAAACAGGTCAGTTTTGTTTTTTTAGTAGCCTAAATCTTTGTCTAAATTTTGGCTTTTTGAATGACAATTTTGTCCAAGTCTTGATTGGAAAATTTTCCGTTTACCATTAAAATTTTGAGATAAACTTTGATATTATGGGAAATGTTTTATACTGTTTATAAAAATCTAAAGACAAAGTGATAAGTTCGTTGAATGTTATTAGAGTATTGCAACCGAAATTAAATTTGTGACAAAGTTTCTTACTCGTATTCTTATATAGTCTTTGACAAACCTTGTTTAATTATCGCTTCTCGGCCTTTTGGCTAAGATCAAAGTGTTGTATCTGTTCTTATCAGCTTAATATCTGATACGGTCTATACATGGGGCCCCAGAATATTAAACTTTTTTTTTGAAACCGGAGGGATGTCGGGGCTTGCTCCTCTCCGTTCACGCGTTGGCCCGGTATTGCAGTACCTATGGGATCGGCGCACCCCTCTCGAGGGGAAACAAGCTCATGAACCTTAAACACTGACGTCTTATGCGCTTCCTTATACATTGTAGAAACCATATCTGTAGTTTCCTAGCCGTTAAATATATGAATATAATATATATATATATTTTTTTTTTGATCCGAAAAACTGTTAATAATTTACAAAATTTAATGGTGAAAAAGCCAATGACCACTCGCCATGATTAAATTAAAATCCCCAACCTGGATTGAAGTCCCCATGCATCTTTTTTGAAAATAGTATGCAATTATTAAATGCTGATTTTTAAATTGAACCAAGATTCGAACAGAATTGCTGAAGTGATTGTTTTTGGCCTCAGAGAGCTTGGTTCTGTGGTGAGTTGTTAGTAGTAGTAGTAATGACTAAAGCCCCCTTTGGTTGTTAAACGAGAAGAACGGCCACTGGGTTCTCAGAAATAAAAGTTTCGACTTTTCAGTCATATTGATAACAGAGTGAGAAACCCCTGATTTTCTTTTCTCAAATAGGTAAACTTGCAATCAAAGGATTAAGATGTTTGCATATGAAAATGAAATGGGGCATTTCTATTTTCAAAAATAATTTAGAGACTTGATTCATTAATGTAAAAAAGTTTTGTAAACCTGCATCTGGCTAATAAATTGGAGCTTCTGAGTGGCATTCAAAGCAACAGGATTTATGTCGAAAGATATTAGTAAAACGTTAGATTTCTATTGGAACATACTTACCTGGCTGGGAAGCTGCCTTGATCATGAAGGAGGCGCTCCCAGGTTGAGTCCTTTCCATTGAACTTAGGATTGGCTGACCCCTGTGATTACCCCAAATGGGGGTAACTCAACAGCGTAATTTTCGGTAGTGGGGGACTGCGTTCGCGCGGACCCCTGTCCACACTCTGTAAAGTTCTGTCCTATGGGCATTCTTTGTATGTGACGTATTTATCAGTTGTAAGGAAAAGCACACAATTTGATGTTGTTAAGGCAGTAATGGGACCTGTAAAATTGATCATTGGGCCCTTTTGAAAAAATGAATTTCTTGATAAACTTACATGTTTGAAATATTATCAGATGAACAGAATATAAATAATTTGAAAATCTGCATAATCTTTTGGTTTCTATAGGGTTGACTGATTACTGAATATTTATGTTATTTTCTGTGGATGTAGTTTTTGTACCATGCCATTAAAGTTGCCCATGAATTGCTGCTCATTGAATATGTTTTCTCATCATATGATTTTTTTGCCCATATTTACTTGATTGAACATTGAATTCCTTATTACTTTCGAACCTTGTTAAAAAAAAAACGATAAGGATTTACTAGGATTTATTTTTATATACTCAAGTCATCTCTAGCTATTTTCATAGCTCTGGCCTCTCCTAATATCGAGTTAATCTTTCGCCTTTTACTAAAGATTACCGTGGGGAGGGGCACTTGATGAGTCTTAGCAAATTTTTGAATGCCGAAAGGCAGACTAGCCTATACTCTTGCTGCATGTTCTAATATTCCAAGATCACTTATCTGACAAGCCCGATTACTTAGCGTTTGACGAAACGTAAATGACATGAGAGGTCAGTAGGACTACTACTTAAGGAAACGGTCTTGATTAGTAGTCAGACAAGTAACACTGGAGAATGGAGGATAATTGAAGTCATACATGAACAAAAATTCAATCTTTTCAAAAATGAAAAACAAATTGTGAATTTATGGGCAGATAGCGAAAAGGGACAGTAATTGTGAAATGTGGCACACCTTCCAGGGGTTTCTAAATAAGCTATGTTTATAGTGAAGTAGACATGATTAGTGTTGTTATTCGCCTAGTTGCATGCAGCTTTTCTGTGCTATGTATTTGTTGTTATCTTTTACAGATTACACCGGGGAAGCTAATTTGAAGCGGGTAAGGAATGCTCCAAGGCACTCTTGGCTCGGTGCAATAACGAACCAAGTCCTAGGCGCTCTTGAGTCCCCATTCTCTTAGGACCTTCATTCCTCCTTTGTCTAGTAACAGTATTTCCATTCCAGTTTAGGAGGTTTTTCTAAAATGAAATGGGATAAATGAAATGAAATAAAATTGGATGAATATATAATAGTTTAGAAACAAATTTGGGCTATATATTTGCACATTAGGGAGGGTGGGGGGTAAAGCACAGCATACATTAAATACGTAACCTAACCTAGGTACCTTTCTCCCTCCTAAACCCCCCAAAAACAATCGTTTAAATATTGAGAAATCACGTTTTGGCATCAATATATCTTGCAAATCACCCGTTGTCTGCTAATGAAATAGCAGTTTGACGGGTTTCGTGGCTGGTTTCTTTGATATAGTATATAGCGATGCCTGCATAATGCACCAGTACCCCGTAATTTATTTAGGCTAAAAAGTAAAGGGCAAAGCATGGCTCAAGAAATCTGAACAAAACTAGCACAAGTCCATACAGAATATTACTCCATAAGACATTGATCTTCTGCACTTGAAAAATCAAAAGATACTACCATCTTGGAATGCGGCTTCCCTCGTACTACTTTGTTTCTACTAAGTCTTTCAAGCTCGAGTCCATCTTATAGGACTTTTGTTTCATTTTCTATTGCTTTTCTACGGTTCAAAGCTTAGGGTTCTTTAGTAAGTTTATACTCAAATTCTACTATAAAACTGGAATTATACTTGAAGGCCATCTATTTGTCAATTCAGTGTTCTGGCTACATTGTTAGTAACAAGATGGAATTATAAAATGAATCTAGTAAATGACAAACAGAAAGGATAAATACTAATAAAAATAAAGTAAGTGATCATATACCTGATGAAGTCTTACTGTATTGTTTCTGTGTATTTTGCTCGGGTGATTAAAAATTCAGCTTGTGTCCATCTTTGGAGCAAATTTAATAATGTCATAATATAAGTTGTATTATTACCAAATAGCATGAGTGAATACCAGCAGCTTCAGTGTGGGGAGGGGGGGTATTTTTTCTGCAAGATTTAGTTTTTACTCCCCCTTCCAGATTCAAGAAAGTCTTTTTGTGGATTATTGTTGAAAAGGGGCTTGGTTTTTATTTGTATTCTGTTCAAGAAATTGGAAAAACAGCGAACTTCCCTCCCTGGATTATAAAGAATACTCTTCCCATCCCTAGGGCCGTGTCCAAAATTTCTCTTTGGAGGAGGGGTGTATAAAATGGTAAAAAAAAACTCATCGAAAATTTGTTTAAATGCATTGCGTTTCGTTTTAACGTATCAGACAAAAATATTGGGGGGGGGACTAGATATTACCTAGCCTCTATAATTTTCGTGAATTGACACAATTGATCGTCACCAGTTTAGTCGTTGGGGAAGAGGGGACATTTTTCTTGTAATATTTGCTCGGCTCATTTTGAATCCTGTTTTTGTGTTTATGTTTTTGAGCAAATTTAATAACATCACAACATAACTTGCATTATTGTCTAGTAGGATATATCAGCGTAAATGGCTTTTACGTTGGAAATTGAACTAAATCAAAATTCACTATTTGCATCCAAGGTTGTCAAAAGTGTGTATATGTGATATTTATGGAAAAGTTAAGGAAGTTAAGTTGAAACTTTCAGGGTATGTGGAGTGTAATAGTTGCGTACTATTTGTCTATAGTCAAGGTTGTAACATGATAGGAGCTGAAATATCTTCAACCCTATAGAAACCAAAAGATTATGCAGATTTTCAACTTATTTATATTTGAATATTTCTCCCCCTACCCATCAGTTGAAAGCATTATAGTACAACTTTTGTTCAAAAATTGGGTACTCTTGCATTATGCGGGCCTTTCTAAAAAGTCAAGTTTGGTTAATGCTAATGAAATAAAATAAAATAGGATGAATATATATATTAGTTTAGAAACAAATTTGGGCTATATATTTGCAGATTAGGGGGTGGGGGGTTTGGTTTGGTGGTTTGTAAAGCATAGCATATATTAAATACGTCATCTAACCTAGGTACCTTCCCCCCCCCTAAACCCCAAAAAAATCACAGTCTAATATCGTATGCGCAATGAAAACCACGCTATCATTGCCTAGTCTATAGCGGTAAACATGTCGAAAACGGGTTTTATCATTGCCTACTCTATAGTAGTTAACCCGAGAGGCCTGCATAATGCAAGAGTACCAAAAATTGTTGCAAAATTTGTCAAACATATAAATAGAAAGCCAAAATTTGAATTCTTATAGAGAGAAATGGAAAAGATCTAAAATATATTCTTTTCTTAACCAATGAAAAGGAATATGTGAAATAAAAACTGTCAGAAATTGTTATTTTATAAATGACAGAAATCTTTATTAAATAAATAACATTATTTGGCACGTGATGTAACTAAGTAGGACTTTTGTAATAGTATTTCTTAACAAAGGCATCACGATATATAGGTACTGTATCGTGTCCTATCTTTCCCTTGTTACGTTTCCCCTATATTTGGGACAATCCTTTTTTATTTGGATTGTCCCAAATCATTGCTTGTATTCAACAAATTTCGTAGGATAGTGTTAAACCGTGACGAACAGTAAGCAAAACTAATCACCTAAATGTTGCAACTCCTTTGGTACATAAAACATTGAAATCAACAAGGTTAATGTAGCTTACTAATTACCATATAATGCAAAATCTAATTCAACGCCTCCTAGCGCAGTTGGTTATGCGCACAGGTGAAATCAAAGCCGGAGAAATCGTATCGAGGCTTGAATAATTTTTTTTTTTTTTTTGTTTTTTTTTTTGTTTTTTTTTTTTTGTTACAACAAAGATAAAATCCTTGAAAATAAAATTTGTTGCTGATGTTACAAATCGATGCAATCTTATGTTTTTTGAAGATATTTTTTCTACGTCAAGATGTTCGTGGCTTTGCCAACATATAACGTTAAACAAAATTTTAATATTTAAAATTAAAATTAGAAGTTAATATCGAACATCAGGGTATTTTTTTTTTTGGGGGGGGCGGGGGAGGGGGGATTTTAAACTAAACAAGATACACATTATGCTTTCAGTTTTGTACAAAGGGCGATACATCAAGAACGGCTAAGGGTACTACGTTGAAATTGTCACGACATGTTCAATGGGAAATTGAACTAAATCAAAATACACTATTTTCAAATTGTTTAATTTTCTTTTGTGGAGGGGGGGGGTCCTTCAGGATCTGTACACTTCTACCCTGATAGATAAAATATCGTTTCGTTGTATTTCATTGAAAAAAGGGCTTGTTTTCTGTAATTTAGAGTTTTCTGCTATTTATAAATTTTTGATATATTGAGTCATTAAAACAAAGAATATGTTTTTCGTTTCACGTTTTTCGAAAATTTTCCAAAATTCGGGGCTTTTCTGGTAAATAGTCATTTTTTCCTGATTAGTTTTCAAATCCTGTTAAAAAAAAAAAAAAAACTCATATGAATTTACTATGATTTATTTTCGAAAAGCTAAATGTGCTCTCAGGCGATTAGGACGTTTTTTATCAGAAAGAAAGCATGTTTTTACTATCTAAAAAAAAATCTAGAACCTTGATTTGTTAACATTTGAATTTATCAAATCATACTTATTTGGCTTTTGAGCTGCCTTGATCAGGAAGGAGGTGCTCCAGGGGCACAATTTGCTATGGGGCAGGGGGGACTGCCCCATCCAGACCAAAGCTTGACCCCCTCTCAGACCTCAGTTTGTCCCCCCCCCTCAGCTGAAATTTAGTTTCTGCAAAATATCATGTCAAACCTAAAATAAGCCTGCATAATTCAAGGATCCAGATAAACAGGTCAGTTTTGTTTTTTTAGTAGCCTAAATCTTTGTCTGATTTTGGCTTTTTGAATGACAATTTTGTCCAAGTCTTGATTGGAAAATTTTCGTTTACCATTAAAATTTTGAGATAAACTTTGATATTATGGGAAATGTTTTATACTGTTTATAAAAATCTAAAGACAAAGTGATAAGTTCGTTGAATATTATTAGAGCATTGCAACCGAAATTAAATTTGTGACAAAGTTTCTTACTTGTATTCTTATATAGTCTTTGACAAACCTTGTTGAATTATCGCTTCTCTCGGCCTATTGGCTAAGATCAAAGTGTAGTATCTGTTCTTATCAGCTTAATATCTGATACGGTCCCTACATGGGGCCCAGAGAATATTAAACTGATTTTTGGAAACCGGAGGGATGTCGGGGCTTGCCCCGTTCCCTTCACGCGTTGGCTCGGTATTGCAGTACCTCCGGGATCTGCGCACCCCTCTCGAGGGGAAATCAAAGCTCATGAACCTTAAACACTGATTTCTTATGCGGTTCCTTATACATTGTAGAAACCATATCTGTAGTTTCCTAGCCGTTGAATATATTGAATATATACTTTTTTTTTTTTTTTTGATCCGAAAAACTGTTAATAATTTACAAAATTTAATGGTGAAAAAGCCAATGACCACTCGCCATAATTAAATTAAAATCCCCAACCTGGATTGAAGTCCCCATGCATCTTTTTTGAAAATAGTATGCAATTATTAAATGCTGAAATTTAAATTGAACCAAGACTCGAACAGAATTGCTGAAGTGATTGTTTTTTGGCCTCAGAGAGCTTGGTTCTGTGGTGAGTTGTTAGTAGTAGTAGTAATGACTAAAGCCCCCTTTGGTTGTTAACGAGAAGAACGGCCACTGGGTTCTCAGAAATAAAAGTTTCGACTTTTCAGTCATATTGATAACAGAGTGAGAAACCCCTGATTTTCTTTTTTCAAATAGGTAAACATGCAATCAAAGGATTAAGATGTTTGCATATGAAAATGAAATGGGGCATTTCTATTTTCAAAAATAATTTAGAGACTTGATTCATTAATGTGAAAAAGTTTTGTAAACCTGCATCTGGCTAATAAATTGGAGCTTCTGAGTGGCATTCAAAGCAACGGGATTTATGTCGAAAGATATTAGTAAAATGTTTCTATTAATAGAAATAAAATGATTTCTATTAAAATATACTTACCTGGCTGGGAAGCTGCCTTGATCATGAAGGAGGCGCTCCCAGGTTGAGGCCTTTACATTACACTTAGGAGTTACTGACCCCTGTGATTACCCCAAATGGGGGTAACTCAACAGCGTAATTTTTTGGTAGTGGGGGACTGCGTTCGCGCGGACCCCTGTCCACACTCTGTAAATTTCTGTCCTATGGGCATTCTTTGTATGTGACGTATTTATCAGTTGTAAGGAAAAGCACACAATTTGATGTTGTTAAGGCAGTAATGGGACCTGTAAAATTGATCATTGGGCCCTTTTGAAAAAATGAATTTCTTGATAAACTTACATGTTTGAAATATTACGGAAGAATTGTGCCTAAAATCCCAAGCATATGAGAGAGTTGGGCGTATACTCTATAGATTCCTAATGCACTTTGTTTTCGAAAATACTCTGTAATTATTAAATACTGATTTTTAAATTGAACTAGGAATCGAATCAAATTGCTGAAATTTAGATTAAGTCACAAAGGCTAGTCTTAAAAAAGTGAAATGCCCTTGGTCCCCCCACATTTCATCAAGTCAATTGCGTTGGCAACATATCAAACTAAAAATTCCTTCACTACCGCCAAGCTTCTTGGAATATTTAAATAGGGGGGGACTTTGGCGACAGCCATTGATCGACCACTCAGTTACATTACAATTATTTTTGAGCCTGATTACTGAATATTTATGTTATTTTCTGTGGATGTAGTTTTTGTACCATGCCATTAAAGTTGCCCATGAATTGCTGCTCATTGAATATGTTTTCTCATCATATGATTTTTTTGCCCATATTTACTTGATTGAACATTGAATTCCTTATTACTTTCGAACCTTGTTAAAAAAAAACGATAAGGATTTATTTTTATATACTCAAGTCATCTCTAGCTATTTTCATAGCTCTGGCCTCTCCTCATATCGAGTTAATCTTTCGCCTTTTTACTAAAGATTACCGTGGGGAGGGGCACTTGATGAGTCTTAACAAATTTTTGAATGCCGAAAGGCAGACTAGCCTATACTCTTGCTGCATGTTCTAATATTCCAAGATCACTTATTTGACAAGCCCGATTACTTAGCGTTTGACGAAACGTAAATGACATGAGAGGTCAGTAGGACTACTACTTGAGGAAACGGTCTTGATTAGTAGTCAGACAAGTAACACTGGAGAATGGAGGGTAATTGAAGTCATACATGAACAAAAATTCAATCTTTTCAAAAATGAAAAACAAATTGTGAATTTATGGGCAGATAGCAAAAAGGGACAGTAATTGTGAAATGTGGCACACCTTCCAGGGGTTTCTAAATAAGCTATGTTTATAGTGAAGTAGACATGATTAGTGTTGTTATTCGCCTAGTTGCATGCAGCTTTTCTGTGCTAAGTATTTGTTGTTATCTTTTACAGATTACACCCGGGGAAGCTAATTTTAAGCGGGTAAGGAATGCTCCAAGGCACTCTTGGCTCGGTGCAATAACGAACCAAGTCCTAGGTGCTCTTGAGTCCCCATTCTCTTAGGACCTTCATTCCTTCTTTGTCTAGTAACAGTATTTCCATTCCAGTTTAGGAGGTTTTTCTAAAATGAAATGGGATAAATGAAATGAAATAAAATTGGATGAATATATAATAGTTTAGAAACAAATTTGGGCTATATATTTGCACATTAGGGAGGGTGGGGGGTAAAGCACAGCATACATTATACGTAACCTAACCTAGGTACCTTTCTCCCTCCTAAACCCCCCAAAAAACAATCGTTTAAATATTGAGAAATCACGCTTTGGCATCAATTTATCTTGCAAATCACCCGTTGTCTGCTAATGAAATAGCAGTTTGACGGGTTTCGTGGCTGGTTTCTTTGATATAGTATATAGCGATGCCTGCATATGCACCAGTACCCCGTAATTTATTTAGGCTAAAAAGTAAAGGGCAAAGCATGGCTCAAGAAATCTGAACAAAACTAGCACAAGTCCATACAGAATATTACTCCATAAGACATTGATCTTCTGCACTTGAAAAATCAAAAGATACTACCATCTTGGAATGCGGCTTCCCTCGTACTACTTTGTTTCTACTAAGTCTTTCAAGCTCGAGTCCATCTTATAGGACTTTTGTTTCATTTTCTATTGCTTTTCTACGGTTCAAAGCTTAGGGTTCTTTAGTAAGTTTGTACTCAAATTCTACTATAAAACTGGAATTATACTTGAAGGTCATCTATTTGTCAATTCAGTGTTCTGGCTACATTGTTAGTAACAAGATGGAATTATAAAATGAATCTAGTAAATGACAAACAGAAAGGATAAATACTAATAAAAATAAAGTAAGTAATCATATACCTGATGAGTCTTACTGTATTGTTTTCTGTGTATTTTGCTCGGGTGATTAAAAATTCAGCTTTTGTGTCCATCTTTGGAGCAAATTTAATAATGTCATAATATAAGTTGTATTATTACCAAATAGCATGAGTGAATACCAGCAGCTTCAGTGTGGGAGGGGGGGTATTTTTCTGCAAGATTTAGTTTTTACTCCCCCTTCCAGATTCAAGAAAGTCTTTTTGTGGATTATTGTTGAAACATATCTGGTTGGCCCGGAATGCGAAGGAGCTCTGAATCTCTTTGAAAAGGTGTAATGCCCTGTAGAATAACATTGAAATTGCTATATGTCTCCGCAAAAGTATTTCCTATATGTCTAAGCAAATAGCATGGTAATTCCTATATGTCTAAGCAAAAGTATTTCCAATATGTCTAAGCAAATAGCATGGTAATTCCTATATGTCTAAGCAAATCCAGACGAAGCATACTACTAGCGCCGCTTATAGCGCTGGAGATTGTGTCAAATAGGCTAGCGCCGCTCTCAATTAATGGGAGAAAATTGAATATGTAGACTTATAAATGTGGCCTCTTTTTTCTCGAGCTATCTGGAGATCAGATTCCTTTGGGAGCATTTACCTTGGAGACTTACGAACTAATTACCTATTATTGGACTAGACGCAGACATATAAATGAAATAAACACAGATAAAAAAGACAATAGATTTTATTGAACTTACATGCTTAGTTGCACAGGAACGGGTCACTTCAATGACAATAACGGTGACCAAAATACAATAATTTCGTCTGAATCTCTCTAGGTCTGATGTACTAATCGTTTCAGATCTGACTTACGATTAAAAAATTAAAAAGAACATTTACCCCACTACCAAACGCAGTTCTTTCGTCCTGCGCTGTAAGGACTGCTCGCCATTGGCCCACGTGACCCAAGGACGCGAATCCTCGTCCAATAATCTCTTTAAGATTTTTCCGATGATTCAGGAGTTCACACAGTTTTTTTTTTGCCATTTAACTTCCTTAGAAATATCGTACTTAGCATTTTTTTTGCTACGAATTATCTTAGCGAAATTCGAACGACTAGCGTCGTTGTTTGACTGAAGCTAGAATGCAATTTTCTCTTTTTGCTGATTAAGAATTTAGACTCTTGGAAGCGGTATTTGAACTCAATTAGGGGACGTTTAATTTCTGCCCGAATCATCTTTAGAAGGAAAGAATCTTGTATTTTAAATATATCGCCTTTTACTCCTGGTACAATATGCTATGCTGAATATATATATATATATATATATATATATATATATATATATATATATATATATATATATATATATATATATATATATATATATATATATATATATATATATATATATATATATATATATATATATATATATATATATATATATATATATATATATATATATATATATATATATATATATATATATATATATATGGAAATATATATATATGGAGATATATATATATATATATATATATATATATATATATATATATATATATATATATATATATATATATATATGGAAATGGGAACTTCCTGGGAAGGTGTAAAGAGGGAGGCTTTGACTAGATTGAGAGCGTGCGTAGTTGTGTTGGTCTCAGGAAGCTTCGCGATGCCGTGAGTTGTTAGTAGTAGTAGTAGTAGTATATGTATTAAAAAATTTCCTTTGAATTAGGCCTTCCCTTAAAAATTATTGAAGCTTATTTCGCATCAACACTGAATGAAGAATGTAATTCTTAAGTTCTGTTTTCTTCCTATCTGATTTTTCCGTACACTTTACGTTTATTGTCTACCCTTTCTTCTGGGTAAATTTTCCGACTAAGTCACTAATGAGATAGCTAAGAAATAGGCCTACATTTAGAATCATAATTTCATCCTTAACCCAAATTTAACATTCATTAGTATTGACTTACGAATACAGTAAACATACCACTCGATGCCTTTTTTATGCTCTTTCCAAATATAATAGTCATATTTGTCAGAAATAAATTTTACCCCCACCCTATATATACCGATTCAGGGTATATATTTGCATATTAGGGGGGTAAATTTTATTTCTAATGTAAATGAGAGGTTATTTTAAACTTTACCCCCCCCCCTATATATACCGATTCAGGGTATATATTTGCATATTAGGGGGGTAAATTTTATTTCTAATGTAAATGAGAGGTTATTTTAAACTTTACCCCCCCCCCCCCTCCTAATGTGCATAAGAAAAGCATAATATGGAAAGAGCATATAATGGAAAGAGCATAAAAAAGGGTATCGAGTGGTATGTTTACTTTATTCGTAAGTCAATAATATGAACTGCGAGAAATTTACTGAATACAGCTAGCCTATATCCAGGCATTGAGGTTGGGCAGAGAATTCAGTTATACAGGAAACAAATCTGATTTGCTATTTTCTTCAGCAGCCTAAACTAGACTTGATGCTAGGCTAGCCTGAATCAAAACGTTTACTCGCAATACGAAGTTATTTTTTAAGTATAGCTTTCCATTCACTGAGACGAAAGAAACGGCATAAATACCTTTAATCTTTTATTTTCATCAATATATCCTCCTAGCGCTTATAATCCAACTATCCTTTTGATGAAAATAACTACCAGACTTGAACACTCTTCTCTGAACAAAAACAAAATTCCAAAAACAAGAGTATTCTATTCCCTTAACAATTGTCACCGAAAAGGACAAGGAAAGATAAAAAAAAGACCGCTAATATCTTTAGATGTGATCCAATAATTCATAAGAGTCAACTTTGACTGTTTCCTACATAATTTAAACAGTGATGCCAAACGTGGTACAATTGTACCATTTTGGAACATTTCACCTCTACTGGTACAATTTAGTACAATACCATAAAATATGGTACATTTTACAAATTATGGTACAATTCAGTATTTTTGTACCTATGCCTGTATTCTTTGATCTACAAATATTTTATTTCATCCTGATCTGTTCGGCATAGTCAAGATAAGAGACAGACAAGCAGTCAGTCACTATTTTCCTTTTTCCAAAAACAGACACTTAACTTCCGGTGTCCAAACGTCGACAAAAACATCTTTCTGTGTATCAACATCAAGTCTTACCGATTGAAACTGAAGCTATAATGACACATGGATTCGTGATGGTTGAGAATCTAGTGAAATAAAAGCAAAAGCCAACCACCCAAGGTGAATCTCCTCAGTTTGAAATTTTTATTAAGAAGAAGGACCCTGCTGAGAGAAAGTAAAAGTAAGAATAAATTTAAAATAAGGTGATCTAGCTCAACTATATATATATATATACATATATATATATATATATATATATATATATATATATATATATATATATATATATATATATATATATATATATATATATATATATATATATATATATATATATATATATATATATATATATATATATATATATATATATATGTATACCACGCTATATATTGTATTTCTCTACAGCGGTGTCTTGGATCATCCCGTAAAAACGGGTTTTTCGTCGCGTCTACAGTTTGACATATATAAAAGAGTAGGTATAACGAAGGAGTACCTATATTACTATATATAACATAATATATTGTGCAAGGAAACCAGTCACGAAAAACCCGCCAGGCGGGTTAACTGCAAGAGACCGCTATAGAGAAATGCAATGCAAAGCGTGGTTTTAATTGCGTTTACAATATTTAAACTGTTGTTTTTTGGGTTTAGGGGGGGGGGGAGGTACTTAGGCTAGGTTAGATTAGGTTACGTATTTAATATATGCTATCCTTTACCACCACTCAACTCCTTGCTCTTTACGCTCAAGTTTTTTAGTACTTTTAAAAATGCATCTTAGCCTATTGTTCCAATTAAACGGTCCTTGTGTTTAAGGAGTCATTCTAACAGAATTGGAACAAAATTCAAACTTTAGCGTAAAGAGCGAGGTGTTGAGGAGGGAGTAACCTCTTTATATACGTAATAATTTCTTTCTTTTTTAAGTTTTGATGTTGCTCCTCACTTTCAGTTGAAAAAACTTGTTTTTTAAAAATTCTGATCGTTTTTAAATAATGCCAGGAAATCTGGCCCCACCTCCAAGGAGAAACCCGCTCCCCACCGGAATATCCTCTAGACAATTCGATCCCGGTGAAAATTTACCCCGGACAATTACTCTTAACCACTCCGCGCGTAAAATTGAGACGGAAAAGAGAAAGCAAGACATAAAAAAAACTTCGTATAAGAATTCTGGCAAATTCCCCCAGTGCATAATTTCCCCTGAGAATTTCACTCCCTGGAAAATTTCTTCCCCATGGAAAATTTTACCCGTGGAAAACCTCCCAGCAGAAAATTTGTCCCCCCCACCCTATAATATATGCATACATCTCAATAACAAACACTATGTCCAAACAATCGCCAAATTTATAACCTAAAGACCTATCCCCTGGGGCAGTGGGGGGGGGATCTTATACCCGAACGCATGTTTATTGGGCCTTTTAACTATGATGAACAAAATACCTATCTCAAAATTTTGATCAGACGATTTTGGGAAAAAGGTAAGTGGGAGGGGGCCTAGCCCCCTCCCACGCACCCTGTTGTTATACACCTAATTGTTATTGTTATACACCTAATTGTTATAGAGATCTAAAGTTCCATAGATTCCCTGTAGGAATTTACTTATTATGGTGCCCTTATGATTATCATGATTCAAAGTTCCTCCTAAAAAAGAGTTCTAATACTTTCAGTGAAAACAGCCTCTTAAAACGGAAATGGTCTGACTTTTATGAGCGTACAACTTCATTGTTTGAGCTGCTGGGTTGACTGTTGTTCCCCACTAATTAATGACTATCTTAGAACATCTAGCAGAAGTCAGCCTTTAAATATATCAAATCAAGCCTTCGTTTATCCGGTTTATTTTATTAACAATATGTGGAAAATCAACAAGTGCACCATACCTTTAGTATATTTTTTTTTTATGTTTTACAAAGTGTATAATGACTGAAAATATTGCAGGAAACAAATTTGGGCATGGCAAAAACTGTTAAGATTAGTTTTAAAACCTTGAGGAGCATAAATTTGATGATCGATAACTTGATGAAGAATAGAGTAAGATTTAAGGTACTAGACAAGATAGACTGAGAAACATAATCGAATTTCGTTTTCAGATGAGTAAAGATCAGCCGTCTATTGACAGTTTTTTCAAGCCTATTGGAAGACAGACGCCTCAGAATAAAATTTTATGCATTGACAAGGATCAGTCTCCAAGTCCTACAGGCCATATAATTGAGAATTCTTGTAGCCAACAACCAACAACGAAAAAGCATGGCCATAGTTAGTAATAAAACCAGTGAAGAAGAATCTCATACATACTCATCTATTTTGACCAATATTAGAGAACAGTACTCTGAAGTGGAAGATTTAGACCGAGACAAAAATATAAGAAGCAATCTGGCTGTTGGGAGTGTTATTGCAGATTCAGAGTTGAGCCGGTCTGCGAGCACTGCTGTAGCAAGGGAAGAGGAAATTCAGTCAGACAGCTCAACTGTTGTTGCTAGCTGTAGCAACAGTTTAGAAGATGACAAAACGCCTTCAGTTACTGATGAAACAGAATCACACGTGACGGCTGCTGGAGCTAAGAAAGCTACTACAAGGAAGCAGAATGACAAAAGAAAACTTACACCAAATTGGAATATTGACCTTGAGGGTAAACAGTACATCGGAAAAGGGCACACAGGGCAGCCTCGCTGTATTCTGTGTAATATCGACTTATCAGGTAGTAGTTTTCATATTAGGCGCCAACTGAGAAATCCTACTCATTTAAAAAAGGTGTCTGCAACACTTAGTACTGCTCCCATGGTACAGTTCTCAATAAATAGTATAGAAACGAATGACAGGCTTCTAAGAAGTCCGAAAATCAGGCAGGCCGAACTGATTTTAAGTGGATTTCTGGCAAGGCATAACTTGGCAATCAATATTATGAAAGAGCTTCCCGAAACCTTAAAAAGAGCATTTCCTGACTCGGATATTGCAAAGGGTGTTCAGTGTGGCCGTACAAAAACTACAAATGTGATTAATAAAATAATTGGAGAAGTAGCTTATGTGGACTTGTGCAACCTGATGAGAAAAAACTATTTTTCGGTAATCATTGATGAAAGTACTGATGTGAGTAATTCAAAAAGCCTAGTTGTTGTTATTCGTCATGTCGATGAAGTAAAGGAAGCTAAGAATGGTGGATGAAAGAAAGTTGTGAAGGACTCATTCTTGCAATTGGTTGAAGTACAGCAGTGCACAGCTAAAGATATATATATACAGTGTTAACAAAACTTCTGTTTAAAGAGATTGGAGTGCCAAAGCAGAATCTGATTGGTTTTGCATCAGATAATGCATCTGTGATGATGGGAGTACAAGGTGGTGTGCAAGCAAAGCTTTTGCTGGATTTACCAAACCTATTTGTTCTTGGGTGTACATGCCACTCCATCCATTTGTGTGCCATATATATATATATATATATATATATATATATATATATATATATATATATATATATATATATATATATATATATATATATATATATATATATATATATATATATATATATATATATAGTATATATTTCTACTTAATTATTAATTTCTCTAAGCAGGCTCCTTTTATATAATGTTACCTCAATAAAAATTTAAAAAATGACGAGGTTCACCTAATCACCATGGGTGGTTGGCTTTTGTTTTGATTCCAATAGATTCCCAATTATCACAAATCCAAGTGTCATTATAGTGTCATTTTTAGTTGGTAAGATTTGATACACAGAAAGCTGATTTTGTCGACCTTTAGACGCCGGAAGTGAAGTGTCTGTTTATGAAAATAGGTGACTGCTTGTCTGTCCCTGAGACAGACAAGCAAAATTGTAAATTGTAAACCAGACACGCAAAAATTGTCATATGTTTAAGATAATTTTTTTCCCTGAATCATGGAAAATAAAAAAAAGTTTTGTTTACTATAAATCATGACTTTTTACTAGTTTTTACTAGATTTCGGGAAATTTACTAGATCCTCTAAATTTACTAGATTTTTTTTTTTTACTAGATCTAGTAAAATCCTACTGACGGTTGCAACCCTGCATCAAAGTATAAAAACATACAACACGTACTGACAAAACCAGAACTTCCACTTCTTGGGAGAAATCACTTCTTTTAGGGACACTTATTTTGAATCTAGGGACAAAGGGAAATTTGGGTAAAGTAATGGTTTTTAGGGAAATCTGGGGTAAAGTAAGGATTTTAAGGGAAAATTTTATTTTTTCAAACAGACTGAAAAATTCTCAAAGATTGCGTATGCTCGGTTTTTTAAAAGGCTTATGTAGTAACACTGACTTACGGTGTTGTAATTGTCAAAATTTCAAAAAGCTGAACCCTGGAATATTATTTAGGTCGCCTAGTATTTATTTTTATTTTTTATGCAATGGCTTTGATTAGGTTAAACTGCCGACATAAGGGAGTATTGGTTAGGCTATGCAGCAATTGTGGGCAAGGTTTATATTGACGGATTATTCAGGTGGCTAAGATATAAACTTACCTCTATAGTCAGAATTGCATCCTGAATCAAAATTTAACATGCATTTGCGTCGGAAATGAACTTTATCCCCTGAACTTTACCATCACTAAAATGAATTTAGTGATGGATTGGCTGAGGGTCTTACTAACTGCATCCAAAAAGTCATTGAAAAAAACTCAATTCCCTAGCAAAAAAATTGTTGGATTTTTGTACAAATACTACCAACGTCAGGTTTGGAGCCAATAGATCTGTTTCAACGCTAATGAAAGCCAAGGTGTCCCACATATTGAACGTGAAATGCTCATGCCATCTTATTCACTTATGTTCATCCTATGCATGCTTGTCACTTCCCAAGACACGGGAAGACTTGGCGCGAATTATCTATGCCCACTTTTCCAAAAGCGCTTCCATACGAGATAAGTATGCTGAATTTCAGGAGTTTTTTCAATCCAAAGCACTCTCATTTCTTGCACCAGGATAAACCCGTTAGTTGTTCCTTCAGGCCTGCATAAAGAAGTTTATTGAGCATCGGGTGGCTATTACTCAGTATTTTCTAGAAACCACGTTTGACGACCCAACTGCGACCAATGACCTTATCTTGTCAACATTACAAATAAGTTGACAGAGCCATAACTTGAATTCATGGACTACTCTCTTGGCCTCTCCAACGAATTCAACAAAGTTTTTCAATCTGAGCTTCCAGTTTTTCAGTCCCTAAAGGCATATGTCAGCAAACTTGTGAATGATGTAGCGTCTAACTTCATGAAACTGGACTATATTTGCAGTGTTGCTTTGTTTACCGAACTGGATCCTTACCTTTCAAGTGAGTACCTGCCTTTAAACCAGACATATGTGGGAATAGCTGCAACCAATGCAATGCAAGGACTCGTTGATGCTCAAGGACCAAGTGATAATATTGATCTCTTTTACCAGTCTTGTTGAAAATACTATTTAGTCCTAGCCAAGCACACCCAAGACCCTTATAAGACACTTTGATTGAAACAAGGAATGCAAAAAATTTTAAACCAAAATCTCTAAGGCCCACTGTTTGTGAGATTTCTTGTTCTAAAAGAAAAGTGTTGCCTCCAAGAAATGGACGTAGAATGGAGGTCATAGACAATGACTGATGTCACTGAGCTTCATTTGGGAGATGCCCAGGTTGAAGACCTGTCAGTTGAGCAGTAGTGGATTAAGATATTTAGTCTGGAGACTCGCAGTGGCGAAATCAAGTATCCAGAATTGCGGAAACGCATATCACTGATCTTCTCTTTGTCTTTTGGCATTATACCAACTGAGCGTTTGTTTAGTCCCCTGAAATTAATCAAAACAGATATCCGAAATAGTATCGAGAATTCCACACTAGTCTCACTGGTTCGGGTCAATTACTGGTTGAAAAACGAAGATAAAACTTCATCAACTGTCAGCATACCTATCACTGGCTTCAAGACGAAACCTATAGCCAAGTGCGATGAAGTGCTTGAGATTACACTTAATGAAACTTTCTTAGTATATATATATATATATATATATATATATATATATATATATATATATATATATATATATATATATATATATATATATATATATATATATATATATATATATATATAATATATATATATATATATATATATATATAATATATATATATATATATATATATATATATATATATATATATATATATTATATATATATATATATATATATATATATATATATATATATATATATATATATATATATATATATATATATATATATATATGTATATATATATATATATATATATATATATATATATATATATATATATATATATATATATATATATATATTATATATATATATATATATATATATATATATATATATATATATATATATATGTATATATATATATATATATATATATATATATATATATATATATATATATATATATATATATATATATATATATATATTATATATATATATATATATATATATATATATATATATATATATATATATATATATATATATATATATATATATATATATATTATATATATATATATATATATATATATATATATATAATATATATATATATATATATATATATATATATATATATATATATATATATATATATATATATATATATATATATATATATATATATATATATATATATATATATATATATATACATATATATATATATATATATATATATCAATATCTGAGGTAAAAAATAACAGTTTGATGCTGAGCTGTGCAGCATCAAATCATGCAATCATGTTGGTTGTGTAGAAATGTAAAGCAAATATCCCTTCTTTCTAGGGAGAAAAATAGGGAGAATTCAGACGTAAACATAGAGAATTTAAGGGAAAATTGATATAAAAATAGGGAAAATTTGAAATCGGAAAGTGGAAGCACTGGACAAAACCTATCTTCTCCACACAAAAAAAGTGACCCTTTGTCCGCGTCTCCGGAGACGATTCCATACCTATGCGAACCTGGGGGACACAATCACAAGTTCCGTAGGTGATTATACTTGTTCCGTAAAAGCTGTATTAAATTTAATTTATTGGCTTGGAGCGATTAAGTAGTACAACATTTCCCCTCTAGAGCCGCTGAGGTACGCGGGGTCACTTTTGGAGAATTTTGTCAGTATGTGTTTATACTTTGTGTTACATCAAACAGTAGAGAAAATAATCAGTATTGACATGGGCAGGGTTGCCAACTTTTGGTCAATGAATATGTCCCTTGAGCACACAAAAATGTGTCCTTTTCAGCCAAATTATGTCCATATTTTGTCTATAATATTGTCCATCTTGAAATCTCAGAAACTAGTTTTTTTTCCGATTTTTAAACCTCTTTCAAAGTGGTCAGTTAACATCGAATATAATGAAAACGAAAAAGATTCATTTAGTTCATCCATAAAAAATGAACTAGTGTGAAAGCACAAAAGTCATGAAAACATATATAAAAGTAAGAAACTAATTGTCGGAGTTTAAGGCTGATCTTCCTACGAGAGTTCCGCTTGACAGGTATGGTGGGCATGAGGGTCAGCATTTTCACTTCTTTTGGTAGCTTTTTGCCAATCAGAGTATTTCTTGCGCATGTCATAAGGTACAATCCAGGAGTCAAGCGACGTTGCGGAACGCTAGGTAAGCTGGACTTCCCTTCAACCAGGGGGTGATATCCCCAAAGGCATAATTACTGGACCTTTTGAACAATGTGGAACAAAATAGATGTCTACAAATTCTGATAAGATGCTTGTTTTCGGAACTGATAGGCGCGGGGGGGGGGGGTTGCCCTCAAATCACTTTTGACTCTTATAAAGGACACTAAACTTCAATCAAATGAGCCCCATCTGAAGTATATACGACTACCCATTCCATAAAACCTTATATGCCCCTAGGGCATAACTTACAACCCTTGTCCCAGGGCTCTTATGGGTTGTGTAAACGCTGAGGGTATTTTTATATGTTCTTTGGACCATTTTTAACAAAATTTCTATCTCAAAATTTCCGTTGGATGCATCTAGGGAAAACAATACGTGTGTGGAGGGGGGTGGCTCCGCCCCTCTTCACCAAGGGTGGAAGGGTGTGTGCTTACCCTAAGTGTGGCACGGCCCTTATGTTTCAAGAATCGTTCTTGAAAAAAAATAGACAAAAGGTCGAACATTAGCGTAGAGAGGGGGGGTATTGAGGAGGGAGTAGCCCCCGTCATATACGGAATAATTTCTGTACGTTTTAAGTTTTAATGTCACTCCTTACTTTCGGTAGAAAAAACTAGTTTTTGTATTTATTTCCGATCGTTTTTCAGATAATCCCAGGAAATCCATCCCCTCTGTGGAAGATTTCCCCACAGAAAATTCCTCTATATAAAGTTCCTCCCATGTAAAATTCTTCCGCCAGGAAATTACCCCCGGACAATTCCATCCCTGCTGCGAATCCTTCCCAGAAAATGTTTTGCTTACGATTCTGCCTGAAAAATACGCCTTACCATACTTTTATTTGAAGAAAGACTTGAAGAAAGACTCCCTGTTTGGAAAACACCCCCCCCCCGAAATATATATATATATATATATATATATATATATATATATATATATATATATATATATATATATATATATATATTATATATATATATATATATATATATATATATATATATATATATATATATATATATATATATATATATATATATATATATATATATATATATATATATATATATATATATATATATATATATATATATATATATATATATATATAATATATATATATATATATATATATATATATATATATATGTTACATTTCTACTTACTTTTTATTTCTCTCAGCAGGCTCCTTTTTACTCAATAAAAATTTTCCAACTGAGGAGACTCACCTGATCACCTTGGGTGGTTGGCTTTTGTTTTGATTCCAATAGATTCCCAATCATCACAAACCCAAGTGTCATTGTAGCTTCATTTTTAGTTGGTAAGATTTGATACACAGAATGCTGATTTTGTCGACCTTTAGACGCCGGAAGTGAAGGGTGTTTTTATGAAAATAGGTGACTGCTTGTTTGTCTCTGAGACAGACAAATTAAATTGTAAAACAGACAAGCAAAAATTGTAAATTGTCATGTTTGCGATAATTTTTTCCCCTGAATTCATGGAAAAAAAAAAGTTTTGCCTACTATAAGTAATTACTTTTTACTAGATTTCGGGAAATTTACTAGATCCTCTAAATATACTAGATTTTTTTATTGCTAGAGGTAGTAAAATCCTACTGGCGGTGGCAACCCTGCCACACAATTAGTTAGATTGGAACAGAGGATATGTATTACACCTTAAATCCATAGTTATGTCCCGACGTCGATCAGTACTGAATAAGCTTCTTGGCGAGAAGTGGGAGGTGTCCACTCCTCATCACTTGAAGCTTTTCAAAAATTGTTCATTACAAATTAATCTTCATAATGTTATAAGACATACAAATTTTTTATTCTGTCATGAGTTTATAGGAAACAGTCAAAGTAAATTCTTATTTATTTATCAACATAGGTGAGCTGTTTTTAAGTTATTTCAAATGAAAAAATTTCTATTATAATTTTCCATTTTTCTAAAAATATTATTCATAAGCCTAAAATTGATTTTGTACCGTAGCTCAATAGAAAAAAAGCTAAATATGATATTTAGTCTAAAAAATGATTCCCCTGCGAGGGACTAGAGACTCACCAGAATAGAATTGTAAAATAGCCAATCAGTTATTGTACATCCTGAAAAATAAACATTTGTCAATGAATGCAATTTGACTAGTGCTACGTAGTATCAGGATAGCTAAGTAAAAACAGTCTTGATTGAGGGGGGGGGGGTATTTGTCAATTACTTAAAAAAAGCTTTTTCCACAAAATAGTTTTTCAGAAAAAAGTAAACAACTCCATTGAACAAAAAAAGAATAAAATAATCGGTACTTATGCATTTTATGTCACACACCGCTATAGAATGTAGAGGGAAATACTTCACGAAACCAGTCAAACGGGTATTTGCAATTGATAAATGGATCGCAAAGCGTGGTTTCTCATTGCGTTTACAATATTTAAAACTATTGCTTTTGGGGTTTAGGGGGGGGGAGAAAGGTACCTAGGTTAGGATACGTATTTAATATATGCTATGCCTTAAACCAACCCCCCTCCTTATGTGCAACTAAATATCACAGATGAATCACGCATAAAAGCAAAAATTTTATTAGCCTTTTCTTTGGCTCCTCTATCTCCAGTGGAGTCACCTTCTCCATGGTTGGTAAAGAATAAAAGGAGCAGGTGCCACTTCTCAAATTTCTGTTCAATGGAAGCTTCAAGGGTGAGCCATCGCGTACTTGAAGTCGGCAAAAGCATATGGTTTTCTACATGACAGAAATTTTGGTAGATTTTTAGTTCATCGTGTCTTTTTGGGCTATTTGCCACACATGCAACTACACCACAAATAAAAAATGTGGTATTTTCCTTGGGGGGGGGAGGGGAGGGGTATTTTTCGTGGAGGGTATTTTCAGAGAGGTATTGTTTATGTGTGGGGGGTATTTTCAGCGGGGTCTATTTTCCGCAAGGGGTATTTTACGGGGGGATATTTTCCGCAGGGGGTATTTTCCGGGGGGTAATCGCCGGAGGGGTAAACGCCTAGAACTAATAAAGTTATTGCCACCGAGGTTACGTTCGTACCATTTTTGGTACGTTTTACGTTACGGTCCTAAAAACGTTACATTTTTGTTACGTTTTTGAATTTATGTTACAATTATATTACGCTTTAGAATAATGAGGAAGTTTTCACATTTTTTGAGTAATCTATTTTTCCCCCGTGAAAAAATCCGTTGTTCCCATTTTAATTACACTGACACGAGTATCGACATTTTTTCACATTGCGGTCATTTGATCTTATCAAACAATCACTCAGTTATTAGGATGAGAAAATACCCTTCCCTTACTCGCATAGTAAGTTAAGATAACATTCCTCTCATGAGCATACGATTATCATTTGTTTAGTGACAAGTGACAATAGTCAGTTAGTCACCTCACCAACTTTCAATTTCAGCAGTTGACTTTGAATCTTGTTCCGTCAACAGTCATACTAAAATTATATGGAGGAGCTAGTTTCATTAGTCTAGCTAATGCTAATGAAATAAAACAAAATATGATGAAAATATAAAAGTTTAGAACCAAATTTGAGCTATATATTTGCACATTAGGGTGAGGGGTAAAGCATAGTATATATTAAATACGTAACCTAATCTAGGTATTTTTTCCCCCATAAACCCCAAAAAACAATAGTTTTAAATATTGTAAACGCAATGACAAACCACGCTTTGCGATCCAATTCTCTACTGACAGATACCCGTTTGACTAGTTTCCTTTAGCATCTATCTTGCGTGTGTATCAGCTAATTGACAAGTACCGATGATATATGTATTATTCTTTCCGTAACAACCTCACCCCCCCCTTTTGATTGGTTTGACATAATATCAGGTTATATACAAAAGTTGCTCTTTTTATATGGGATTGTGAACAACTGGTATTGACAAAATATATGAAACTGTAAAAATGAGCCATTCTTTTGTTATATCTAAGCATTGAGGGGGGGGGGGGGTTAGTTGAGCCGGAATTTTCAATTTTATGCTAAAGTTTTTTCCAAATATCATGGTCACTTTTTTGATATTAGACCCCCCTCCCCATCTGCGGTCCCATATATAACTGTATAAATACATTTTATCGTTGTGGCAAATCTCGTGATGACATTCTTTCTTGTTACATTCTTTCGTGTTCTTTCATATTGTAAACTAAGAATTTTATTGGTTGATTTTTTTTAAATATATTCCTAGAGTTATATCCCGGACCATCAGGGGGGTGGGTGTATTTTCAGAAAAGGAGCCATGATATTTGGAAATAGTGCACAATAAATAATTTAATGGTACTGCTTGTGTGTTTAGCATGTTTTCTTCAGAAAAGGACAATCACTAAATATTTGGCTTTAGAAAACAGTCTTGTATTTGTATAGGGCAGGCTTACAGTTTACTTAAAAAATGATATATAGGGACCACGCAGGCTGGACTGGGGCACAACCCCCTGAAAACGTAAATTTTTCGGGATTTCTTTGTTAAATTATAGGTTTTTTATTATCCCCCTTTCTTTTTTTAATTAAATCATTTCCAGTTCAATTTTATTGACTCACTGATCTTTTTGTTCCATCTTCCTTTTTATTTCTTTGTCACACAATTTTTTTTTTAATTTGTGAACTATTTTTCAACCACTTCCGAATGTTCAGTTACTTCACACTTTCATTAGTATAGCACAGGCACGTACGTAGGAATTAGTTTCGGGGGGGGGGGGAATTTGTTTCGTTCGGGGGGGGGGGGGAAATCCTTCAAACCATTATTCTATGAGAAAAAATCAGAAAATTATGGGAAAATGAAAGAAATCGTGAGATTTCAGAGGGGGGGGGGGGAGCTGGGCCCGGAATCCCCCCTGTATACGTCCCTGGTATAGCACAACGGTAAGAGCACATCCCGAGGCTGTGTTAACTTAGTTTGTAATCTTGGAAAATTAAAAATTGAAAATATTAAATATAAGTGAAAATTTGGCCCAAAAAAAACGATTCGTTTTTGCATAATTTGATCTTTTTTATTTGTGTTTTTCCTCAACTCATCGACTTTTTTCGTTTATTATGCATTTAAAACCTAGATAAATTTGGTGTTTATGTTATGTAAAACCCAATGCTTTTTTATGCCCCTCATGTTCGCTTATATTCATATATTCTTGAGGAAAAAAAAATTCTCTACTTTTTGGTTCATTTTGAAAATGAGTTTGATTTTTTTCTTTTTTACTGTTGGACCTCCTCCCCTAAAAATTCTTCGTACGTGCCTGGACTTGTGAGACCCATCCAAACAGCTTTAGGGTAACATTTTTGGGGCTGAATTGTGCTAACTCTTCTTTTGTTTCTTACTTCCTTTTGGTTGGGAGTTACGATTCAAATTACAAACGTAAAAAATGCATATTATACAAAATAACTGTTGTTTCGTATAGGAACTGAAGACAACGATTGAAATATTTTTGTTCGATAAAATAAAAACGAAACAAAAAATCTGTCACTCGGAAATGCTTAAATCTTCATGTTGGAGGAGGTGGAGGAGGTGAGACTGAGCCAATCTAAAATATTAGGCGGGAAGGGAGCGATTAAAATGATTTTTTTGGGTCCTTTTAAGAAGCTGGATTTATTAAGATCGTTTATATTGAAATTTAAAAATAAATAAAAAAAATCTAGTTAGTTTTTCTTAATCATCAAGCTCAGTAACCTTAAAACTTCATTTTGGTGAAAAATAGAAGGAGGAGATGAAACATTCCTCTCCTCCTCTTGCCTGTCTAGGTCGCAAAATTAGCCTAAGATATGTAATCAACGAGCTCAGAAACCCTTAAACAGGTGGGGGGGGGGGGGGTACGGGATTAATAGTCTTAAATGGGGTGCTTTAATCCTAAAGAGTGCAAATCTTTGAACAATTAAGATTTTTTAAATCAGATAAAAAAAAAAGAACAGGGAGCATTAAGAAAGGGATACAGATAGAAGAATCTCATTTTAGAGTTAGACCCTCAATCGAACAGGCATGCCAATTAAAAATACCGAAAACAACTGGAATGGGAAATGGAGTTCAACCTTGAAAATAGACCTTTATTGCTCTAAAGTCTATTAATGTTTTTAGCCAAAATCCCTGAAAACAACTGCAATAGAATTCAACCTAAAAAAGACTTTTATTGCTCTAAAGTCTGAATTGATGTTTGAATCAATTTTTGAAACCGATCTTACGAATCTTGGTAACGCCACTGCTTGTATCTCTTAGATAGTAAACCCGTTTATGAGACTATTGACAGAAACATAATTAGTCTTTGACACCTGGGTTTCTTTTTTTGTTAATCAAGTTTAACACAGGAGAAAAACAAAAAGATATTGATTTAGTAAAAGCACGTTAGATTCTATGAAGATCAAATTAAATGAACAGGTTATGATATGTAAAAAGAAAATATAACCACTGCTGAGCTAAAAATTGTATTTTCTTTCGCACATCAAATTAAAATAGAAGAAATTGAAGGAAAAATCGAAAAAATCTTTAGATTTCTAGGGGACAAGGTTACTATGAACCCCTCCTCCGCTCATTGTATGTCAGTACTTAAACATTCAATCAAATTAAATAAAAACACATTTCATATTTTGCAAGTCGATACATAAGAAATACAGAACTTATCGCTTCCGATTGCTTTTGTTTTTCTTCTAGGAAGGACACGAGGGAGGGAGGGGGGAAATTGGGTAAAAACTTTGAAGTTTCTACACTAATTTTTTCCCTTATGGAATTAATACTTAACACTTTGGAATATACTGCTGACGAATTTTCTAATTGTATCTAATATTTTTATTTTAACCCAACTGGTTTTTCCTTTTTTGTGATTTACCACCCTTCCTCAATACCACTTCCAAAGAGATTCCTGCGAACATGATTCTTATATAACTTGCATCATACAAAAAGTATATAATTGGTAATTAGATGTGTGTGTGTGTGTGTGTGTGTGTTTGTGTGTTGACTTGTGCCTGTGTTTGCTTATATGTGTTTTTGCGCCCCTCAGTATAATCCTGCTAAGTAACTAAGAAGACTAATCCGCCTTTCCATAACAAATTTACTATGAAAAATAAAGTAGCATACAAACAGAATTAAATTAAATGAAACTGATTTATTAGATACCTATACAATATAGGACAAGTTCGTAAACGAATAAATCAATGCATACGCGTACTAATGAACGTATTTTGGGAGGAAATACAACATCTCGGAGGCATATGGGCGTATAAACATTAAAAATAAGACAATTTGTATGGAAATACAAGAAAAGCAAGAATATGGAAAAGTTCGCGATTTCACAGCAAAAGACTATCGTAGGTACCCCCATTAAAAATGCAACAACGAAAGCAAGCGGCCTATAATCTCTTTCTTTATGATTTTTTCGTTTGACGAACGGCCATCACATGTGCTCAGTAGAGTAATTGTGCTCTGCAGAGTAAGTAACATGTACTCAGCAGCACATAATGCTAAGTAATTTACTTCTTACACAAATCAAGTTAATGCCTCTATAATAACCACACCTACTCCCTATCATAACCTCTTTTAGAAGGGTTAAATTAATTATCATATTATCACTAGGTACTCCCCCTTTTTCAAAAATTAGATTCATAGTTTAGTAATTATCTCTTATTTCGAAGCCACCATATTTCAAAAACTTATTTATCGCACTATGAGTAGCTGTGAGTAGAAAGGCCTCATGAGCTCGTGACGGGGCTCCTTATATGGGCATAGAGTCCCTAGGGAGATGATTTTCTCACTCACTGAGAATGAAAAAACAGGATTTTTCTCACTTGAAAAAAACAGGAATTTTCTCACTTTTATGGACGTTTCTTGGACGGTTTATGAGTGTTAGTCAATTTATTTGTTGTTTTTCATGGGTTTCAACAGCAATTTATGTCTGTTTTATGGTTTTTGTCAGTGAGAATGAAAAAAAAAACAGCGACGAGTACAGCAATTTATGGATGTTTTTATGGTTTTTTTGTCAGTGAGAATGGAAAAACAGGATTTTTTCTCGCTTTGATGGATGTTTCAAGGTCGATTTATTTTGTTGTTGTTGTTATTGTTCGTCCAGGTGCACGCTAGGGGTGAATGTTAAGATCCAGGAATAGGAAACAGGATCACGTGTGTTTCCTTCTCAGCCAATCAGAGACTCGGTTACGATGAAATTGATTTACATAATCGAGGGGAATTATTGATTCACAAAAGGGGACAGAGAATTTCTGAGAACTTGATTTACATAATCGCTAGGGAATTATTGATTTACGAAAAGGGGAATAAAGAAACAAGTATGGCTTCTTTGATCTTAGGTCTGAGGGATAAACGTTCTTTAGGTCAGAGAGAAAAATTAATATTCTATTTTTAAATAGGGTTTCATTGATCTTTAGTGTCAGGAATTAGAAATGACATCACTTGTTATCTTGGAATTATGCGGGAGTCTAAAGAGATAGAATTTCTATTTTTTAAATACGGCTTCACTGATCTTTAAGTCGGAGAGATAAATTGATATTCTAACGAAACCTTAATAGTTTAGCTAGGAACATTTATGAGATGAATAGATTAACGCAGGAAAGGGTTTCCTAGAAATTTCAAATGTGACAGCGCAGGGATGCCAAAACAATAGGAACACGCAGAAATTACTTTTAGGGGATTATTTGGGCGAAACCGTTTTAAAACATTTTAGGGAATTATTTCGGCGAAACAGTTAGAGACATTTTAAAAGATGATGATTTTAGAAGATGTTTTAGAAGAGGATTTGAGGATGAAACTCTGTGGTCGTTATAATACACAAGTTCTATTTAAACAGTGTCGTGAGGTCCCCTACCCCCAACCCCAAAGGGCCCCGATCCCCCGACCCCGAAGGAAGCCCCCGGCCCCCAAAGTTCCTCCAGGCTCTCAAAGGACCACCCGGCTCTCAAGGGCCCCCGGACCCCTAAAGGTCCCCCCGGGTCCCCAAAGAGTCCCCTCCCCATTTTTTAATACTTTTTTAAGGCTTTGTTATATCTTTTTAGAACAAGTTATATTCTTAATGTCCATCCTAAACCCATTTTACAAGTTGAAGTTCCCATCCTTCTCATCCACAACTTTACTTTACAGCTTTTTGGGATACCTCAACACCAGCTCCTCCCACTTGTTTCTGCCTTAGCGGATTAGTTTGTTATCGTCAATCACTGAGAAATGGTTACCAACTGCATTATTCGTAATAGCGGGTTTCCACTTGTTTCGTGTCCAAGAGAAATCTGACTTGTCTACCCGCGAAAAGATCTGATAACGCCTATGTTTCTATCTGCAAAACTTTCTCCGGAGCACTCGCACCCCTGTCCGGGTTTTTATAATGGGAGAGATAGAGAATGATCATACTGCTAATTCTATAAACTGTGCTCAACACCAAGAAATACTTTTCAAAAGACATTTCAGATCAAGTTCCTTTCTTAATGTCCCTTCTAAACACATTTTCCAACTTGAAGTACTCATCTTTTTCCCCCCCAACAACTTTACTATACTGCCTTTTTAGATACCACAACACCAAGCAATACTTTTCAAAGGGCATTTCAGAACAAGTCCTTTTCTTAATGTCCCTCCTAAACCCATTTTACAAGTTGAAGCATCCATCTTTTTCACCCACAACTTTACTTTACAGCTTTTTTGGATACCTCAACACCAAACAATACTTTTCAAAAGCTACTTCAGAGCAACTTTTTTTTTCTTAATGTCCCTTCTAAACCTATTTTCTAACTTGAAGTACCCATCCTTTTCACCCACACAACTTTACATTACAGCTTTTTGGACACCTCAACACCAAGAAATACTTTTCAAAAGACATTTCAGAGCAAGTTCCTTTCTTAATATCCCTTCTAAACCCATTTTACAAGTTGAAGCATCCATCCTTTTCACCCACAACTATACTTTACAGCTTTTTTGGATACCTCAACACCAAGAAATACTTTTTCAAAAGGCATTTCAGAGCAAGTTCCTTTTCTTAATGTCCCTTGTAAACCCATTTTCCAACTTGAAGTACCCATCCTTTTCACCCACAACTTTACTTTACAGCATTTCGGATACCTCAACACCAAGAAATACTTTTCAAGACATTTCAGAGCAAGTTTCCTTTCTTAATGTCCCTTCTAAACCCATTTTCCAACTTGAAGTACCCATCCGTTTCACCACAACTTTACTTTACAGCTTTTTGGATACCTCAACACCAAGCAATACTTTTCAAAGGAATTTCAGAACAAGTTATTTTCTTAATGTCCTTCATAAACCAATTTTACAAGTTGAAGTACTTATCTTTTTCACCACAACTTTACTTTACAGCTTTTTGGATATCTCAACACCAAGAAATACCTTTCAAAAGGCATTTCAGAGCAAGTTCCTTTCTTAATGTCCCTCCTAAACCTATTTTCCAACTTGAAGTACCCATCCGTTTCACCTACATGTTTACTTTACAGCTTTTTGGATACCTCAAAACCAAGAAATACTTTTCAAAAGACATTTCAGAGCAAGTTCCTTTCTTAATGTCCCTTCTAAACCCATTTTACAAGTTGAAGCATCCATCCTTTTCATCCACAACTATACTTTACAGCTTTTTGGATACCTCAACACCAAGCAATGCTTTTCAAAGGCATTTCAGAACAAGTTCTTTTCTTAATGTCCTTCCTAAACCAATTTTACAAGTTGAAGTACTTATCTTTTTCACTACAACTTTACTTTACGACTTTTTGCATACCCCAATATCAAGCAATACTTTTCAAAAGGCTTTATTATACCTTTTCAGAACAAGTTCTTTACGTAATGTCCTTCCTAAACCATTTTTACAAAGTTGAAGTACTCATCTTTTCCCCCACAACTTTACTATAAGGCTTTTTCGAATACCCCAACATCAAGCAATACCTTTCAAAAGGCTTTACTATATCTTTTCAGAACAAGTTCTTCATGTATTTTCTTCCTAAACCCATTTTTTTGTTTTTTTTTTTTTTTTTTTTTTTACAAGTTGAAGTACTTATCTTTTTCCACACAACTTTACTTTACGACTTTTTTGCACACCCAAACATCAAGCAATACTTTCCAAAAGTCTTTATTATATCTTTTCAGAACAAGTTTTTTCTTAAAGTCCTTCTTAAACCATTTTTACAAGTTGAAGTAGATATCTTCTTCACCACAACTTTACTTTACGACTTTTTGCACACCCCAAGATCAAGCAATACTTTTCAAAGGCTTTATCATATCTTTTCAGAACAAGTTCCTTTCTTAATATCCTTCTTAAACCAATTTTACAAATTCTAAATTTTTTCTTAGGATATTTCAGTAGTGTTTTTGTTATGGTTTACCTTGTCACATTTACTTTCTCTTGATTTTTTCAAAGTTCATTTATGAGTTTCTTTCGTTGAAATGCAAGAGTTGGATTATTTCAGTAGTGTTTTGTTTGTAGTTTACCTTGTCGCAGTTACATTTTCTTGATTTTTCAAAGTTCATTTTGGATTTCTTTCATTGAAATGCAAGAGTTGGAATATTTCCAGCAGTGTTTTTCTTGTGGTTTACCTTGTCACAGTTACATTCTCTTGATTTTTCAAAGTTCATTTTGAATTTCTTTCATTGAAATGCAGAAGTTGAAACATTTCAGTAGTGTTTTGTAGTGGTTTTACCTTGTCACACAGTTACATTCTCGTGATTTTTTCAAAGTTCATTTTGAATTTCTTTCATTGAAATGCAAGAGTTGGAATATTTCAGTAGTGTTTTGTTGTGTAGTTTACCTTGTCGCAGATACATTCTCTTGATTTTCAAAGTTCATTGTGGATTTCTTTCATTGAAATGCAAGAGTTAGAATATTTCAGTAGTGTTTTGTTGTAGTTTACCTTGTCGCAGTTACATTTTCTTGATTTTTCAAAGTTCATTTTGAATTTCATTCGTTGAAATGCAAGAGTTGGAATATTTCAGTAGTGTTTTTTGTTGTAGTTTACCTTGTCGCAGTTACATTCTCTTGATTTTTCAAAGTTCATTTTGAATTTCTTTCATTGAAATGCAAGAGTTGGAGCATTTCAGTAGTGTTTTTGTCGTGGTTTACCTTGTCACATTTACATTCTCATGATTTTTCAAAGTTCATTTTGAATTCTTTCATTGAAATGCATGAGTTGGAACATTTTAGTAGTGTTTTGTCGTGGTTTACCTTGTCACAGTTACATTCTCGTGATTTTTCAAAGTTCAAAAGTTTATTTTGATTTTCTTTCATTGAAATGCAAGGGTTGGAATATTTCAGTAATGTTTTGTTTTGGTTTACCTTGTCACAGTTACATTCTCATGATCTTTCAAAGTTCATTTATAAATTTCTTTCGTTGAAATGCAAGAGTTGGAATATTTCAGTAGTGTTTTGTTGAGGCTTACAGTGTCACAGTTACATTCTCTTTATTTTTTCAAAGCTCATTTTGAATTTCTTTCATTGAAATGCAAGAGTTGGAATATTTCAGTAGTGTTTTGTCGTGGTTTACCTTGTCACAGTTACATTCTCTTGATTTGTCAAAGTTTATTTGAATTTCTTTCACTGAAATGCAAGAGTTGGATTATTTCAGTAATGTTTTTGTCGTGGTTTACCTTGTCACAGTTACATTTTCTTGATTTTTCAAAGTTATTTTGAATTTTCTTTCACTGAAATGCAAGAGTTGGATTATTTCAGTAGTGTTTTGTTGTGGTTTACCTTGTCACAGTTACTTCTATTGATTTTTCGAAGTTCATTTGAATTTCTTTCATTGAAATGCAAGAGTTGGAATATTTCAGTAGTGTTTTTGATGTGTTTTACATTGTCACAGTTACATTCTCTAAATTTTTCAAAGTTCATTTTGGTTTTCTTTCGTTGAAATGCAAGAGTTGGAATATTTCAAGTAGTGTTTTGTGTTGTTTTGTTATTTTACCTTGTCACAGTTACATTCTCTTAATTTTTTTTTCAAAGTTCATTTGAATTTCTTTCATTGAAATGTAAGAGATAGAATATTTCAGTTGTGTTTTGTTGTGTTTTACAGCGTCACAGTTACATTCTCTTGATTTTTCAAAGTTCGTTTTGAAAGGGGAATTTCTTTCGTTGAAATGCAAGAGTTGGAATATTTCAGTAATGTCTTGTCATGGTTTACCTTGTCACAGTTACATTCTCTTAATTTTTCAAAGTTCATTTTGGTTTTCATTCGTTGAAATGCAAGAGTTGGAATATTTCAGTAGTGTTTTGTTTATAGTTTACCTTGTCACAGTTACATTCTCTTAATTTTTCAAAGTTTATTTTGGATTTCATTCGATGAAATGCAAGAGTTGGGATATTTCAATAGTGTTTTTGTCGTGGTTTTTACCTAGTCACAGTTACATTCTCTTGATTCTTCAAAGTCCATTTTGAATTTCTTTCAATGAAATGCAAGAGTTGGAATATTTCAGTAGTGTTTTGTCGTGGTTTACCTTGTCTCAGTTACATTATCTAGATTTTTCAAAGTTCATTTTGGTTTTCTTTCATTGAAATGTAAGAGTTGGAATATTTCAGTAGTGTTTTGTTGTGGTTTACCTTGTCACACTTACATTCTCTTAATTTTTCAAAGTTCATTTTGGATTTCATTCGATGAAATGCAAGAGTTGGAATATTTTCAATAGTGTTTTGTCGTGGTTTACCTAATCATAGTTACATTCTCTTAATTTTTCAAAGTTCATTTTGGATTTCTTTCGTTGAAATGCATGAGTTGGAATATTTCAGTAGTGTTTTTGTTGTGGTTTACCTTATCACAGTTACATTCTCTTGATTTTTTCAAAGTTCATTTTGAATTTCTTTCGTTGAAATGCAAGAGTTGGAATATTTCAGTAGTGTCTTGTCGTCGTGTTTACCTTGTCACAGTTACATTCTCTTAACTTTTCAAAGTTCATTTTGGTTTTCTTTCGCTGAAATGCAAGAGTTGGAATATTTCAGTAGTGTTTTTGTTGTAGTTTACCTTGTCAAGGTTACATTCTCTTAATTTTTCAAAGTTCATTTTGGATTTCTTTCGATGAAATGCAAGAGTTGGAATATTTCAAAAGTGTTTTGTCGTGGTTTACCTAGTCACAGTTACATTCTCTTGATTTTTCAAAGTCCATTTTGAATTTCTTTCATTGAAATGCAAGAGTTGGAATATTTTCAGTAGTGTTTTGTCGTGGTTTACCTTGTCACAGTTACATTCTCTTAATTTTTTCAAAGTTCATTTTGAATTTCTATCATTGAAATGCAAGAGTTGGAAGATTTCAGTAGTGTTTTGTAGTGGTTTACCTTGTCACAGTTACATTTTTCTTAATTTTTCAAAGTTCATTTTGTATTTCTTTCGATGAAATGAAAGAGTTGGAATATTTCAATAGTGTTTTTGTCATGGTTTACCTTGTCAGACTTACATTCTCTTAATTTTTTCAAAGTTCATTTGGTTTTATTTCGGTGAAATGCAAGAGTTGGAATATTTCAGTAGTGTTTCGATGTGGTTTACCTTTTCACAGTTACATTCTATTGATTTTTCAAAGTTAGGTTAGATCAAGTTAGGTTAGGTTAGGCTAGATCAAGTTAGGTTAGGTTAGGTTAGCCTACGTACGCGCGCGTTCGTAGACTAACCTAACTTAACCTACTTGATCTAGCCTAACCTAACCTAACTTGATCTAGCCTAACCTAACCTAACCATACTCGCCGGAAAATCTCCCCATGTCGACTTTGTATCATGCTTTAGCTAGGTTAGGTTAGCTTATCATGAGCGCTCATGATAAGTTAACATTACCTAACTTAAATATGGAGAAATGTTTACTAGCTAACCTAACCTAACTTAGCTGACCTAACCTAACTTAGCTAACCTAACCTAACCTCACCAAACACCAACCCAGACATGTAAGCAAATAGATTCAAACATAGAAACGAAAAATATTATTTCTAAGAGAACTTTGTGTGCGTGTTCAGTAAAAGTGTGTTAGTATTAAGGTAAAATGTCGTTACTTTGATGAGAAGGTTTGTTAGTGTTAAGCAAAACTTGCTAATTCTGACAGATAAGTTGTTATCACAATCAAAAAATGTTACTTCTATGAAAAAATTTGATATCTTTGGTAGAAAATTTGCTAGTTCGAACAGAAAAAGTGTTATCACTGACGAAAAATATTATTTCTAAGAGAAATTTGTGTGTGTTCAGTAAAAAGTATGTTAGTATTAAAGTAAAATATCATTACTTTGATGAGAATGTTTGGTTAGTGTTAAGCAAAACTTGCTACTTTCTGACAGAAAAGTTGTTATCACAATCAAAAAATGTTACTTCTAAGAAAAAATTTTGGTATCTTTGGTAGAAAACTTGCTAGTTCGAACAGAAAAAGTGTCATCATTGATGAAAAATATAATTTCTAAGAGAAATTGTGTGTGTGTTCAGTAAAAGTATGTTAGTATTAAAGTAAAATATCGTTACTTTGATGAGAATGTTTGTTAGTGTTAAGCAAAACTTGCTACTTCTGACAGAAAAGTTGTTATCACAATCAAAAATGTTACTTCTATGAAAGAATTTGGTATCTTTGGTAGAAAACTTTCTAGTTCGAACAGAAAAAGTGTTATCAGTGATGAAAAATATTATTTTCTAAGAGAAATTTGTGTGTGTTCAGTAAAAGTATGTTAGTATTAAGGTAAAATGTTGTTAATTTGATGAGAAGGTTTGTTAGTGTTAAGCAAAACTTGCTACTTCTAACAGAAAAGTTGTTATCACAATCAAAAAATGTTACTTCTACGAAAAAAAAGTTTGGTATCTTTGGTAGAAAACTTGCTAGTTCGAACAGAAAAAGTGTTATCATTGATGAAAAATATAATTTCTAAGAGAAATTTGTGTGTGTTCAGTAAAAGTATGTTAGTATTAAGGTAAAGTATCATTACTTTGATGAGAATGTTTGTATGTGAAAAGGTAAACCACTACAAAATACTACTGAAATATTCCAACTCTTGCATTTCAATGATAGAAATTCAAAATGAACTTTGAAAAATTTGTGACATGGTAAACCACAACAAAACACTACTGAAATATTCCAACTCTTGCATTTCACCGAAATAAAACCAAAATGAACTTTGAAAAATCAATAGAATGTAACTGTGACAAGGTAAACCACATCAAAACACTACTGAAATATTCCAACTCTTGCATTTCACCGAAATAAAACCAAATGAACTTTGAAATATTAAGAGAATGTAAGTCTGACAAGGTAACCATGACAAAACACTATTGAAATATTCCAACTCTTTCATTTCATCGAAAGAAATTCAAAATGAACTTTGAAAAATTAAGAGAATGTAACTGTGACAAGGTAAACCATACAAAACACTACTGAAATATTCCAACTCTTGCATTTCAATGATAGAAATTCAAAATGAACTTTGAAAAATTAAGAGAATGTAACTGTGACAAGGTAAACCACGACAAAACACTACTGAAATATTCCAACTCTTGCATTTCAATGAAAGAAATTCAAAATGGACTTTGAAAAATCAAGAGAATGTAACTGTGACTAGGTAAATCACGACAAAACACACTTTTGAAATATTCCAACTCTTGCATTTCATCGAAATTAATCCAAAATGAACTTTGAAAAATTGAGAGAATGTAACTGTGACAAGGTAAACTACAACAAAACACTACTGAAATATTCCAACTCTTGTATTTCAACGAAAGAAAACCAAAATGAACTTTGAAAAATTAAGAGAATGTAACTGTGACAAGGTAAACCACGACAAGACACTACTGAAATATTCCAACTCTTGCATTTCAACGAAAGAAATTCAAAATGAACTTTTAAAAATCAAGAGAATGTAACTGTGATAAGGTAAACCACAACAAAACACTGCTGAAATATTCCAACTCATGCATTTTAACGAAAGAAATCCAAAATGAACTTTGAAAAATTAAGAGAATGTAAATATGATTAGGTAAACCACGACAAATCACTATTGAAATATTCTAACTCTTGCATTTCATCGAATGAAATCCAAAATGAACTTTGAAAAATTAAGAGAATGTAAGTGTGACAAGGTAAACCACAACAAAACACTACTGAAATATTCCAACTCTTACATTTCAATGAAAGAAAACCAAAATGAACTTTGAAAAATCTAGAGAATGTAACTGTGACAAGGTAAACCACGACAAAACACTACTGAAATATTCCAACTCTTGCATTTCAATGAAAGAAATTCAAAATGGACTTTGAAGAATCAAGAGAATGTAACTGTGACTAGGTAAACCCACGACAAAAAACACTATTGAAATATTCCAACTCTTGCATTTCATCGAAAGAAATCCAAAATGAACTTTGAAAAATTAAGAGAATGTAACTGTGACAAGGTAAACTATAACAAAACACTACTGAAATATTCCAACTCTTGCATTTCAACGAATGAAAACCAAAATGAACTTTGAAAAATTAACAGAATGTAACTGTGACAAGGTAAACCATGACAAGACATTACTGAAATATTCCAACTCTTGCATTTCAACGAAAGAAATTCAAAATGAACTTTGAAAAATCAAGAGAATGTAACTGTAACACTGTAAAACACAACAAAACACTACTGAAATATTCCATCTCTTACATTTCAATGAAAGAAATTCAAATGAACTTTGAAAAATTAAGAGAATGTAACTGTGACAAGGTAAACTATAACAAAACACTACTGAAATATTCCAACTCTTGCATTTCAACGAAAGGAAGAAAACCAAAATGAACTTTGAAAAATTAAGAGAATGTAACTCTGACAATGTAAAACACATCAAAACACTACTGAAATATTCCAACTCTTGCATTTCAATGAAAGAAATTCAAATGAACTTCGAAAAATCAATAGAATGTAACTGTGACAAGGTAAACCACAACAAAACACTACTGAAATGTTACAACTCATGCATTTCAATGAAAGAATTTAAAATGAACTTTGAAAAATCAAGAGAATGTAACTGTGACAAGGTAAACCACAACAAAAACACTACTGAAATATTCCACCTCTTGCATTTCAATGAAAGAAATCCAAAATGAACTTTGAAAAATCAAGAAAATGTAACTTCGACAAGGTAAACTACAACAAAACACTACTGAAATAATCCAACTCTTGCATTTCAATGAAAGAAATTCATAAATGAACTTTGAAAAATCAAGAATGTAACTGTGACAAGGTAAAAACCATAACAAAACACTACTGAAATATTCCTAAGAAAAAATTTAGAATTTGTAAAATTGGTTTAAGAAGGATATTAAGAAAGGAACTTGTTCTGAAAAGATATAATAAAGCCTTTTGAAAAGTATTGCTTGATCTTGGGGTGTGCAAAAAGTCGTAAAGTAGAGTTGTGGTGAAGAAGACAACTACTTCAACTTGTAAAAATGGTTTAAGAAGGACATTAAGAAAAAAACTTGTTCTGAAAAGATATAATAATGCCTTTTGGAAAGTATTGCTTGATGTTTGGGTGTGCAAAAAAGTCGTAAAGTAAAGTTGTGGGGGGAAAAAGATAAGTACTTCAACTTGTAAAATGGGTTTAGGAAGAAAATTACATGAAGAACATGTTCTGAAAAGATATAATAAAGCCTTTTGAAAGGTATTGCTTGATGTTGGGGTATTCGAAAAGCCTTATAGTAAAGTTGTGGGGGAAAAGATGAGTACTTCAACTTGTAAAAATGGTTTAGGAAGGACATTACGTAAAGAACTTGTTCTGAAAAGTATAATAAAGCCTTTTGAAAAGTATTGCTTGATGTTGGGGTATGCAAAAAGTCGTAAAGTAAAGTTGTGGTGAAAAAGATAAGTACTTCAACTTGTAAAATTGGCTTAGGAAGGACATTAAGAAAAGAACTTGTTCTGAAATGCCTTTGAAAAGTATTGCTTGGTGTTGAGGTATCCAAAAAGCTGTAAAGTAAACATGTGGGTGAAACGGATGAGTACTTCAAGTTGGAAAATGGGTTTAGGAGGGACATTAAGAAAGGAAATTGCTCTGAAATGCCTTTTGAAAGGTATTTCTTGGTTTTGAGGTATCCAATAACCTGTAAAGTAAACATGTGGGTGAAACGGATGGGTACTTCAAGTTGGAAAATGGGTTTAGGAGGGATATTAAGAAGGGAACTTGCTCTGAAATGCCTTTTGAAAGGTATTTCTTGGTGTTGAGATATCCAAACAGCTGTAAAGTAAAGTTTTGGTGAAAAAGATAAGTACTTCAACTTGTAAAATTGGTTTATGAAGGACATTAAGAAAACAACTTGTTCTGAAATGCCTTTGAAAAGTATTGCTTGGTGTTGAGGTATCCAAAAGCTGTAAAGTAAAGTTGTGGTGAAACGGATGGGTACTTCAAGTTGGAAAATAGGTTTTAGAAGGGACATTAAGAAAGGAACTTGCTCTGAAATGTCTTGAAAGAAAAGTATTTCTTGGTGTTGAGGTATCCGAAAGCTGTAAAGTAAAGTTGTGGGTGAAAAAGAATGGGTACTTCAAGTTGTAAAATGGGTTTAGAAGGTACATTAAGAAAGGAAATTGCTCTGAAATGCCTTTTGAAAGGTATTTCTTGGTGTTGAGATATCCAAAAAGCTGTAAAGTAAAGTTGTGGGTGAAAAGGATGGGTACTTCAAGTTGGAAAATGGGTTTAGAAGGGACATTAAGAAAAGGAACTTGCTCTGAAATGCCTTTTGAAAAGTATTTTGGTGGTGTTGAGTTATCCAAAAAGCTGTAAAGTATAGTTGTGGATGAAAAGGATGGATGCTTCAACTTGTAAAATGGGTTTTTTAGAAGGGACATTAAGAAAGGAACTTGCTCTGAAATGTCTTTTGAAAAGTATTTCTTGGTGTTGAGGTATCAAAAAAGCTGTAATGTAAAGTTGTGGGTGAAAAGGATGGATACTTCAAGTTGGAAAATAGGTTTAGATATTATTGGGAAAATAGGAATAAAGAAACAAGTATGGCTTCTTTGATCTTAGGTCTGAGGGATAAACGTTCTTTAGGTCAGAGAGAAAAATTAATATTCTATTTTTAAATAGGGCTTCATTGATCTTTAGTGTCAGGAATTAGAAATGACATGACTTGTTATCTTGGAATTATGCGGGAGTCTAAAGAGATAGAATTTCTATTTTTAAATACGGCTTCAATGATCTTTAAGTCGGAGAGATAAATTGATATTCTAACGAAACCTTAATAGTGTAACTAGGAACATTTATGAGATGAAGAGATTAACGCAGGAAAGGGTTTCCTAGAAATTTCAAATGTGACAGCGCAGGGATGCCAAAACAATAGGAACACACAGAAATTACTTTTAGGGGATTATTTGGGCGAAACCGTTTTAAAACATTTTAGGGAATTATTTCGGCGAAACAGTTAGAGACATTTTAAAAGATGATTTTAGAAGATGTTTTAGAAGAGGATTTGAGGGTGAAACTCTGTGGTCGTTATAATAATACACAAGTTCTATTTAAACAGTGTCGTGAGGTCCCCTACCCCAACCCCAAAGGGCCCCGATCCCCCTACCCCGACCCCGAAGGAAGCCCCCGACCCCCAAAGGTCCCCCAGGCTCCCAAAGGACCATCCGGGTCTCAAGGGCCCCCGGACCCCTAAAGGTCCCCCCCCGGGTCCCCAAAGAGTCCCCTCCCCATTTTTAATACTTTTTTAAGGCTTTATTATATCTTTTCAGAACAAGTTATTTTCTTAATGTCCATCCTAAACCCATTTTACAAGTTGAAGTTCCCATCCTTCTCATCCACAACTTTACTTTAGAGCTTTTTGGATACCTCAACACCAAGCAATACTTTTCAAAAGACATTTCAGAGCAAGTTACTTTCTTAATGTCCCTCCTAAACCCATTTTTACAAGTTGAAGCATCCATCCTTTTCACCCACAACTTTAGTTTACAGCTTTTTGGATACTTCAACACCAAGAAATACTTTTCAAAAGACATTTCAGAGCAAGTTCCTTTCTTAATGTCCCTTCTAAACCCATTTTCCAACTTGAAGTACTCATCTTTTCCCCAACAACTTTACTATACTGCCTTTTTGGATACCACAACACCAAGCAATACTTTTTCAAAGGGCATTTTCGTAAATCAATAATTCCCCTAGCGATTATGTAAATCAAGTTCTCAGAAATTCTCTCCCCTTTCGTGAATCAGTAATTCCCCTCGATTATGTAAATCAATTTCATCGTAACCGAGTCTCTGATTGGCTGAGAAGGAAACACGTGATCCTGTTTCTTATTCCTGGATCTTAACATTCGCGCGTAGCGTGCCCCTGGACGAACAATAACAACAACAACAAATAAATCGACCTTGGAACATCCATCAAAGTGAGAAAAATCCTGTTTTTTTCATTCTCAGTGAGAAAACCATCTCCCTAGGGACTCTATGCCCATATAAGGAGCCCCGTCACGAGCTCATGAGGCCTTTCTACTCCTGTGGCCTTATTATTATTTTTTTTTATCTTTTCAGTACTATCTTTAATTCTTCCTCTCACAATATAGCTTAATTTATTTGTAAATTTTCAAAAATTCTAATTTTTCTCCATTTCTTACATCTCATTTCATGAATTTTGTAATTTCTTAGCCAGAATTGAAAATATGATTAAGAGTCAGTCAAAAGTAATCGATATATGTGACTATTTAGTAGTTAACAATACCAGGTGGACGAACAGGGACACATAGCGACATGGTAGTCTGGTTTTAAATTATTAAAAAGTATTTTTCGTCATAAGAAGAAAGAAAAAGGGAAATATGATTACGAGTTTAGTCAAAGGAAATCTGGCATTCACTGGCCTACAGACTAAAAAAAACCTTCTGAAAAAAGTTATTTTCCACAAAAAAAATTCAATGAAATGTAAAGAGGTATATTAAACCAAAGATGAGCAAAATACAATTCAATAATTTATTATTATTTGATAGGCCTGGTTCTAAGCCACAGTGGTGGTTCTAGGCCTCGGCGAGGGGGGAGGGGTGGCTGCCCCTCTTCAGTTTTTCTGACATCTAACATTAAATTCCTTTTATTTTATATTTTTACACTCTTATGGTTTGCATTGCTCGAACAAGGCTAAACTTTGAAAATATATTCTATCTCGACGCCTGCGTTTCGAAAGAAGGCTGTTGTGCTTGCGTCAATATATCTACAACATTAAATAGATACTCAGTAGTTTCATTTCATGAAAATGTAGGGGGGGGGCAAGGGATTTCTTAAATGAAGATACTAAAAGCATTTTTTAATCTGGGGGGGAGTAATATTGCTTTAAAAAAATAAAAACACCATAAAAGGATTTGTTCTTCAAAATCTAGTGAGATAATAAGATATATGAAGGAAGGGGGAAAAATGGCCACCCCTTACCTCCTTCATAATTGGTGCCCCTCTTTATACTTGATATCTTGAGTGCTTAATGAAATACGGAAAATCTACGATTTAAAGGTGTCTAAGCTCTTGCTTTTTTTCAAAGTCTAGAATTGCAAACTTCGCTTAAACTTTTCTTCCTTTAAAGCGCCTAAATGTAGATTGAATTTCAGCGAAGGCGGCAGAATCTACTTCTTCTTCCACTGTAGAAGAAAATCTTATTGATTTATAATATTTACTTCTCTTATGGGTGTTATATATTTAAAAACTTCTTTGATCACATTATTTCCATACATACGACGTAGGTAATTTTGAAGACGTCACTGCCTTTCCATTACGATAAATAACAGTTCAAAGAGGGATAAATCCTTTGATTAGACAGCAAAAAAAAAAATATCCAGTTTATTTTTTTAATGTTTTTTTCACTATCTAATAAAAAGATTTGCCGCTTTTTGAACTGTTACTTATCGTAATGCGTCATACCGGAAACAGAAATGAGTTTTTTTTTTTATATATAAAATCTAAATGAGTATTTTAAGGGACACCTGGAGGCATGAGGCACGGAGGCAAGCCGGAGGCACGAAGGAAGGGACACCTGCGACGGTCAGTTATTAGCCCCTCGATAAAAACACACTTTTTGAAGCTTCAGATACCCTCCCCCATCTTTCCAAACATCCATCGATCCTCCTTCATAAATATTGATTCGCAATTATGCACCACATTTATGAAGGGTTTTCCAAAATTATAACATTACATTTTTCTTCTTTTTTTTTAGTATTTTTGAAATGATGGGGATACAAAATAACAACGCAACACTATCACATTCGCCATGTAATGGTTTTAAACGTCTCTTAAAATGAAGCATTTTCTATATTGAAGTACTCTTTTAAATTTTGCTCACTAGGGCCGTATCCTGTATTTTTGTTTCGGTGGGAGGGGTGGGGGGGAGGAGTTATACACAAAACTTTAAAAACGTATCAAAAATTTGTTTGTATGGATTTTTGTTACCTTTTTCGAGTCGGACAAACATTTCGGCGTATTTAAACCCCATACCCCCCCCCCTCTGTATACGGCATTGTTGATTAATATACGATGAGGTAAATTTAGAAAATTTTGGAATCATTTTTTTTAAACGCTGTTTGGATGTCAAGTTGAGGAGGAAGGTGATAGTGCTCCTCATAGTTAGGGCAACTTTCGATATAATATTAAAAATGAACCAAACGAAAGTGAAATGCAATATTAAAAGAAAAAAACACACAAAATATTCCGTATATTAGGGGGGCTATCCCTCCGAATTTTCAAGCATTTCATACTGATTTTACAGTGCTTTCCAGTATTCTCCATCCCATTCCCATTACCCGCGTCTTTGACCAGTTGTCCTTAGAGAATGGAACGGAGAGTCAAAGTTTAGCGTTTATAAACAAATACATAATTTGTCCTTAAATGGTATAAAGATCTATCAACTAATTTAAGGAACCTAACAATGGATATCATATATATTACACATATTTTTACTAATCTATTTTTTATTCTTCTTTTATTTTAAGCGCACCCCAAGCCAGGTCTTCTTCTTCCAATATAACTTGGCTTGCCAAAAGAACAGAACATCAACATCGACGAAATTGTTGACAAGGGCCAAACCGAATTCCTACGGAAATATAACCATCGACAAGGGCTATGTCTATGGTTATATTTCCGTAGTAATTTGGTTTTGGTTAGTTTTGTTCATCTGGTTGGGGTATCCAGGGAAAGAAGGTGGGGGGTTTAAACCACTTGATCCCCCTAAATTTTCGCCTGAATCGTAAAAATGTAACAAAAATTTATAGAAACAAATTTATAGTAACAGCCCTTGTCTATGGTTATATTTCCGTAGTAATTTGGTTTTGGTTCGTTTGGTTCATCTGGTTGGGGTATCCAGGGAAAGAAGGTGGGGGGTTTAAACCACCCCCTCTCCCCTAAATTTTTGCCTGAATCGTAAAAATGTAACAAAAATTTATAGAAACAGATTTTTGACGCTTTTTCAAAAGTTTTTTGTGCCCCCCCCCCAAAGAAAAAAATCCTGGCAATAACTAGCTAGCATAAATCTAATAGGGTAGAAAACTTAGTGGGCCAGGGTAAAAAGAGTATATCATGATACCTAGATATGTAGGTTTCCTGTAAATACTTAAGGTCAAATCCATTCTCCCTTTTAGAGATAAGGATATTAAGACAGATCAGATTTTTATTTGCTTCAAACTCCATTATAAGATCAATAACAGGGACTTTTTGATTAAAATGTTGAGCAGAGATGCTAGATCATATTCTGAATGTGAGATGCATCAGTAGCTTTTGTAGTAAAGGTCCTTAGATTTGCTTGGATCAACTTACTAACAAAAATGTAAACCCCAATCCTTTCATCCCTCGGGAGCCCTCCCTCCAAAACTTAGATTTCAAGTCCACATACTCCAAGGAACTTATCCCCAAAAGAATCAAGTCGATCGGCCTAGATCTTGCCAAGATGCAACTTTTTTTGTTGCAAATACTTTGTTTTGATCTTGGATGGTAAGAAAATATTGCATTGATTTTACTAGCGTAAACCGAATATACATAAGCCTGACAACAGGCAAGTTCGTTTTCGATGGCAAGCAGAAATATGTTTAGTACATAGGCCATATTTTTCGAGAACATATGGAATAAGACTGTAAACACAGTTGGAGTACGGTAAGAATATAGCTTTGCCTGTGCGCGATTGACCGTGCTGAATTGCATGATCGCCTTACTTTAGATTGTGATAAAAAACATTAGAATGCTAAAGACCCCTAAAAAGTTATTTTAAGAAATCTTTCTGCGTTTTTTGTTTGTTAACAGAAAACACTTTAGGGGAGAAAAACAGTAGAAAGAATACTATAGACAGAACAGGACAATAGAATGAATGTAACTACAATCCTGGAAAAAATTTTGCCTCTGAGAAATTTATATCATCTAAACGTAAATTTACCCATAGTTGAATTCCATTGATTTAAGGTATTTGATATAAGGTATCAACTCTAACACCAAACGCCTAATTTATGTTGACTTGAGGACCTCAAATGATATACAATGCAAAATGTGAGAACATTGTTTTTATTGTATGAGATATTGTGCTTCTTTTACTTGGGTCAGAGGCTTAGGGGTACATTTTTTCCTTAGTTTGTGAAGACGGTCACAGCGTAACACTCCTTAAAAATATTTAGAAGGTTCGAAAAAACTGCATAGAGAGGACAGAGGAGGGAGAGGAGTCAAAAGAATGAAAACACCAAGGGTCAGAAAAATAGGGAATACACAGGATAGGGACGTACGCAGGGAAGGGGGAATCGAAACTGCAGGGGAATCGAAACTGCATCCTCTGAAAATCCAAAATTTCCTGAATTTCTATTTCAAATTATCAAATATTTTTTTTTCTAATATTGAGGTCACCGCCCCCCTCCAAAACAAAACGCGTACGTGCATGACACTGCGAACAAGGCCCAAAAAGGTGGTTCAAAAGAGGCTGAAATATAAATAAGATTTATTCGTGACTTTAAAGGGAGTGTGACTTGAATTCCTGACGTGAGTCTGGGGAGTTTTAGGCAAAACAAATTCCCACATAACATCTGAAATTGAGACACAAGGTCAGGTGGCAAACTCATAGTGGTCAGTGGCGCATCCAGGGCTGGCGACCCCCCCCCCCTAGCTTAGTCTAAAGTAGTGTAATTTATTTAATTAACTTAAGTTTGCGTTAATTAACTTGCTCCTAACGCAAGTTTATCGGATCAACCTATTTTGCGCCCCCCCCCCCCCCCTAAAAAAAAATCCTAGATCCGCCCCTGCTGGTACTACTGCAAGATCCAGGTCAAGGAGACTTCACCTTAACCTTAATCCATTTGAGAGCTTTAAGGAATTGAAGGTATTATTTATATTACTATTATTATGTACCTATTTATAATTATTATTATTACTATTATTATTTATATATTATTTACCTCTCAGTTGTTCATCAACAAAATCACATGTTAGTCATTTAAAACCTGTCCTTTTTCATTTCGTCAGATGACACATACTGGTTTTTGTTTTCTTTGCTGGAAGACCTGTTTAATTGCGCATTAAAATTCAAAAAAAAATTAGAGAAGGAATGCATCAACAGCAGAAAAAAAAATGACAAAAGCATTGAGTCAGGTAGACCATATTTTCTAATTATTGGCGACTACTTCTTATGGATTTATTAGTCATAATTGGCTCAAATTAGTATTATGGTGTTTTTTAAGATTTCAAAAACAAACAAGGACACTTGAAAATTCCTTTGTTTTAGTTCAATAGGCAGCAATACCTAATGGTATTCAGTAACAGTCGATCGGTTATTCTGAATATTCGATTATTTGCAAATTAATTAAAAGCAAAAAATGTATCTCTTCTACTAGTCTATTTATTAAAAAAAAAAACATGTGAGTGAGTAATCTTTTTGTAATTAGTTGTAATTGGATTTGTAATCTTTAAAGTACCAAGAGCAGTGAAAATACAATCGGATCGTTTGAATAAGTGGGAGCTTACACAACTGTATGTGTTTAAAACTTAG
>CM051271.1:56093411-56246458 GCA_027921565.1 Artemia sinica | reverse complement strand
TATTTATCAAATGTTGATGTATCGGAAATGTATATTTTAGAACAGGTGGGGGGGGGGGTGTCAATTCGTCATTTTTTTCAACATATTCATAACAGTCAAAAACAAGTTTAATGAAATCTCTGGCCCCTAGAATTTTTCCCGTCATCCGAACCTAGAATCTTCAAGGATAATAACTTTTTAGGGATGATGATATCTTCACTTTAAAATGCGTTTCGGTATTTTTTTTTTTGGGGTGTGGGCAGTGTGGAAAATGCAACTTGTAATCACGCTAGATAAAAAAAAATATAAAACCCGTTTTGCCCCACCTTGCCCCCCCTCGCCCCTTTTTTAATTTTTGGGTGAAGGAAAAAGGGCGCCGTGCATATATATAGGAAGGCAATTAGGTTTATAAACATAAAACTATAAGACAAAAAGAGGAGGACCGTTGTATTCCACATTCACTACAACATTTTTCAATACGATGAGCCCTACCCGAACCCCTAGGAGTAATATATAGTTTAGAATCCCGCATTTACTCTATGGACTGACTTGAACTTGACTTCTTTATTACTACTAATTAAAAATAAACTATAGACAAACAGCAACCGCCCGGAGAAGTGCTCAAAAAGCCTGATAAGGAGGCTGCATCCTCTAATTCTCAACCTCGTTCAAACTGTCTAATTTCTCAAAAAAAGTTGACTAAACGGTTAACTACAAATTATTTGTGAAGGAACACTAATCATGTGGATGAAAATGTAATTTGAAAACGAATGACAATTGTGGATTCAAAGGAAGTAAAAACAACAAAAATATGTTTCATAAAACTTTTCTCTGGCTATTAGAGATTAGGAATTTGTGCTTAAAACAAATAGTTTTCCTAAAATACTTTATTTATGCATACCATAGGGAAATATCCGGGCTCTATTAGGGGGAGGGAGAGTGCGTCCAGCAGCAGAGACTCATTTTATTTGAGGAGGTAAGGGTCTGTTAAGGAATAAGAGCATAGGACTTTACAATCCTTACCTGAGTAGTGTGATCTCATTTTCATGGCCCTTTCAAGAAGCCAGGAAGTGCAATCGGGTATTCTGGGTGGCAGCCATCTGTAGGTACTTTCGTCGCCAGACCCTCCCTGCTTTACCTTACAGCCAGATTTCTCTCCAGGTACCCATTTAGAGACTGGTCGACTCTGGTTGAGCTTACTTAGGGTCACGTTAAACTGACCCCCTCGTTTTCCAAATCATATAACATAACCAGCAATATCTGGAAAGTGTTGAATAAACAATATAAGTCTATTGTTACTAATTACTCGACAAATGGCTACAGGTCTCACAAGGTCCCCTGGGGTACACACAAATTTTATTTGATGTTTAAGAGTAAAAAAAAAAAGTTTTTTTCAAACTGAAAGTAAGGAGCGAACATCAAAACTTAAAAAAACGATAACGCGAAGCAATTATTTCCAAATATTAAAGAATGTTACCACCTCCTCAATAGACCTCGGCTCTTCCAGCGCTACTTTTTTTTACTGCTTTAAAAAATGTTTCTTATTGTTTTAATTTTAATGGCCCTATGTGTTTTTTCAGGAGTGCGTTCTTTAGAGAATTGGGATGATAATTCGAACTTCAGCGTAATGCGTGAGCATGTATAGGAGGACAAAGGCAACACCGTCCTATACGAAATCCTTTTGTGTTGGTCTTAAGGTTTTAATGTTATATTTCCTTGACTTTCAGTTTGAAAAAAAAACGGTGCTTTTATTTTATTTCTGCATTGTTTTTTTTTTTAAAATAATACCAGGAATTTCGCGACTTCCCCTTCCATGGAGAAATGCATCCCCTAAGCAAAATCACTCCACGTAAAGTTCCTTCCCACGTAAAATATCCCCTCGACCCCGTCAGAAAGAAGATTCACCCTGGACAATTCCATTCTCGCTTGAAAATTCCAGCCGAAATTTGTTTTGGCGGACGCTTCAGCTTGAAAAGTTATTCTTATTGCACTCTTATTTGAAAAAGACCCTAATTTTTTATTGTTCCTCAGATCATGCCGAAGATCCTCCTCCAAGAAAATTTTTCCCCGGAAATTCCCCCCCCCAATGGAAATAGTGCTCCGCGCAGAAACTTCCTCCATATGAGAATTTTTCCCGCAGAAAAATCCCCTATGGAGAATTTTTCCGGGGGAAAAATCCCTCAATGGAGAATTATATCGCGTTTTTAACCCCCCTTCACCCCCCTCCCCCCTCCACATATAGATAGATCTTCTAGACATTCCAACCCGGTGAAACTTCGCCCGGACAACTACCCTTAACATGTCCCACATGTAAAATAGAGTCACAAACCGGAATTCTGGTAAATTCCACCAGCGTAAAAATTTCCCCCGAGGTAGTTCATCACCCGCAAACTTCCCTCCTCACCGCTCAAGATTACCAACCCGATTCTTTCTTCTTTAGACAGAGCTATCATTCGATCTGGGTAATGAATTCAATAAAAAAAAAAACAAGTTTTTTTTTAACTGAAAGTAAGGAACGACATTAAACTCAAACGAACAGAAATTATTCCGTATATGAAAGGGGCTGTCCCCCTCCTCAACGCCTCGCTCCTTTACGCCAAATTTTTTTAATGTTTTACGAAAAATAGGAGTTGTGAGAAAAGTCAAACTTTAGCGTAAAGAGCGAGGACGTTGAGGAGGGGACAAAGCCCTTTCATATATAGAATAATTTCTGTTCGTTTTAAGTTTTAAACGTCTTTTCCTTACTTTCAGTTAACAAAAAAAAAAAAAAAAACTTGTTTTTTTTTTATTTAATTTTTGAACGTTTTTGAATTAATGCAGGTTTTAATTTTGGCTCACCGTACATGACTAAAAAAATTAACACAAAATTTGCATATTAATTTTTAACTTTTATTTGGTTAAACATTTTTTATTAGTATAATACACGTAACTTACGATTTTAACTTACGTAACGAACTTCTATATTCATAGATTTTTTAATACGTATATTAGTAGGGGCGTTTCACCCCCCTAGAATCAATACCCTTGCTCTTTAAGCTAAAGTTCGAATTTTGTTCGCATTCATTTAAAAATGACCCCTTAATCACAAAGGTCCGTTAATTAGAATACATAGCTCTTATGAAAGTACAACAAAAAAAATCTTTTGGCTTGAAAGAGTGATATATTGACTAGGGGGTAGGTAGGGGGGGGGAACCCAAATCATAATACGTAATATTTTCTGTGTTCGTTTTTAAAGTTTTGATGTTGCTCCTTACTTTCAGTTGAGAAACTTTTTTTTTTATTTAATTTCTGATCTTTTGTTTAATAATGATGGGAAATCCGGCGCTCCCTTCATAGCAACGTCCCTTCCCCCATGAAAACTTCCTTCATGGAAAGATCCTCCAGTATAACCCTCGAATACCACCCCACCCCCACCTACCATCAAAAAATCCCCCCTGAAAACGTCTGTATACTTCCCAATAACCCATACTGTGTTAACATTGGGTAAAATTCATAACTTTCAGCCCTCCCCCCCGGAGACTTCGGGGATTAAGTAATTTTTCCTAAAGACATATTTTTCATATTTTCGACCATGCTGAACAAAATGGCTATCTCAAAATTTTTGATGGGTGACTTTGGGAAAAAATGAGCGTGGGAGGGGGCCTAGTTGCCCCTCCATTTTTTTTGTCACTTAATAAAGGCACTGGAACTTTTTAATTTCCATTCCAATGAGCCCTCCCACGACATTGCTAGGACCACTGGGTCGATACAATCACCCCTGGTAAAAAAAAAAACAACAAACAAATAAACAAATAAACAAATACGTGATCTTTCTTCTGGCAAAAATGAAAAATTCCATATTTTTGTAGATAGGGGCTTGAAACCTCTACAGTAGGCTTCTCTTATACGCTGAATACGATGGTGTTGATTTTCATTAAGGTTCTATCACTATTAAAGGGTCTTTTTTATCTTTTTTTTTTTTTTTTTTTTCCCTTTCCTCCTTTATTCTAAGATCAGCCAAATTTTCTCAGGCGCGTAACTTTTGATGGGCAATACTAAACTTGATGAAACTTATATATTTATAATCGGCATTAAAATCTGATTCTTTTGATGCATCTATTGGTATCAAAATTCCGTTTTTTAGAGTTTCGGTTACCATTGAGCCGGGTCGCTCCTTACAGTTCGTTACCACGAACTGTTTGAAAATAACATAAATGATATAATATCTGAATTTGTATTGACTCAGATTTTGCGGACGAACCCTGTATAGTGTATCATTTAAAGGGGGAACCTTCATGCAGGATTTACCAAGAATTCTTTTACTAATTTATCCCCAATTCATCCACGTAGCAAACTAGTAACCTTTTATACAGGTGGGGACAAACGACGGGCAATAAAAAACTTTTATAGCCATGTCGAGATGTAATTTTACGGTCAACTCTTCTTCTCCCGATTTCGATTTTTCGTTCCAACATTTGAGAATAAGACACTTTGAAAATTTATCTCACAGTAAATGTCTACTAAGGGCCAAGCGGGATACATCCATAAAAGGCGTATAAGACCTGTCCCCGTATTAGCATAGAGACAACGTCTCCCCGTTCAGAATGACTTCTAAGTCACCTAGGGTTCAATAAAGAAGTACAGCAAGAAGACTTGTGAAAATGTAATCTACCATCTGGTACGGGGAAGTGAGTTTGGGGCGTCACAAAACTGTTGAATGCTTGATAGGGATATTGATATGGGATTATCTCTTTGGCTAGGGCTCTTTGAATGACAAAACCCACACCTGTCAGCGTTAGCGATCCGGAAAAAAAAAATGCTGGACATGCAGCAATAAACGAAGTTTTGACTTAACTGCTCTTTTTTGAATATTACATGGATTTCGGTTCATCTATAAAGTAAATTACTCGGTTGAGCATACTGGTATCCGAAATTAGAGGTGATTGGGGATGATTCCAAATAATTTTTTTTTAGCAAGTTGTAAAAAAAAATCTAAAAGAACTCCTTATTTAGATTTGTACATAATTTTTGTAATTTAATGCAATGATTTTTTATGTGGATACGTAATAAATCTACATAAACTATTTTCATAAACTCTTTTTTCAACACACAATAATTTAAATGGGTATTTTCAATTTCTTTCCCTTCTGTCTTTTTTTTTCTCTTGCCAGCGTGTTTTTCCTACTTACTCCATTTATTTCTTTTCGTCTTCCTCTCTCTTTTCAAGAGTCTAATCTGTTTCTTTTATTTTTTATTTCTTTCTTCTTTAGAATTGTCTCTAGTTTACTTGCCCTTGAACCCCCCCCCCTTCCCCAGAACGTTTGTGTATGACGCCATACCTATTTATTTATTTTTATATTTAATTTAATTACTTATTATTAACTTATTATTCAAGTTCAAGTTCAATTTTTTGTAACATTCACAAATAAATAGGTATAAAATAACACCTCCGCGCTGGATAAAAACTTATGAGGTCGCGGTCACACGAAAGCCCACACAGCTAATTACCCCATTAAATCAAATAATTAATTTAATCTAGTACAAAAAAATAAAATGGAAATGATGAATTAAAAATGCTATTACTACTAAAACTCACCACACTACAAAGCCGCCTAAGGCCAACACAGTTGAACACGCTCGCCCTCCATTCCATCTATTCAATCGCTTCCCTCTTTAAAAACCCTCCCAAGTAGTTCCAATTTCCTTTCAATCCTTTCTGGCAACCTTTTTCCCCGCCATTTAGGGACTGCCTGCTTTCTGCTTGGCCCTAGATGGATGACCGAAAAGGATGACCTTTGGGCAATATGTCATCCTTCATCCACAAAACATGTCCTAGCTATCTCAACCTTCCTCTCATTGTAGCCCAAGAGAGCGGATAGAAACACGTTTTTTTTTTTGCAGCGCTTACCATTGATGTGTACAGATTACCAGTTACAGCCTGTATAGCTTACCAGCTGACCATTTAAAATATTGTTCAGTCAAATGCTAAGCAAAACAATCTGCAGACATATCCTCTGGAACACATCTAAAACATATCCTCTTAAAAATAGTATCCCTTAAAAATAAATCCCTTAAAGAATATTATTTCTTATTTTATTTACTTAGTATTAAATTACTTATTTATTTACTTAACTTTTGTGAATTAATTACTTTAACAACTGATATACTTACCGAAAGGCCCGTTCATATCTTCTTCGTCCAAACGTCTTCGAATGGCCTCTTTGTCGTTTTCCTAAAATAAGGACCCCAGCATCTAGATCTCCCCGCATCCTTCTTCAGACGCTTTTTCTTTTGCTCTCCTATAAGACATTAAAGTTTTCAAAAACTTGTACAAATGCTTTGAAAGATGCTGGCTGTCTTTGCATTCTGGATTCGACATATAGTTACTAAACATTACTAAAAAATTTTTTTTTTTGTTCCAGCTGACGTTGTCGTAGTAGCAGGAAAAACAAACAATTGATTTTGAATCCACTTTCGTACTAACTTTTTTTTAAGATACTTAATAGGCATCTTCAGTTAAATAGATCTGCATCATTATCATCATTTTGCATTATCATCCTTATTCATCATCATTTATCATAATTTATCATTATCAGATTGAAACACAACTAAAAATGTTTTTAGAATGAAAGAGAGATGGATATAAAAATGAAAGAAGATGGATAGAAAGAAGAAGAATGATAGAAATGATAGAAATGAATGATAGAAAAAGAAGAATGATAGAAAGAGAGATGGTGCTAATAAGTAATTATTACTTCACAAACCGTTCCTGATGGATTACAACTTTAAGTAGATTCTGTAGTTAATATAAAGTTACTACGGTTTAAAAACCTGAAATGCGCCTACTATCATCAAAATAATAATCCCAACGTCTCTTTTCACATGAATTAGCTTTTTGTATTCTTTGGTGTCGGTTATAAAAAAGGAGAAGCAACTGTTGTTTAGTTGACATGTTGCGTTAAAATATCATAGAAATTACGATTTTTTATAATTTGCTTCTAAAAGTAAAGTATTTATGGCATCTTATTTTGCTAAGTCCCAAAACTTAATTTGTTATTTGAAAGAAACAAAGAGGGATACAAAAGACGGCTGCATTCAAGATTTAACAAAAAGTAACTAAAAGTTAAAAAAAAAAAATAACTTCTTCGTTCCAGCTGAAGTTGTCGTAGTAGCTGGAACGACAGAAAAGTAACTTCGGATTTACTTTTTTTAAGTAACTTATATTAAAGATAGCTAACGAGCATGTTTAGTGAAGTGACTGTGCATCATTATGATCATTGCTATTATTATCAATTTGAAACATATGAAAGTGTTATTAGACTAAATTATAATGAAAGGGTCAATGAATACAATTGAAACTCACGAATATTATACCCTTACAAATCAAATACGGTCGTAGTTACTTCACAACCGTTCCCAGTGGAGTCAATTTCAAGTAGCTTCTATAGTTAAAGTAAAGTTTCTACAGTTTGCAACCAGGAATAAATCCACAAGTTTCAAACACTAAAAAAATTAGTGAAGGTTAGGAATAGACCGTAATCCCTAAAAACAGCTTTCCATATTATAATAAATTGCGCTCTCTTACTGAAAACACATTAAATTGATTGGAAGCTTTGATTCCTCTGGTATTTCAAGAGACAAAAGTAAAGATGAATTAGAAGAAATAACTGCTTAGTTGCCATGTACCACTTCAGTCTGATCAATTTTAAAAGTAAAAGATGTCTTGACTATCTGTTATACAGAGTCCACTTTCCTAAAATCTTACTGCATGATTTTTTTTTTTTAAAATAAGAGGAATTAAACTTAAATCACAATGATTTTTACTAAGGGTCAAGAATAGGCTGGAATCCCTAAATATTTTTAGGGATTACGCCTATTCCTAAGGATTACATTGTAAACTGATTAAAATTTGACTCCTCTGGTTTTTTCAGAGAGAGAGAGAGAGAGAGAGAGAGAGAGAGAGAGAGTAGAGAGAGAGAGAGAGAGAGAGAGAGAGAGAGAGAGCGAGAGAGAGAGAGAGAGAGAGAGAGAGAGAGAGGAGAGAGAGAGAGAGAAGAGAGAGAGAGAGAGAGAGACAAAGGAAGGTAAAACAAGAAAAACTGCTTTGTCACCATGATTCGCTTCAAAATCATCGCACTTATGATTTAGACCAGTTGCTTTTAAAGTTAAATATATATCGATTATTACTATTTTCTGTTTTTCTCTATTTGGCCATTTGACTAAATTTTTTACTGAACTTTTTTTCAAATTAATTTCTTAATAAAAACTTTAAAAGTAAATGATATTTTGGCTGTTTTAACAGATACCTTTTTCATTTGGCTATTGAGATATTTACTAACATTTTGAACTGCGCTTTTTCTAAGAAATTCTGCACAAAAGGGAAATATTTTGGATTTACTTGTTTATATACTTATTTATTTTTTGGAAGAAATATCCACTCATTTGACTTCAATGAATAAAACCGAAATACAAGCAGAATGAACTTAGATTTCTTTCGTCTATTCGACCATTATTTAGAAAAATTGGTCGCTCCGGAACATTGGTGGCACTGGGTATCTCTCTCCTTTTTTCTGGGACTACTTTTTACCAGCCGTTATTATTATTAACGGTATAACTAGAACCTACCTATTTCTCATTGTTGCTTTAATGATAAGCATCAGGTACAAAGATTTTCATTTTTGGGTTGAGCAACTTTTGTCATTTTACATGAGAACAATTACTCTTTATTTTGTGCTTAAAAAAAAGGAAAAAAAATGGCTGAGTTGCCATGTTCCACTTTAATATCATGAATCAACTGCTTCATGACCAATTGCTTTTAAAAGTAAAAACATTTCTTAGCTCTATTTCTACATAGTCTCTTTCCTAAAGTCTTTTCTAAATGAAAAGAAACACCTTTTCCCTTAGAAGCTAGGAGCGAAACTTAAACTTAAGAAACAGAAATTACTGAAGGCAAGGAATGGGCTGTAATCCCCTTAAAATTTTTTGTGTGTAAAAACAAATTGTGCACTTTACTGAAAACACATTTTGACTCCTCTGTTCTTTCAAGAGGAACAAAAAAAAAAAAGACAAAAGAAGAAAAACTACTCAGTTGCATTCCCCACTTTGATAAATTGAAAGTTACGATCTATGACCAGTTGCTCTTTCAGTAAAATGAAATAAAAAATAACAACAAGTCTTTTCAACTAAAAGTAAGGAGCAACATTAAAACTTAAAACAAACAACTTTACATTATCGTAAAGAGTGAGGTATTGAGAAGGAACAGCCCCCCTCATATACGGAAAGCTGCTCCTTACTTTCAGTTGGAAAAACTTCCTCCATGAAATTTCCTCCCATTTAAAATCCCCCGGATGATTTTCCATCCTCGCTGAATATTTTCCACGGAAATTTATTTCTTGCGGACAATTCCTCATGAAAATTTTTCCTTAGTCTACGGAAAACAACATCAGACTTGGTTCTTATTTCATTTTTGGTGGTTTTTCAAATCATGCCAAAAATTCCCCTTCGTGGAAAAGTTCATCCCGGACCCCCCTCCCCCCCCCAATGGAATGTTTTTCCCGCAGAAAATTCACCCATACAGAATTTTTTCTCCCCTCATAAAATTACCCCATGGAGAATTTATCGCGTGGAAGCCCCCCCCCCCCTGGAAAGTTCCCCTCCTACACAAAAAATCCCACAGAAAAATTCCAACCGCGCTGAAACTTTTTCCCCGGCAATTTTGCCCTGAATATTTCCACACATAAAATTGAGCCGCCAAAGAGAAAGTAAGACAAATAAAAGAACTTTTTTTTTCGTATAGAAATTTTGGCAAATCCTCCACCAATCCTTTAAAATTTCTTCTGGAAAGTTTATCCCTGGATAATTCCCTCCACATGGAAAATACTCCTCGTTGAAAATTCTCTTGCATAGAATCCCCCCCCCCTTCCAGAAAAATATACGCATACTTCCCAATAATAAATACTATATGTAAAAAATGGGCAAACTTCACAGCTTAAAGCCATTTCCCCAGGGGCTGTGAGGGGTCATGTCATCCCAAGAGGCATACCTTTGGACCTTTCAACTATGCTGCACAAAATGGCTATCTCAAAATTTCGATCAGATAATTTTAGGGAAAAGGGTGAGGACGGGTGCTACTTTTCCTCTATCTTTTTTGGTCACCCAGGGAATACAAATCACCACTGAAGACCATAATTGATACCCCCACCTACTATTCGGAACAAATAGGATCCTTGCTTCCAATTTTCAAAAAAGCTAACGCTTTTAAAAGAAGTTTTAAGAAAAAAACCTCATTTTGTCTTCATTTCTTTTTTTTTTTTGTATATGCTAAACTTGTTGATTTCAATTGATGGCTGCGTTTTAATTCTGCCTTGGACATTATCAATATCATGTTGTTAAATTTTGTGGTAAATAAATGCCTCTTATGCCTTTTCATTTTATGTACCGTAGTTGGTAGCCCATTTTTTTTTTTTTTTTTTTTTTTTTTTTTGTTTAAAACATCCAAGGAATAAGTCAGGTGCGGTGACTAAGTGGACGTTTTGATATTATTTTCCCTCAAAGGGTTAATGGTGCCAGTTCATGAATATGTATAGGGGAGAGGAAATGAGTTTTTCAAAATCAAGGACTGGTGATTTTTGTTTTCTTTACTTTTTTTGATGAATATAATAGAAAGGGTGAATTTTCAATAAAATAAAAAAGGTATTTTGAAAATCTAGGAAGAGGGTGGGAAAATTTTAGAGGCCGTTGATCCTACTGCCCCACCTTTACCCCAATTGGCAGCATTGCAAAGGGGTGCTTTCTCTCCCTGTCCATTAGTTCAATCCGTCTTTTCACATCCTATTTGATTACTGAGTGGCTAAAAACTTTTTGCTTTTTAATTTTTTTTAGACTTTCAAAAATTAGTTACCATATCTTCAATGGCGCTTAGACATACCCTTCGTATAAGTAATGACTGTTATAAAAAATACACAAAACGTCTTAATTTTTTTTTTTTTCAATACGCTTTGAAATACAGCCGGTAAATTACCAATTTCAACATATCTTATGCTTTTCATCCTTATTGCTAAGAAAATAATGTATTAATTTCATTAAACAATCTACCACACTACTAGTTAATAACATCGAAACATAATTATTTAATTGATTTAAACAATTTCATTAAACAATCTACAACACTTGTAAATAACAGTCGAAAACTCTACATGCGTTTTTTTTCGTGTTTTTGCTCTAATGTAAAATATATTTTTTAGAACATGAAATCCTTTGTATTACTGCAGCTGAAATATCTAATCGGTAAAAAATTTTTTAGCAAACCTTTTTACCGTTACCAATTCTTTCTGGTATTTTACTTAATCATTAATGTGACAAATTAATGCATCAATATAAACAGAAAAACCATTGCAACTGCTTAATTATTCAGGATGTGGGGGTATTTATAACCCCTGCTTCCTAACATAACATGGCGTAATTTTGCCCACAGAATCCAGTCCCCCCTGCTGAGGAAATATAGTTTCTTCAAATCTTGTCAAAAATTAAGATAAGCCTGCATAATTCAAGCATCCAGAGAAACGGGTCAGTTTTCTTTAGCATATCTTTACCTGTATGGTAACTATATGGCTCATATTTTTTTCAGTTTTCACTGTCATATCTTGATTTGGTAAAATTGGGCCCCGACTCCCCCCCCCCCATAGGATTTGATGAAATAACGCCACTGCTTCTTAAGGCCCTTCTTCTTTTCCTCTGAAATGATTCATAGTTTTATAACTGACTAGCTTTCCATTCTGAGGATCTGAAGTGCATAACAAGGGACTTGTTATTAGATTGAAAAGTTTGTAGAAGAGTGTTTTATGTCTTTGTCCCTTTAGGTCTTGCCCTACTTTATGGGGACTAAACAATTCCCTTAACTGGTCGTTGGAAATCGACAGCAATGAAAAAAAAGACGTTTTTTTTTTTGGGTCACTAAAATAAGCATTGATTTAAAGATAAAACTTGAATTTGACCTTTACAAGGGATGAGTTTCGTATAATGGAAAAACGTTCGGGAATTTTTATCATTTCATATAAACGTTGGAAAACATTGATCGTTGAAAATCGACAATGAAGAAAAAAGACGTTTTTGGGTCGCTAAAATTAGTATTGATTTAAAGGCAAAACTATAATTTCGCCTTTACAAGGGATGAGTCTTTTTGTTTGATGGAAGCCCATTCGGGAATTTTTTATCATCTCGTTTAAACGAGGAAAACTATGGTCGTTGGAAATTGAAAGCGATGAAAAAAGACGTTCTTGAGTTGCTAAATCAACATTGATTTAAAGATCTAACTAGAATCTGGCCTTTATAAGGGCTGAGTTTGTTTGATGGAAACCATTCGGGAATTTTTATTATCTCGTTTAAACGTTGGAAAACGTTGGTCGTTGGAAATTGACAGCGATGAAAAAAGATGTTTTTGAGTTGCTAAAATCAGCATTGATTTAAAGATCAAACTAGAATTTGCCTTATAAGGGATGAGTTTGTTTGATGGAAACCATTCGGGAATTTTTTATCATCTCGTTTAAACGTATAAAAACGTTGGTCGTTGAAAATTGAAAGCAATGAAAAAAGATGTTTTTTGGTCGCTTAAGTAAGTATTAATTTAAAGATAAACTAGAATTTGCCCTTTACACAGGAGATGAGTTTGTAGAATAGAAAACATTTGGTAGATTTTTCATTTCACATAAAAAGTTGGTAAAAAACATTTACATAATTTATCATCGACAGCGGTGAAAAAATATGTTCTTGGGTCGCTAAATTAAACAGGGATTTGAAGCCAAAATTAGAATTTTGCCTTTACAAGAATGAGATTGTAGAATGGAAAATATTTTAGTTATTTTTCATTTTTTTTCATCGACAGCGATATAAAAAAATGTGTGTTTTTGGGTGGATAAATTAAGCACTGATTTAAAGATAAAACTAGGATTTGGTCTTTACAGGGATGAGTTTGTTGAATGAGAAACATTTGGTAATTTTTTTTTTTTTTTTTTTTTCATTTTAGATAAACGTTTAGTAAATTTTTTAGTAAATTTGTCGAATGTTCAGTTAATTCGTAAGCTAAACCGCCAATAAAAATAATATACCATTCGATTTGTCATTCAACGTTCTTTCTAAATATTATAATGTGGAACATACATTTATCGAATGATAAACAAATGGTAATTTTGTAAAATGTTCGGTTAACTTCCTAGCTAAGAGATAAACTTAGCCCTGACCATTCGAATTGTTATTCATTCAAAACATTATTTCTAAATATAGTAATGTGCAACATGGTTTTTTATCGAAAGAAGAACATTTGGCCAATTTGCTAAATTGATCGATTGACTTGCTAGCTGAAAAATAAAATGACAATTCGATTTCTCAAGCTACAAAAACTTAAGTCGGTTCTTGAGTTACCTGAACCAGGCTTCTTTGGATCCAGTCAGGAAACTAGTTTTTTAATTTCGGTTTGCAAAAAGGTTGCAAAAATGGCACATCCCCCCCACTCCCCAAATCCCTGCCCTCTTCCCTCCCCGACAACCTGCCAAGAACCAAAGTGGACAGTCATAAGAATTAAATGTCAAAAGAAAGAATCGATGGCTGCTCCATCTTATTCACCGAGGGATGCTGTCATGTTGTCTGTTTTATTATGGTTACCAATTGGTCATCCAATTGGCGTACCAGGATAATCCTGCTTGCTATCCTGAGTTTACATCCAAAGGAGCGGGCCTGAAAACTGCCTAATTTTTTTTTTCTGATTGGCTTGAAACTCCAAAAGAAACTTTGCCTGGACTAATGGGATCAAGCGTTTTTTAGTAGGGAGCAGGGTGTTATTGGGCTTGGAAATGGGTCAAACCATGTTGTCTTTAATTAATCCGAACATAACAGCCGCAAGTCAGAGATCTAAGGAAAACCTGCCGTAAAAAAAACATCTAGGGTTTACCGTCTTCTAAAAATGGGGTCCAAATATGTCCAAAACTTTTTGCGTGGAAGCCATAGGAATTCCCATAAAAAGAGATATAGAATTCTTCGATATGTAAACAACGGTCAACAAATTTTTCCCCCTCAGGAATGGTGACCTTTGAAGTGCCATAAAAAGGTTTTTGCTGTGTTAGCCTTGGATGGCCTTGTGCTGTGATAACCGGTAAGTTAGTAGTAGTAGTATATACTTCAAGTTCATTCAATGTTGTTCTCAATCAGTACATTTGGATAAGTGGAGTTGTTACAAGCAGCGTATAGCCAGTGTATCAAACAGTTCGTGTCGTGTAACGAACTGTAAGGGGCGACCCGGCTCAATAGTAACCGAAACTCTAAGAAACAGAATTTTGATACTAATAGATACATAGAAAGAATCAGATTTTTAATACTGATTTCAAATATAGGAGTTTCATGAAGTTTAGTTTCAAGGATAGCATTTTCGAAAAAGGAAGAAACATCCCTTAAAAGTCATAAAACTCTAATGAAAAATGACACTCCGTTTCAGCGTATCAGAGAAACCCTACTATAGAAATTTTCAAGCTCCTATCTGGGAAGATCTTTCTGGGATCCTCCATGGGAGGATCTTTCCATGGAGGAAGTTTTTACATGGAGGAAGGGACATTACTATGAAGGGGGCGTCGGATTTTCCAGCCTTATTTAGAAAAAAACGATCAGAAATTAAATAAAAAAAACAATTTTTTTTCAAACTGAAAGTAAGGAGCAACATCAAAACTTAAACTAACAGAAATTATTACATATATGATTGGGTTTGCCCTCTAGTCAATACCTTGCTCTTTACGCTAAAGTTCGAACTTCAAAGTTCCAAATTTGAACTTTAGCGTAAAGAGCGAGGTATTGACAAGGGGGCGAACCCCCTAAATATACGTAATAAAAAAACGAATATAGATGTTCGTTACGTAAGTCAATTCGTAAGTTACGTTAGATCAAAATTTTGAGAAAGCTATTTAGAGTAGCCAAAAAAAGTAAAATTAATATGCAAATTTCGTTTAAATTATTTCATATACGGTGAGCCAAAATCAAAGCTGCATTAATTCAAAAACGTTCAGAAATTAAATCAAAGAAACAAGTTCTTTTTAACTGAAAGTAAGGAGCAAAATTAAAACTTAAAACGAACAGAAATTATTCCGTATATGAAACAGTCTGTTCCTTCCTCCAACGCCTCGCTCTTTACGCTAAAGTTTGACTCTGTCTCACAACTTTATTTTTTAAAACAATAAAAAACTTTAACGTAAAGAGTGAGGCGTTGAGGAGAGGACAGTCCCCCTTTTATATTGAGTATTTCTTGTCAGTTTAGCCCTAGACTCTTTTATGGTTCGATACATTAATTTCTGGAAGAATAGTACAGAACATCTTACAGAAAGAACTGTTTCCATGGTAACGACTCAAGGGGGCGTTGTTCAAGTCACTGTTGAAAGCCACCCTAATATATGTCCCAGCGGAATTGAATACTGCTTCGCTTGGAAAGTAATTACTTCTAAGAGCTTAGAAAAATGGAAAAATCCTTTGCTTCCTTTCGTGAAAGGTTTTTGAAAATACTAAAGGGGAAAATACAGAAATTATAGTAAAGCATAAAGCGCGTAAATAATTTTTTTCTAAGAAAAAAAGAAGATTTTATTTAAGCTACAAGGGAATATGAAAAAATTAGCTTTGTCGTGCATTTTTTGGTCTAATAAAATTAAAAAGGTATGACTTGGAACAAAACAGAATTTATGCGTTTGTCCTATCATTTCACTCACTAAATATATGCTAATGAAGGTACCATTTAATAAATAGTAAAGAAAACGTATAACGGACATAAAAAGGTATAAAAAAAAAGAAGGAACCTGACCGAAAAAAATCATTGTGACTAATCCATAATATAGTCACTTAAACCCCCATTTTCAAGGAAGAAAATAAAGAAAAAAAAAAAAAAAAAAAAAAAAAAAAAAAAAAAAAGAAATGAAAATTGAAATACGAGAAATTAAATCAGTCTACTGCAATATAATTATTAAAAAAAAAAAAAACTCAATAGCACTGTAAGATTTTAGAGCCTTTAAAGTGCGCAGGACATTAAAATGAAAACATTTTTTACCACATGCAGGTCCATACCGAGGATCATCGTTTCGTTTTTCGGGGGAGGTGGGTTCAAAAAAATTTTTTTTTTTCGGGAGGGGGGGTTTACAAAACACTTTAAAAAAAAACGAATAAAAAATTTGTTTATATTCATTTCTGCTGCGTTTTTTTAACGAGTCGGACAAACATTTCTGAGGGAGGGGCAGGGGTTTCAATCCCCCGACCCCCCTGGATACGGGCCTTGGCCGCATGTCACCTTTGCCACCATATTAGGTCCATTCGTACCTGAAAACCAGGATTCTCTACGACGATTTTTCATTTAGTTAGTACAAAATATCAACAGTTCGTGGTAATGAACTGTAAGTAAGGAGGGCGATCCGGCTCAATGGTAACCGAAACTCTAGAAAACGGGTTTTTGATACCAATAGATACATAAAAAGAATCAGATTTCAATGCTGATTTTAATAATATATATCTTTCATCAAGTTTTTTGTGCTCCCATCAAAAGTTACGCACCTGAGAAAATTCGGCTGATTTTCAAAAAAGGGAGAGAACGAAAGACCCCCTAAAAGTCATAGAACCTTAATGAAAATCACAGCATCATATTTCCAGCGTATCAGAGAGAACCATACTGTAGAGGTTTTAAGCTCCTATCTTTAAAAAAATGTGGAATTTTGCATCTTTTTTTTGCCAGAAGAAAGATCACGGATGCGTGTTTATTTTTTTTTTATTTTTTTTTCCCCAGGGGTGATCGTATCGACCCAGTGGTCCTAGAATATCGTGGGAGGCTCATTGGAACGGAAATTAAAAGTTTTTAGTGCCCTTTTTAAGTGACCAAAAAATGGAGGGCAACTAGGCCCCCTCCTGCGCATATTCTTTTCCCAAAGTCACCCGATCAAAATTTTGAGATAGCCATTTTGTTCAGCATGGTCGAATATATGATAAATATGTCTTTTAGGATGACTTAATCCACCCAAGGTCCCCATGGGGGGGAGGCTAAAAGTTATGAACTTTACCCAATGTTCAAACAGTTCCTGGTAACGAACTGTAAGTAAGGAGCGACCCGGCTCAATGGTAACCGAAAAATTCTATAAAACGGTATTTTGATAAAAATAGATACATCAAAAGAATCAGATTTTTAATGCAGATTTTAAATATATAACTATCATCAAGTTTGATCCTACCGATCAAAGTTAGGTGCCTGGGAAAATTACAGACATTTTGGCTGATTTTTGAAAACGAGGGGAAAGACCCCCTAAAAGTTATAGAACCTTAATGAAAATCACACCGATCACATTCCGCGTATCAGAGAACCCTACTGTAGAGGTTTTCAAGCCCCCATCTACAAAAATGTGGAATTTTTAGTTTGTTTTTTTTTTTCCAGAAGAAAGATCACGGGTGCGTGTTTATTTGTTGTTTTTTTTTTCCCAGGGGTGATCGTATCAACCCAGTTGTCCTAGAATATCGTGGGAGGGCTCTTCACTTGAATGGAAATTAAAAGTTCCAGTGCCCTTTTTAAAGTGACCAAAAAAATGGAGGGTAACTAGGCTACCCTCCCTCCCACGCTCATTTTTTTCCCAAAGTCTCTGATCAAAATTTTGAGATAGCCAATTTGTTCAGCATGTTCGAAAAATATTATAAGTATGTCTTTTAGGATGACTTAGTCCCCCGAAGTTCCCGGGGGGGAAGGGCTGAAGGTTATGAACTTTACCCCAATATTAACATATAGTATTGGTTTATTTGGAAACATACAGACATTTTCAGGGGAGATTTTTTTTTTCCTGGTAGTGGGGGGGGGTGGATGGGTCGGGGGGTATGTGTGGGAGGATCTTTCCATGAAGGAAGTTTTCATGGGGCTAAGGGGACATTGCTATGAAGGGGACGCCGGACTTCCCAGCATTATTTAAAAAAGATCAGAAATTTAATATAAAAAAAAAACAAGTATTTTCAACTGCAGCAGCAGTCACCCATAGTCAATGCCTCGCTCTTTAAGCCAATGATTTTTTATTACTTTCATAAGAGCTATTTATTTCTTTAATTCTAATTAAACGGCCTTTGTGAATAAGCGGTCATTTTTAAAGAATTGGAACAAAATTCGAACGTTTTCGCTTAAAGAGGCAAGGTATTGACTAGGGGGCGAACCCACTAATAACGTATTAAAAATATATGAATATAGAAGTTCGTTACGTAAGTTTAATTCGTAAGTTACGTATATTTATTACTAATAAAAACGTTCGGTAAAAATAAAATTAAACAAGTTTCGAGAAAGCCATTTAAACTAAATAAAAGTAAATTAATATGAAAATTTTGTTTTAATTATTCATGTACGGTGAGCCAAGATCAAAACCTTTATTTATTCAAAAACGTTCAAAAATTAAATAAAAAAAAAAACAGGTTTTTTAACTGAAAGTAAGGAGCGACATTAAAACTTAAAACGAACAGAAATTATTCCGTATATGAAAGGGACTGTCCCCTCCTCAAACGCCTCGCTCTTTACGCTAAAGTTTGACTCTGTCTCACAACTTTATTCTTAAAATAATAAAAAACTTTAGCGTAAAGAGCGAGGCGTTGAGGAGGGGACAGTCCCATTCACATACCGGGATAATTTCTGTTCGTTTTAAGTTTTAATGTCGCTCCTTACTTTCAGTTTAAAAAACTTGTTTTTTTTTTATTTAATAACATATAGTATCGGTTATTGGGTGTTTGGGAAGTATACAGAAGTTTTCAGGAGGTTTTTTTTCTGGTAGTGGGGGGAGGGGGGGGTGGGTCGGGGGGTTATGTTGGAGGATCTGTCCAGAAGAAGTTTTTCATGTGGGAAGGAAATTGCCATGAAGGGGGCGCCGGACTTGCCAGCATTATTTATTGGTTTATTGGGAAGTATACAAGACATTTTCAGGAAGGATTTTTTTCTGGAGGGGGGGGGGGGGGCTAGAGGAGGGGGGTTACTCTGGAGAATCTTTCCGTGGAGGATGTTTCTTTGGGGGTAAGGGAAATTTCTATGAAGGGGGCGCCGGATTTCCAAGCACTATTTAAAAAACGATCAGAAATTAAATAAAAAAAAAAAAAAAAAAAAAAAAAAACAAGTTTTTTTCAACTGAAAGTAAGAAAGCAACATTAGAACTTAAAACGAACAGAAATTATAAACGTATGTGAGGGGGTCTCCCCCAAGAGTCAATACCTCGCTCTTTACGCTAAAGTTTTTTTAATGCTTTCAAAAGAGCTATCTATTCTAATTTAAACACGGGCCTTTGTGATTCAGGGGTTTGTGAATAAATTTTTTTTTTTAACTTTTAACGTAAAGAGCGTGGTATTGACTAAGGGGAGAACCCCCTCATATACGTAATAACATATACGTAATAAAAAAAACAATAAAAAAAACAAGGGATACGGCTCAATAGTAATCGAAACTTTTAAAAACGGAGTTTTTGATGACAATAAAATGTATCACAAGAATGTTGTTTTATAATGCTGATTCTAAATATGTAAATTTTATTAAGTTTAGTATTACTCATCAAAGGCTACGAGCCTGAGAAAAATTTACCCGATTTTTTAAAGAGGGGGGAAAAACATCCCCTACAAGTGGAAAGAATTTTAATGAAAATCACCACCGTCAGATTCAGCGTATCAAAAAACCCTATTACATAGGTTTCAAGCTCACATCTGCAAAACTATTTTGTATTTTTTGCCAGAAGAAAAATATACGAATATAGAAGTTAGTTTCTGTAAGTTAATTTGTAAATTACATCATAACCAAATTTAGAGACATCCATTTAGCAAAAGAAAAGTAAAATTTTTATGCAATTTTGTTTACTTATTCAATGACGGTGAGCCAAAATAAAAGCTGCATTAACTAAAAAACGACCAGAAATTAAATAAAAGAAACAAGTTTTTTAAACTGAAAGTAAGGAGCGACATTTAAAACTTAAAATGAACAGAAATTATTCCGTATATGAAAGGGGCTGTCCCTCCTCAACGGCCCTCGCTCTTTACGCTAAAGTTGGACTCTGTCTCACAACTTTTACTTTTTTTAAAACAATAAATAAAAAACTTTAGCGTAAAGAGCGAGGCGTTGAGGAGGGGACAGCCCCTTTCATATACGGAATATTTCTGTTCGTTTTAAGTTTTAATGTCGCTCCTTACTTTCAGTTTAAAAAACTTGTTTTTTTTTTTTTTTTAATTTTTTTTAATTTTAAACGTTAGAACCAATGTACGAAGTTTCACCTGTGTTGTCAAGGTAAACCATGAAAACAAAAGGCGGGAACTAATTTCGATAAGTTCCACATATCTTTTTCTTTCAATTATAAGAATTCACAGATGTTGCAGTAAACAAACATTGAATCATTTTAGGAAGATATACCTTAATTATTTTTTTTAAATTCATAGACGACTTTTACCATTATACATGCATTTCTTGGTTATCCTGCAGGAAAATTAATTCCTTCAAATGTCTAATTGCTTATGATGTATCAAGTGTTAGAGCAGAACAGGTTGGGGTGATGCTTTCAAGAAGGCTTATTTTTTTTATTACATTTGAATGTATTACGAGAATTTTGGGAATTTTTTCGTATGTCTGGGAATTTTTTTTTTCTCGGTGTCTAAAGCAAAACAATGAAACTAATTTTACAAAATGTATACATACAATTAAGTCATAACAGTGATAATTTTGGAATCAGAAGAAAATAAGAATTATATTGATATGTGAATGAAGTTGACGCGCTAGAGGGATAAATATAACAAAATAGGATAATTGGTCTTGACAAAGATATATTTTTTGATAAAAAAATTTTTGATGTAAGGTTTTGGTTGAAATTCTTTATTTTTAGTGTATATTTTTATAGCCGGTTGAATTTAGTTTTCCATAAGGAAATTCTGATATTTAAAGAGCAGTCAAAAGATACTCAGTTAGAAAAATATAATAAGGATGTCACAAAAATTAAAAAGTGGGAAAAGTTAATTTTACTGTCATCGCAGCAGCAATATAACTTGAATACCAATTTGACATACGGGAGCGGGAGCCGAGAAAAAAAACTCTGGAATTCCTAAAGTAGACTCCAACTGGAAATAACTTTCAGGTCTCAAAAGATTTTGGACCTGGATCATAAATCTCTCTTTCCTAAATCTATTATTTTTTTTCTGGGTTTATGTTTTGTATTTTAGTTGGATAGTGCTTTCAAGGACATAGCCAAAGAAAAACCTTTGCATGGAAAGGAGGAGACTGTGGAGTAAATTAATCCTTTTTCAAAATCAGACCAAAGTTCCCGAAGGACGACTGCTTGAGCTTTCGAATTTATCAGCAGTACTGTCGCATGATTGTCTTCCTAATATTATCGTCCTTTATGTTTGGGTTGGTTTAGACCGATTAACCTAATAAGTGTGGTGGGAGCCGGCGATTTCTCCCCTCTTGAAAATAGCCCTCCGCAAAATACCACCCCCCGAAGAAATTGTCCCCCTGCCCAAAAAATAACCCTCGGTACCAATATCTCCCCCTCACAAAAAATAACCCTCCTCCCCACGTAATATACAACCCAGAAAAAATGTCTCCCGTTGCTGGTTGATTTCTAATTCACTGAACTTTCGACTCATACAAAAAAAAAAAACTCAACTTCTTGACGTAATGAGTCAACCCTCTGAAGCTTTTGGGACCATGAGGTGAGCTTGAGATGAGGAAGGGGGCACTTAACAGTTATAAAAACACCATTCTAACAGTTTAAAGCCCATATATGCAAGTGTCTGAATTGTAAAACAAGTAAAAACTAGCAAGGAATTTCCCTAAAACAACGAAATTTGTTTAGACCTTAAACATTTTTCGGCTTGTTAGGGAGGGAGAGAAATAACTCAAAGGGTACATTTTAATGACAAAACATCATCCCGAAAATCTCACTGAGCCTTCTTTTGATAAAAATACGGAAATTAATTCTAAGGGAGGAGACGAGGAGAGGGTGGAATAGGGATTGATGAAATAATCCCTAAGGGCCATATCCAGGACTTTTGTTTGTGTGGGCTTCTTTTTTCCGGTGGGGACGGAGGAGGGAGGGGTTGATACAAGGAACTAAAAAAAAGCGCATCAGAAATGTGAAATTGACATGAAATGCCTCTTGATATTTTCCGGGAAATATTCCTGGTATTGTTGTTATTATGAAAAATAAAGAGTAACATCTAACCCCAGAATGAGCAAAATTTATTCCATATTAGATGTGGGACTGGGGCCCCTTCCCACATCCTCTTCCACTTCATAGTCGTAGAAACTCGGAGGATGGTCATTCGAATCAAAAATTGACAGTACTGGTCCTTTTTTTATAAGTCGAAAGTGATTGGAGCCCAACCAACAACTGGGGTATTTTCTGGGGGGGGGGAATTTTTGTGGTGAGACGATAACCCCAAGTGTGGTAAGGTACGCTAAAAGTTTTCTCGAAGGTGGAGCTTTCGGCTACGCCACTAGCCATAGCCTAAATATGTCCAGAGTTTGACAAGTTTAGAATTAGTATATTTACCAAAAAGGTAAAAAAACGTTGCCTTCAACGCGTCAAATGACCCCAAAGCCCCAGATAAATAGCCCTATATTAATGGAGTCGGGGGCAAAATGTCCTTAATCGTCACTGCTATTCCCGTGACAGAAAATACATTTATGTTGGACATTATTAAGATAATAATCGTGCCAATGATTTTCAATCTCTAAAAAACTTGCCGGCTTAGAGGCACAAAAACTTTCATTCCTCCAAAACATGTCCCCTCACTTTGGTAAATTTACAGTGTATTATATACCCTGTTTGATGCGTTTTATCGCAAACATAATTTCCAATTATGTCATTGAAGACACAACGGGTTTTGAAAAAAGAATGTAAGCCCCCGGGGTTGATCCTAGGTTACCACCGCCCCCCATTATCACCAACCTTTTAGGAGAAAATAGGTATGTTAAACCAAAATACTGCAACAAGGACAGAAGCGCATCCAGGATTTTTTCGAGGGGGGGGGATTTTACTAATTTTTTTTAGGGGGTGGGTTACATAAGAAACCATCAAAAAACGCGTACAAAATTTCCAATTTGGTTTATGGTCCATTTTTGTTACGTTTTACGAGTCAAACAAAATTTTTTTTTTGGGGGGGGGGGGAGGGTCTAACTGGGTAACCCAACCCCCCCTGGATACGGCCTTGTGCAAGGATTTCTGATATGGATATGTCAAGCAAGGATTTAGCAGAAAGGTAGACCTGTCTAATCTCGTTTGGACAGAAGTTTATGCAAAAAAACCTGTTTATTTTTGTGTGACTGAAGGTCCAGTCAGGCCCTGGTCTTTCTCTACCACTTCCCCAACCCATGCTAACTTTTTTTTATTCCGGGCGAACTTGTAGCCAATGCTGGGCAGGCACTTTGGGCCAATGTGATGGGATTATAATGATTTTCAAAAGTGCCTTTTTCCTAGCCAATCAAAAGAAAGCTGATCCTCTTTATCCTTGTTTGGTGCAAACATTTTTTTAGCTTGTTTTTGCTGCTTTTCCACCCATGTGTCTTTTTTTTTAATTTGATGTCCGCTGTAAAAAATTGAATATCAGATTTGTTTTCGAGTTTCTAATAAAATATATATGGTTGTATAAAATTCCACTTAAACAAATTGAAACAATAGCATTCTGTTTTTTAACCAGTAATGGTTTTAGGAGTTTAAAATATAAAAGTAAAAAGGAAATTAATTTTCAGATATCAGAAAAACTAGGTGCAGCTGCCCCCGCCCCTCTGCCAAGGATAGAACCGCCAGTATTTTTTTAGGGGGGGTGGGGTTACATAAAAACCTCAAAAAAAACGCGTACCAAAATTTGTTTATGTCCATTTTTTACGTTTTTACGAGTCCAAACAAACATTTTTTTTGGGGGGGGGGAGGATGGGTCTAACCGGGTAGACCCCCTCCCCCCTGGATACGGCCTTGTGCAAGGATTTCTGATATGGATATATCAAGCAAGGATTTAGCAGAAAGGTACGGGGACCTGTCTAATCTCGTTTGGACAGAAGTTATGCAAAGAAACCTTTATTTTGTGTGTCTGAAAGGTCCCATGTCAGGCTCTTTCTTGGCTTTCTCTACTAACACTTCCCCAACCCATGCTAACTTTTTTTTATTCCGACCGAACTTGTAGCCAATGGGGCAGGCACTTTGGGCCATGTGATGGGATTATAATGATTTTCAAAAAGTGCCTTTTTCCTAGCCATCAAAAGAAAGCTGATCCTCTTTATTTGTTTGGTGCCACATTTTTTTTAGCTTGTTTTTGCTGCTTTTCACCCAAATGTGTCTTTTTTTTTTAATTTGATGTCCGCTGTAAAAATTGAATGTCAGATTGTTTCGAGTTTTCTTAAAATATATGGTTTGTATAAAATTCCCACTTAACAAATTGAAACAATAGTATTCTGTTTTTATTAGTAATGGTTTTAGAGTTTAAAAATATAAAAGACGGAAAGGAAACTAATTTCAGATATCAGAAAAAACTAGGGTGCAGCTGCCCCCCCCCCCCCTCTGCCAAGGATAGAACCGCCAGTATTTTCACTATCCTAATACTTCAGCCAAATAAGGTGCTGTAAAAGATATTTGAATTGCAAATGCTGGCAAATTAGCCTCCCGTATGACAACGCAAAAAAACATAAATTGTTCAAGCAAATACATCATGCTGGCAACCTCAACCCGTATATCAGCTACTTAATAGAGAGGAATTATAAATTGAATATAAATGCAGGTGGGGAACACTTGGTGAATCTGTGTTGTAACACTTGTTACAAGAAGTTTAATTTTCACATTGCACATTATGAATTGACTCAAAGACCCCATACGAAAAGCATTAGATAAAGATGGGAAAGCGAGATAAAAGTGTAAAAAAGTAAAAGAGAAGAATCAAGTTCGCCTCTAGAGGAAATTAAATAAAAAAAAAGAATTTTTTTTTCAACTGAAAGTAAGGAGCAATCTTTAAAACTTAAAACGAACAGAAATTATTACGTATATGAGGGGTTCTCCCCCCTAGTCAATACCTCGCTCTTGGCGCTAAAGTACGAATTTTGTTCCATTTCTTAAGGCACTTTTTGGTCACTTGAAACGGGCACTAGAACTTTTAATTTCCGTTGGAATGAGCCCTCCTGCAATATTCTAGGACTACTGGATCAATAACGATCATCCTCCCTGATAAAAAAAAACACAACAAACAAATAAACACGCATCCGTGATCTTTCTTCTGGCAAAAAATATACAATTCCACATTTTTGCAGATAGGAGCTTGAAACCTCTACAGTAGGGTTCTTCTGATACGCTGAATATGATGGTTTGACTTTCAGTAATATTCTATCACTTTTAGAGGGTGTTCCTCTCTTTTTTTCGAAAATAAGGCAGAGTTTTTCAGGCCTGTAACTTTTGATGGGTAAGACTAAACTTGATGAAAGTTATATACTTGAAATCAGCTCAATTTACTATTGAGCCGGTGGTCGCTCCTTACTTACAATTTGTTGCCACGACTGCTTGAAAAGTCAACCAACAGTTATCCAATTTTATTTTGCAAAATCACTAATATACATAGGATAGTAACACTGAAATCTGATTCATAAACTAACTAAGGGGAAACTTACAAAACCATATATATATATCCAAAAAAGCAAAAAACAAAAGGAAATTAAGTTTTCAATGGAAAAGACTGCATATGCAGACCCGCTATGCAGTTTTGGTAAAAGCGGGGACAAAAAAACAGAAAACCAACAAAAACTTGGGTAAGAAGGATCTTTTTTTTACTTTGAATTTTATTTTACGTAATAAACAAAATATAAACTATTATGAGATATAAATCACTACGCTAGGGAAAAAATTGAATTTTGCTAAACGCTTAGTTTTTAAATACATAAACATTCCTATAGAAATCCTAATTAATTAAAAAAAAAGACTACACAAATATTCCTAGAAGCATCCTAAACTTGATTAAACATAATAATACAAAAAAGAAAAAAAAAATGACAATCACCTTCTCTCACCCAGAGTACAGCCACCATCCAAATACAACTCAATCCAACCCCACCCCTTTATCTTAAGAAAGCTAAAACATATGACAACCAAAAAGCACCTTTCTTTTGATGGTGGATTTGTCTTTTTGAGAATCAACAAATTGAAACCCCTTTCACATTGGTGCGTTTGCCTTTTCACACTGAGCTACGCAAACGCTATGTCATACTTGCGACGGCACAGCACAGATCTTGTCGAGCTAAGTATAATGCTACACAAGATAGAACTAAGCTCTAATCTTGTTCTGGGCATTAGCGTGTAGAAATCAAAGCTTTGTAATTTGATTATTTATAATAGAGATTTTGACGGAAAGATTGGGAAAAACTTAAGGCATGATTGACCGGGACTGTACCCTAGAAACTCCCTGATTACCACAATAAAAGCTACACAAATGAGGCATAGGGGAGGGCTAATTTGTGATGTTCTCAGCAAGAAATTCAGCAGAAAAATGACTGGTACGTGGAAATTTTAAGCCCATATTTATTTTTTAATTTCCAGTAAAGTAAGATAAATCTTTTTAAATACAGCTAGTTACAACAACTTCAACTTTTATTTTTTAACAATCACAAATAATTAAATAAATAATTTTAAATAAAATTAAATAAAATCAAAAACAACACTTTCACTCTGAAGAAGAACCTATGAGGGTTGAGAGTACAGGGTAGGGGGGGGACAGAAAAAGGGCTTCAATTCTTAGACACAACTAGTTCATAATTAAAACAAAAATTGTCATTGAAATGACTGTGATGAACTTAAATACAAATTACAAAATGAAATGCAATTAAATACAAAATGCAATTGAACTTAAATGCAAATTGTACAGGAAAGTAAAACATTTTTTAAATTTATACAAGTATAAAAGAAGATACAGACAAATGAAAATATACGATGTGTCAAGCATGAAAGCTTTTAGAGTAGATGGGGGTGGACTACTACCCAACGCAAACGCAACTCGATCGCAGCGCAAAACAAAACACAATCGCACCAATACATCAAATTGAAAAACTGATTTACAGACGAACGTTACGGACGAAAAGCCTTGTCAAAACCAACTCAACTAATTAATTTTGATTGCTTATTTTTTCCGATTCAGTGTGTGCAGCGCTGACAAAACTATGGTACTGGAATACAACAACCTTATAAATTAAGAAACAACCAAAACGCAAAAAAAAATAGATAGTTGCAGTTTTTGGGCATAACTAAACCTAAGACAGGCCCAGGGCGTAGAAAAATGTTTTCATTTTAATGGTTTCGGTTTTTTTAAATGTTTTTTTTTGTAAAAATGTGGATATAAATCCATATCATTTTATATTTGAGGCATTGCCAAAGATTCGATAAAATCTGCTTTTGTTATTTCAACCATGACTAAAAATGAATCAAATCCCTGCTCTGCCTCAGAATCCTCCCTCCCAAAATAGTTACCAAAAATGAGAATTTTTTGAAAAAAGAGCCAATTTTTCCCTCAAAATCACTTCAAATAAAAAAAATTACACCACTGAAATAGACATTGACGAAACCATTAATTGTAGAATTACAGTCCCCGCCTGGAGCAACGAGGCGGAAATAACCTTTTTGCTTGAGTAGCACTGATGTCTCTTTCTTTCCGTTTGGTTTTTTGTTTTGCCTCCCAGGGTGATCGATACCATAAATACCATTCAGTGATCGTAGAATTTTGAGAGAGAGAGAGATCATTTGAATGCATTATCACAATATATAGTACCCTTTTAAGTTAATAAAAGAGGTTAAGCCACGTATTTTGTAAAAAAAAAAAAAGCGCCGTTTTCCATTCAAAATACACATAATTTTGACATTCGTACCTGTTTTGAAACCATACTTGAACAACTCGCATGTCTAACCTGTATCTTGTGACAACTGTTTCCCTGATGTGCCGCGCAGGCTTAGGGCTTGCGTTGTAGGCTGATTTTAGTGTATCCAGTTTGTTTAGCTGTAATAGTGGTTCTAGGCCGTTTCGGGGGCCGTCGCCATCTGTAACAACAGAAAATAGCGTTTTTTAATCTTTGGTTTGTATCCAAAAAGTATTTTTGATGATAGGATTTATAATGATGTATATCTGAAATTTATAGTTTATCGATATGTTCCAAATACTTATTAATTTATTTTATTAACATGTATTTATTGTAAAATTGTAATAAATTATAATATAAATGTTATAATATATATATATATAATATCTATATATATATATATATAGTATATATATAATATATATATATATAGTATAATATATATATCTATATATATATATATATATATATATAATATAATATATATATGATATATATATATATATTATATATCTATATATATTATATATATATTGTTTAATCATAAAATAACAAGCTGAATATAGAATTTATCCACAAATTTGTTGGAAAATTTGCTGAATGGTCGAAAGTTTTTTCCGTGTTTTTTGGGGGGGGTTCATTTTTGATTGTTTCATTATTTTTCTACCCAGTGTCATCTTAAAATTTGCTTAAAAGCCAAATCTTAATGAATTGTGCCTGCATAACCACTGTTTATCATGGCTTTATAGAGCTTCAGGGGCGTAGTTTCGTCACAAAATCCTCGGAAAAAAGGGGGGGGCCACAGTTGGAGCCAATTGCAAACAGAAAACTGAAGCCACAGCGAAAACCCGAGGCGAAAATGAGCTATATAGTACCATAAAAAAAGGTAAAGATATACTAAGAAAACATGACCCGTTTTCTGTGGACACTTGAGTTATGTAAGCTAATCTTAGTTTTGACAAGATTTTTGGAGAAAAATAAATTCAGGTGGGGGGCAAACTGGGGCTTGAGGGTATGGTGGTGAACTGAGGTCTGGGAAAAGGCAGTTGCCTCTTCCAGAAATATATTTTAATGACCATGCAATGGAATATGTTAAGGGCTTGCAAGTACATATGTTTAAGTACAATATGTTGCATTGGTACATATGTTAAGTACAATATGTTTGCAAGTACAATATGTTAAGGGCTTGCAAATACGGCTTCCAAGTACAAAAAAGGGCTTTAAAACAGCAAAGTCAAGCTTCAAAAATTAGGTTTAAAGAACAACACGACTAAATTTCGGAAGTTTTTTTAGGGCATTACCATATATTTTGTCAGTGTTTGCCATGTTGAACCGCAAATTAGCAATTAGCTAAATTAGCTAATAAGCAATTAGCAAATAAGCTATATTTGACGACGCTTTTCGTCCATGAAAGTTTTAATATTAACCATATTTTGAGTCTCAAAGACAGCTACACCTCCAAAGTAAAGCTAACACCTTCTTACGACCGTTTGGTGCTATATTTTTTTTACCCTATTTTCTTATGATTTTTCAACCAACGCTTCTTTTTTTATTTGGCACCCGATACTACCAAAAACTCATCCAAAAACTCCAGACAGCACATGAAAATCTTTTTCAAAAATAGTCTATTTCTCATTTTTCCTAATGTTAAAGATATTTATTGGTTACGTTAAGTTTCAGCTTAACCAATCCAAAAAAATCTAATTTTATATTTCGAAGTCCTTCGCACTTTAAACGAAGAAATTTTTTTTTTTATTCCTTTCTTTTACTTTTTTATTTTAATTTTTTATTTACGTTTTTCTATAATTTTTTGATTATTTATAATAAAATTATATAACATAATATAATTATAAAAATAAATATAGTTATTTACTATAATATAAATATAATTAAACATTTATAATTTTTTTATTTTATAATTTTTTATTTTCTTTGTTTTATTTTTATTCCTTGTTTTTTTTTTTTTGTTTTTTTTTAGTTTGGTGCTCAAAATCTGAGTTAACAACGACTTTTTTGTTAACTTGCGAGAAACCATATTGTTATAAAAATTATTGCTAACTTGTTTCGAGCACAATTTTTTCTTTTTTTTTGTTCCTTCAGTAACAGCTTATAGTAAATTTTGACACTTTAACATAGTGATAAAATCCCGCCAGTATCAGCCTCAATAGATTATGCTTTAACCTTTTGCTCTCGCTGTTTCATAATCTTGTTTACATAGCAGTTTTTTGTCTTCGAGCAAATAAAACTCATCACCAGTATCCAGTTGCCTAGAACATCTCCGCACAACGAAAACACGGCAGGTGAGGTAAACGTTATCTTTCTCGTTCGTACATATCTCGCCGCGCAATGCCGGATTCACATGTGGGAACACATTGCTTCCAAATCTCCTGACAATAAATACAATGTCTATCATTTTCGCTGAATATTGACGTCTTTGCTTGGTGACTTAACCCAGCATAGAGCCTTACCCAAGTGCTTGGAACTAGGGTGTGGACCCCCCCCTCCCTACCTCAAAATATATCTCAATCAACTCGTAGCGCATGGCCATAAAGTTAATAAGAAAAAATCTCCTAAAAACTAAAAAACGTCTCCTCGACTCATAAATTGGTTTTAGCAAACTGCAGATGAAACACCAAATCCTTCCCCTTCCCTCCGAATGAAAAAATCCTTTCAGTAAATACCCCCCGAAAAAAAAATTCTAGTATTGCCTTCCCTCGCACATAAATCCTGGAAAACGAAGCCCTGACACTACTGCTTAGGAGAGCTTTTGAAAGTTTTAGTTATTCTCATCTGGTGTAGTACTGGATTCATGGTGTGGGACACTTGCTTCCAAATCTTATAAAAATGCGAAATTTAAAAACTAAAAATCTTTAAAAAAAAAAAGCTTTTAAAACAGCCCTAGAATCCTCACTATCCAACGCAAGGCCGTACCCAGGCTTTTTTTTCGGAGGGAGTTTTACTAAAAAAAAAAAATTCGTGGGGCTTTTCACACAAAAAAACCTCAAAAAACGCATACAAAATTTGTTTATATATCCATTTTTGTTACGTTTTTACAAGTCCAGACAAACATTTCCGAGGGAGTTCAAACCCCTCTAACCCGCTGTGGGTACGGCCTTGCTTCAGCGAAGTTCAACCAGAACTGATAAATAAAATGGTCTGAGATGACAAGTTTCATTCAAAGGAAATAAATATAAAATAATCAAAATCCAAACTTTCAACAGCTGTAATCTAGGCTTTTTGGCAGCTAGCCTTACAGGCCTTTTGTAACGGGTTCAATACTATTGTCAAATGGTTTAGTAAAATATTTATATATATATATATTTTTTTTTTTTAGTAAAATGTATTGTTTTTTAATTGAATTTGAGTGTAAAGAATTTGTGAATATTCCCCTAAGTCCCTGTTTAAGAAAAAGAAATATTATGGTTTAGCGCCCAGGATAAAGCCCCAGCTACTCGCCAAAGAGGGGTTTGTCAAATACTATGCGACTGTGGCAATTACTATATTGGCAGAAACACATCAGAATCTAGAAAAACGGCTACACCAGCATAAAGAAGACAGATAAAAGATTAATTTCTATAGTTGTAAAAACTCCTTTGATTCTGCTTTAGCTAGCCATATATTTAATAATCCTAGCCACACACAATACTTTTTGAAAAAAAATGTTTCTCTCATTAGTATGATTTGGGGATAAAAAAGGTGGTTCGGGAATCAATCGAAACTAGACTCAACAAATAAATCATTTTTTTAGACATTTTTAGTTATAAAAGTTCACATTTGATATATATATATATATATATATATATATATAATATATATATATATATATATATATATATATATATATATAATATATATGATATCTAATATATTTATATCGATATATATATATATATATAATATATATATATATATATATATATATAATATTTATATATATATATATATATGTATATATATATATAATATGTATATATATATATATATATATATATTATATATATATATATTATATATAGATATATATATATATATATAATATATATAATATATATAGTATAGTATAGATATATATATAATCAATCAATCAATCAATCAATCATCATTTATTCACATTAATAACACACGGAGTGCAGACGCACACACAAATACACTTCATAATATAAACTCCCCCCCCGTAAGGCTCTGTAAGGCCAATTGTTCAGGCTGAAGCAACTCTACAGGCTTATTGAAAGCAATGGAGTGCGGAACTTTAAAATTTTAGTTACAAGTCTCAGTTTGACAGTCTACAACTGTCAAACTTGACAGTCTAGGCAGTCTGCTTCAGTTTACAACCTGAACAATTGTACAGGCTGATTGAAGCAATGGCGTGCGGAATTTCCAAAATATTAGTTACAAGTGTTAGTTTGACAGTCTAGATATAAACGTCAACATGACAATTTACCAACAGTGTAATTCAGTTTACAACTGAAGCAGCTGTATTGCATGCTTGAAGAAAGGGCGTGAAGAAATTTTCAAATGTTGGTTACAGTCTTATTTTGACATGTCTAACGACTGTCAACTTGACTATCCACAACGGACTACTTCAGTTTACAACTGAAGCAATTACATAGGCTGATTGAAGCAATGGAGTGCGGATTTTCAAAATGTTAGTTATAAGTCCTAGTTTGACAGTCTACAACTGTCAACTTGACTGTCTACAACAGTCTACTTCAGCTTACAACAGAAGCAATAGTACAGGCTAATTGAAGCAATGGTACGCGGAATCTTAATTGTTAGTTATAAGTCTTAGTTTGACAGTCTACACAACTGTCAGCTTGACAGTCTTCAACAGTCCTAACTTCAGTTGGAACTGAAGGCAATTGCACAGGCTGATTGAAAGCAATGGCGTGCGGAATTTTAGATGTTAGTTACAAGTCTCAGTTTGACAAACAATGTCAACAATCGTCTTTTAAACACCACATTTAGGCAACCATGAGTATCAAACTGATACTAAAATTGCAAGGTTCAACAAAGTTGCAAATCACTCTTTCTCCATCCATACTTGTGCTCCAACAACCTGCCGACGACATTCCTAGAGTTTAAAAAAGATAATTTTCATATTTCATCCTAGTCTGATCAGGGATACTTCACCTTTATCTTATTAATTAAAAAACTTTTTTCCACAAATAAGTTTTTCAAAGAAAAGTAAAGAACTCTATTAAGCCAAAAATTAAGCGAAAATAAAATCAATATCTACCAAGCGTGACTGAAACTACCACAAATCATCATTGATAAATAAATGAAACCAAAAAAAACAACATATATTAAAATAAATAACCGAGTCAACTCAAAACGAGCTGAAAATAACATGATGTAGGGCTCAAACGTCTTATGATCCTATGCCTTCCCAATGCCAGAACATACTTGCACTTTACTGAAAAAATATAAATGTTTTTACTTTTATAACTTTAATAAGTCAAATAATATTAACATTTTGATTACTAAATATCAGTATATGTATATTAAACTGACTGAATGCACATTCATTTGTATTTTTTTTTTTCAATTTTGATTCTCGGAATGTCAGAAAAAAATTTTCTGCGATGAGAAGGGAGGTATCACACCGCAGCACCGTTATTCAGCTATAGCCTAAATGAAGATAGATGAGAGATGAGAAATTTTATATTGTTCTTACATTTCTCCATTTTCCATTGCGCTTTATTTTATTGAATTCACTGTACTTACTTTACAAGTACATGTGTTGAGACCCGGCGTTCTTATCTTACCTGGCATCGAGGATATCACAGACTTGTTTGGCCCATATTGAACAATTTGCTGCCAGCTACTCTTTTGAATGGATCCATATGGTCAACGATCATACTTTTTGAGCTCCCCACCCCCATTAGGATTGAGATCATATTTCACCAGATTCATCAGTTTTTTTTTTATTTCTCTTGTGTCCTCCTCAATGTCTCTGTCAGCTGAGTGGTTGGGCTTAAAATAAGTAGTTGAATAAGTGTTGAGGCAAGAGCTTGAATGGCTTTCCATAAGACAATGGCCCGACTTTATTAGTCAACATTCTTTAATTGTTAGATTGTCGTCTCTCTAAACTTACGAACTTTGTCGCATATTCATATTAAGTTCGTGGGCAAATAAATGGGCTCTGAAAATTCTTCTGCAGGACCAATATGGTTGAACACTTTCCGTTATTCTGTAGCAGCTGCTTCACGGTACATCCATAAGGCAGTGGAGAATCAAAATGGACAAAGGAAGAGACAATTGCCTTACCAATAATATTTTTACCACCCTCCCCCATAGACTTTAAAATCTACTTTTGGGGGGTATTATTTCATTGAAAATGTTGTTTTTTTTTTGTATTTTCATTGAAAAAATCGAAGTAACAGCAAAATTGCCCTTCTAGATTTAAAAAAATTAAAGTTTTGCTAGCCACCCCCCCCCCTGTATTTTTAGGAATTATTACCCTTGCGGACCAATACCACCTTGAATAAAACTCGCATGAAAACTGATCTAGCTTGGATGTCATAGTGTGTGTAAGAACCGAAGTAAAAACTGCAAGCTCTTTCTATAGTCTCCTTTGGATACCAACGTTTAAAGAGATGCGTTACTACAGAGCTGGAAGTTCAGCTCAGAGCTAGTTTGCACTTATGTCAACCTGTCCAGGCTTTTTGCCATATGTTTTGTTTATTTGAGCCAATTGTGATTATTGTGGCAATGGAATGTATTTTAGAATTTGAACCAGCCATCCATTTAATCCACTCTTTCACACAAGCAGATTCGGCCCGAATCATTTTATAAAAGACTTAGAATGGAAATAGACTGGGTCAGAACAAGATTTAATAACTTGTTTAACATCTGTGTAACATTTAAGAATTTTTTTAACTCAAACGAACTCCTTGTTTTAAGTTTTAAATTGACCATGTAGAATTTGTTTCGACTATTTGTCTTTTTAGCTACCCCAGCCAGTTTCTAATCTGTTTCTGAAAGAAACTGTAGTAAAATACGCCGACGAGGGTTTTAAAAAATGGACAAAAAGGGGCTGAATTTTAAATAAAACAAATATGATTTGGGGTCTGTGAATAAAAAAGACACGTCGGTGCATGCATTGTGAACAAATTCAAAACATTTTCCACTCTGAAAGTCAGCTATTTTTTCCCAAGTGGAAAAACGCAAAACGGCGCGATAATCGCGTCAAAAAATGTGTTTCTGCCCCCGTCAGGTTCTCCATATTTTTCTGCACATGTCTGCCATTTTCATGCTTTTACCATAAAATGCACAAACCTGACGCTTATGTACCTAACTATTTGTTTTAATTAGTGGGGAAGCATCTTAATACATATTGCAAATTCTTGTTTTTCGGCGTTCATATTTTCAGTGTATGCGACTCATGCGTTAAAAATATATTCTCAAGTTGAATCTTGGTTAAATATAATTTGAAAAACATTTTATAGATAATGAAAAACTAAAAAAGAGTTTTTACCTAAATTTTACAAGTGGAAATGTAATTTAAAAATCTATGTATCGATTGAAATGATTTAATATTATATTGTTACAAATACTGTTAAATATTTATTTTAAATTACAGTACAATTTTGTGATAAAACTAAAACATAAATACAATTTTTGAATAGCCTCAATAGTGAGATTCAGTTAACGCTGGTCTTTCTAAATTGAGGCTTCGATTAGTATATCTAGGGTTGCCATGGTCAACAGGATTTTATTAGATTTAGTAAACTAAGAGCATCTAGTAAATTTCAGCGCTGCAACGGCGCCGAAATGGTAGCTCCAAAAAAATTGTTTTGGAAACAAAAATTATTGAAAAGAAAACTTATGCACAAACAAAAGACCTGTAATTGCATGTACTAGTTGAGTCCCATAATTTAGCCTTCAGTCAAAATATAATTTAAATTTGTTAGCTCTATTTTATAATTAAATATGACCACGCATTTCGTCCGTAAAAACTCAAACATTAACATGTGTCTACTCACAAAGAATATTATACCTTGTAAGGAAAACTACACTCTCTAAAGCTGTTTTGTGCCATATGTTTTTTGCTGGCTCCCCCCCCCTCCTGCATTTTTTTTATTTATTTGGTCCTGTTTATTGCCAAAAAGCTGTATAATTGCAAATAGAGGTATTTTTCATTCAAACTTAATTCCCGATTTTTTCTAAGTTTTAAAACACATACAGTTGTGTAAGCTCCCACTTATTCAACGATCCGATTGTATTTTCACTGCTCTTGGTACTTTAAAGATTACAAATCCAGTTAAAACTAATTACAAAAAGATTACTCACTCACATGTTTTTTTTTTAATAAATAGACTAGTAGAAGAGATACATTTTTGCTTTAATTAATTTGCAAATAATCGAATATTCAGAATAACCGATCGACTGTTACTGAATACCATTAGGTATTGCTGCCTATTGAACTAAAACAAAGGAATTTTCAAGTGTCCTTGTTTGATTTTGAAATCTTAGAAAACACCATAATACTAATTTGAGCCATTATGACTAATAAATCCATAAGAAGTAGTCGCCAATAATTAGAAAATATGGTCTACCTAACTCAATGCTTTTGTCATTTTTTTCTGCTGTTGATGCATTCCCTCTCTAAATTTTTTTGAATTTTAATGCGCAATTAAACAGGTCTTCCAGCAAAGAAAACGAAAAAAACTAGTATGTGTCATCTGACGAAATGAAAAAGGACAGGTTTTAAATGACTAACGTGTGATTTTGTTGAAGAATAACTGAGAGGTAAATAATATATAAATAATAATAGTAATAATAATAATTATAAATAGGTGCATAATAATAGTAATATTAATAATACCTTCAGTTCCTTAAAGCTCTCAAATGGATTAAGGTTAAGGTGAAGTCTCCTTGACCTGGATCTTGCAGTAGTACCAGCAGGGGCGGATCCAGGATTTTTTTTAGGGGTGGGGGGGGGGCAAAAAAGGTTGATCCGATAAAGTTGCGTTAGGAGCAAGTTTAATTAACGCAAACTTGAGTTAATTAAGTAAATTACACTACTTTAGACCAAGCTCGGGGGGGGGTCGCCAGCCCTGGATGCGCCACTGACCACTATGAGTTTGCCACCTGACCTTGTGTCTCAATTTCAGATGTTATGTGGGAATTTGTTTTGCCTAAAAAACTCTCCAGACTCACGTCAGGAATTCAAGTCACACTCCCTTTAAAGTCACGAATAAATCTTATTTATATTTCAGCCTCTTTTGAACCACCTTTTTTGGGCCTCGTTTGCAGTGTCATGCACGTACGCGTTTTGTTTTGGAGGGGGGCGGTGGCCTCAATATTAAAAAAAAAATATTGATAATTTGAAATAGAATTCAGGAAATTTTTGGATTTTCAGAGGATGCAGTTTCGATTCCCCCTTTCCCTGCGTACGTCCCTATCCTGTGTATTCCCTATTTTTCTGACCCTTGGTGTGTTCGTTCTTTTGACTCCTCTCCCTCCTCTGTCTCCTCTCTATGCAGTTTTTTCTAACCTTCTTCTAAATATCCTTTTTTTTAGGGGTGTTACGCTTGTGACCGTATTCACAAACTAAGGAATGGTGAAAATGTACCCCTAAGCCTCTGACCCAAGTAAAAGAAGCACAATATCTCATACAATAAAAAAACAAGGTTCTCACATTGTTTCATACACCGGTTTGAGGAAGAGGAAGTGTGACATTACGTCGTTTTCGCGCCCCAAGCGGACCAGGGATGTTTCTGACAGTGGCATTAGCGGGACGTCAACACCCCTGCGGACCATTCATCTACACCTGTGGATCTGAAGGGCACTGGAGCCATCGTTGAAGCTTCTGAATCACGCACACTGGAACCAACCACGACGCAACACACGCACTTGCACCAACCCAGTCTTTGTCGTTGTTTGCAAATGACATCGGTCGTTTTGTCAACAAATCATCCAGTCTCAAATTCTAAACTTCGTTTGCTGAAGAGCCCTTGGACTCCAGATGTACTCCTACATTTTTCAGTATCCGAAAAACGGAAGCTGAAGTTTCAGTTAACTTGGCTCGCTCGTTTCAGTTGGTTGTCCTACTCTCCGTCTGAGGACGCTGCTTTTTTTACCTGTTTTACCCCGTTACCTGTTAGCACTGCGACTCCGGAAAGAAGTTTCTCAACGCTCAGAAGGCTCAAAACCTGGCTGAGAAATTCAACAGGAGAAGAACGATTGAGTGGCTTAGCCCTCCTTGCAGTCCATAGGGACGTTGACATCTGCCCTGACAAGGTCATCGACATTTTTGCAGGGAAGAAAAATCGTCACCTGGATTTCGTTTTATAGATATTCGCCCTTACTTTTAGCTAAAAAAAAAAAAAAACTAAAAAATATATAGACTACTTCTAGCCTACTATTTTGGCTTCTTTTTGCGCAAAAAAAGCTTGTAGTATTTAACTGTATGTAAATACTTTTTCTTGTTTTTGCGTTACTAAAAAAAAAAAAATGCCCCTTATAGATACGAAAGTATGCCTAGTGGACGCGTCCTCGTTCGCATGGGGCGGACTAACGGTCTCGAGCTAACGTAATGTTGCTCGAGGATGTTAGACAAAGTCCACGGGAAAAATCGGGTAACCCCCCCCCCCCCGAACAAAAACTCCTGGATACGGCCCTGATATATATATATATATATATATATATATATATATATATATAATATATATATATATATATATATATATATATATATATATATATATATATATATATATATATATATATATACATTTGGTGTTATGCTGAAGATGGCCCAGGGACATAGGGCTGAAATATTTTACTGAATTGAATTCCACGGTCTTGAGAAATTTCCATATTGTAATTTTTCTAATTTTGTGTGTTTGTTTGTTATGGAAAGGCAGTGTGGTCTTCGTCTCTATTATGAATTAACCCTACCCAGGGCCATATCCAGGGAGGGGATTATAGGGTCAGACCCTCCTTCTGGCCTAAGATGTTTTTCCGTCTCGTAAATTGATCGTAAAATGTGGATAAAACGACTATTTATCTAAGATTTCTCCATCTTGTAAATGCAGGTAAAACACTGTTAAGCCCCACCAAAAAATTGATTTGGTATCCCCTCCCTTCTTCTAAAAAAATATCGATTACGGCTCTGACCCTGGCACGTCAGAGCTTTAAATGTCAAAAAATATTGCGCTTGTAACGCAATCTCGCCAGGTGCGCCGCCGAAATCAAATGTGAGACACTTGTTTCCAAATCTCATAAAATAATCAAATAAACGAAAATAAATAAAAATAAACCTAACTGTGGCTAATTACTGGCGTTGTGGCTATGTGACTTAAGCGGCTTTCATGCTACGTAAGTAATTTTCTATGCTAAATGCTTAAGCTATGTTGCGTTAAATATAATCTTCCAGTTAATTGAATGCACCAATTAACCTTGCCCCTTAAGAGCTTTGGAGGTTAAAGAACATTATCTTGTCCTCATCGTACTGTCTACTATTACTTTGCTGCCAAATTCCTTTAAAAAATATATTTTTCAAATGATAAAATGTATCTAATTACAATATATAAATATATTATTTGAAAAAAACTACGTTTCTAAAGAGTTAAAGAGGCTGAGTTACAAGGTCGAACCTTAAACGTACAGGGATTAGGAGGCACAGTTGGGGGGCTGCCGCCCCCCAAACCCCCCGCTTTCGCAGCCTTTAAATATAAAAAAAAAAATTTCTTTAAAACTGAAAGTAAGGAGCGACATTAAAACTTAAAAAGAACAGAAATTATTCCGTATATGAAAGAGGCTGTGCCCTCCTCAACGCCTCGCTCTTACGCTAAAGTTTTTATTGTTTAAAAAAAGAGTTGTGAGAAAGTCAAACTTTAGCGTAAAGAGCGAGGCGTTGAGGAGGGCACAGCCTCTTTCATATACGGAATAATTTCTGTTCTTTTTAAGTTTTAATGTCGCTCCTTACTTTCAGTTTAAAGAAATTTTTTTTTTATATTAAAGGCTGCGAAAGCGGGGGGTTTGGGGGGCGGCAGCCCCCCAACTGTGCCTCCTAATCCCTGTACGTTTTAAGGGTCGACCTTGTAACTCAGCCTCTTTAACTCTTAGAAAACGTAGTTTTTTTTCAAATAATTTCTGCACGTTTTTTGTACAGTTTATTACTTATTATTGCTTGACTAACTGTTAGCTGATCGTGTCAAGAGAGTTAAAGTTGGGGGGCTGCCGCCCCCCAAAACCCCCCGCTCCTTGAACATTCTTATGTTAAGGCTTTTAATTCCTGAATACTTCAAAATCACGTCGTACAGGGTGCCTCCTAATCCCCTGTACGTTTTAAGGTTCGAACTTGTGACTCAGCCTCTTTAACAGCCCCCCAACTGTGCCTCCTAATCCCTGTACGTTTTAAGGGTCGACCTTGTAACTCAGCCTCTTTAACTCTTTAGAAAAACGTAATTTTTTCAAAATAATAAATTTAAAAAAGAAACTGAGTTTCTTTTCAAAGTATATAAAAAAAGTTGCTCTGATGGTGAATCGAACCCGAGTTTTCCGCGTGAAAGTCTGAAGTCTCAGCCGCTGGACTATACAAACACAATAGTAATTGTTGTTTAGCAAATAGAAGGTATTTTCGACGCAAGCAAATTCCCAAAAATCTTGATATGTGGTTTTTGGAAAACAGGGAAGGAGTGATCAGATTGAGCTGAAATTCGACGATAAGCTCCCAGGCCCCAGGAAAGCTTATCCCCTCTAAATTTCAGCCCGATCAGACAACGTTAAAGGGGGGGTTGTGGAGGGAAAAATTAACATGGGCTAATATAGGAAAACGAGGTTTTTCGTAAATGTAATTCGGGGGATAATTTTTTCGGTCTGAAAATATCAAAAGGCCCTAACAGGTCGAATTCTGCTTCGAATGAGTCCTCATTCAACCGGATCCGTTGCCAACTGTGGCCTGTAGGCGTGGCTATACAAAAAAAAAAAGAGATGAATTTTAAGTGCTATATTTGGTTTTTTGAAAACAGGGAAGGAGTGATCGGATTGAGCTGAAATTTCGAGGATAAGCTCCCGGGCCCTAGGAAAGCTTAACCTCTAAATTTCAGCCCAATCGGACAACGTTAAAGGGGGGCTGTGGTGGGAGGGTCCAAACTTCCGGCCCAGTTTACCCCATGAAGATAAAGTCGGAGGAGGATGAAATTTTGCAAGTTTCTTAGTTTGAGCTTGGGCTACAAAATGCAATTACCGCCGTCTCTCTGCGACCTCTAGGACCTGAAATCGCTTAACATTGTGGTGGGTCGCCTCTTTATAGAGGCACAAGTGTGCCTCCTTGATTATATAAAAATATATTATAACATATAAATTATAAACAAAAATCATAATAATAAATTGTTATTTATTTTATATGTTATTTTTGATGTTTTCATTTTTGTGTTTTGAGTTTATTAGTATTATTGATGGTTCTCCGTGTTGTTTGGTTTCTATGTTTGCTTTCTGTTTTGTTTGTTTTTATCCGTTTTGCTTTGTTCACATTCTCGTTCATACAATGTAAACGTGTTTCCTTCCAACTCTTATTTAGAGCACTGAAGAAGAGAAGCGGCTATCCTTTCGAAATATCCATTTTGTTTCATCCAGAATTTTTGCCGGCCTAGTGAAACCCCATTCTTACTTTTCGTATCTTTTCTTTTTTGTTACCATGAAGCCAGTTCAACAAGAGTAAGGATCATAGAGATAGAAAAAATGAATAAAAGCAAGATTCTCGTCATATTTTATTAATTGACGTTACAATATTTTATGACGTTACCATTCTATTGTTACCACGAAACCAGTTGAACAAGATCATAGATATAGAAAACGAAGAGAAGTAAGATTCTCATTATATTCCGATAAAATAACAGTTCAAAATAGGGATAAAATCCTTTTGTAATAGACAGTGTATAATAAATTTCACAAAAAATACCAGATATTTCGGTCACATATACAGTGACCGTCATCAGTAGTAAAACATCAGTAGTAATGACGGTCACTGTATATGTGACCGAAATATCTGGTATTTTTTTGTGAAATTTATTATACACTGTCTATTAAAAAAGGATTTTATCCCTATCTTGAACTGTTATTTTATCGTCATGGAAAGGCAGTGTGGTCTCCGAAATTATCTACGTCATTATATTCCATTCTATTGACGTTACCATGCTCTATGACGCTACCATTCTATTTGCAACCATGAAACCAGACATGAACAAATGTAAGGATAATAGAGATGGAAAAACGAATAGAGGCAAGACTCTCTTTATATTCCATTCGATTGACGTTACCATGTTCTATGACGTTACCATTCTATTTGTTACCATGAACCAGATGAACAAGTGTAAGAATCATAGAGATAGAAAAACGAATAGAAGCAAGATTCTCTTTGTATTCTTTCGTTATATTTTATTCCATTGACGTTACCATGTTCTTTGAACTTACCATGCTATTAGTTACCATGAGACCGGTTAAAAAAGTGTAAGAATCATATAGACAGAAAAACGAATAGAAGCAAGAAGATTTTCTTTATATTCCAATCAATTGACGATACTATGTTCTATGACGTTACCATTCTATTTGTTATCATAAAAACGACTTGAACAAGCATAAGGATCATAGAAATAAAAAAAAAACGAATAAGACAAGACTCTCGCTACATTCCATTCGATTGACGTTGCCATATTTTATGACGTTACCATTCTATTTGTTACCATGAAACCAGATGAACAAGTGTAAGGATCATAGAGATAGAAAAATGAATAGAAATAAGATTCTCTGTATTTTCCATTCCATTGACGTTACCATGTTCTATGACGATATCGTTCTATTTTTTTTTTTACCATGCAACCATTTGAACAAGTGTAAGGATCATAAAGATAAAAAAACAAAAGAAGTAAGACTCTCGTTATATTCCATTCAATTTAACGTTACCATTTTATTTGTTACCATGAAATCAGATGAACAAGTGTAAGGATCATAGAGATAGAAAAACGAATAGAAGCAAGAAGATCTTCGTTATATTCCATTCAATTAACGTTACTATGTTCTATGACGTTACCATTCTATTTGTAATCATGAAACGACTTGAACAAGCATAAGGATCATAGAAATAAAAAAAAACGAATAGAGGCAAGACTCTCGTTATATTCCATTCGATTGACGTTACCATATTTTATGACGTTACCACTCTATTTGTTACCATGAAACCAGATGAATAAGTGTAAGGATCATAGAGATAGAAAAATGAATAGAAGTAAGGTTCTGTTTATATTCCATTCCATTGACGTTATCGTTCTATTTTTTTTTACAATGAAACCATTTGAACAAGTGTAAGAATAGATAAAAAAAAAGAAAACGAAAAGAAGTAAGACTCTCTTATATTCCATTCGATTTGATGTTACCATTCTACTTGTTACCATGAAACCAGATGAACAAGTGCAAGGATCATAGAAATAGAAAAACAAATAGAAGCAAGAAGATTTTCGTTATATTCCATTCAATTAACGTTAGTACGTTCTATGACGTTACCATTCTATTTGTTATCATGAAACGACTTGAACAAGCATAAGGATGATAGAAATAAAAAAAAAAACGAATAACACAAGACTCTCGTTATATTCCATTCGATTGACGTTACCATATTTTATGACGTTACCATTCTGTTTGTTACAATGAAACCAGATGAACAAGTGTAAGGATCATAGAGATATAAAAAACGAATAGAAACAAGACTCTCATTATATACTATTCTATTGACATTACCATGCTTGTTACCATGACGTTAGTGACTACGAACTTCTGCAAATTTAAGCTTTATTCTTTTTCTATTCCATGCAATTTATAACCCTGGAAAATGGGGACAAGCAATGGTAACAAGCTTCCTATTGTTTTTAATTTTTTTGTTCCATCCTAACGTACCGCTTGCTTAAGACCGCACGTGGTGAATGGACTTACTTAGCTGTCCAAATCAATTCAAGTATATCATTATATATCATTATATTCAAGTATATTACTGATTTTGTCTTTTCTAGCTGAATTAACCTGCTAAAGCTAGGTTTAGTCCCAATAAGTCTGACGGAAATGCACTCTAATTGGTGTAATCTCGAGAATTCGTCACGGTCAACCACTGGATTCGCCCGAGGCGGCGTCCACCTTCTACCACCTGTTTATACCTCAAAACGTCCCGTGTACCGTGCAATTCCCCCTTGCTTGACACAGTTTCCGCCCTGCTTGGCACATGACCACCATACTTGGCATGTGCCACCTAATGTCCGTGATTTCTGAAAGTACCCTCCGATTTGTTACTCACCTCTGTAGACAAACGAGAGACACAATGGCCACCTGAGCACCTTCTATACCAGTGTTCCTAGATAAAGTAAATTTGTGACATTTAAGTTTTTTCATGTTGTTGCACATTGAATTCTTCAAATCAGCGCGTATTTAAAAGAAAAAATTTAATTTTAAGCGCATTCAACCTTATGGCTACGATATCGTGTATCCAGTATCTAGTAACACCGTTTTACACTAATAAATAATTTCTGAGAAATTATTTTCAATTAATTTTTTTATGTACCTTAGTCAATTTTACTTTAAATTATTTATGCTAATATCACCACTTGAACAGACTACTAGACTTCAAAGGAGCCAAGGCTTCAAGTAGTGTTCGTAATTAGGCTTGTATATTTAAAATAGAAACAGTATGTAAATTGGCCTGCAAACAGGGCTTCCACTTCTAGGGAGATTACCCTATTTTAGGGAGAAATCACTTCTTTTAGGGACACTTAATTTGAATCTAGGGACAAAGGGAAATCTGGGGGTAAAGTAATGATTTTAAGGGGCAATTTATTTTTTCAAACAAAGGCTGAAAAATTGTCAAAGATTGCGTATGCTCTGTTTTTAAAAAAGCTTATGTAGCAACACTGGCTTATGGTGCTGTAACTGCCAAAATATGAAAAAGCTGAACCCTGGAATATTATTTAAGTAGCCTAGTATTTATTTTATTTTTTATGCAATGGCTTTGATTGGTGTAAACTACCGACATAAGGGAGTATTGGTCAGGCCATGCAGCAATTGTTGGCAAGGTTTATATTAACGGATTATTCAGGTAGCTAAGAAATAAACTTATAGTCAGACATTGCATCCTGAATCAAAATTTAACGTGCATTTGCGTCGAACATGAACTTTACCCCCTGAACTTTACCATCACTGAAATGAATTTAGTGATGGATTGGCTGAGGGTCTTACTAACTGCATCAAACAAGTCACTGAAAGAAAACTCGATTCCCTAGCAAAATGTTGTTGGATTTTGTACAAAAACTATTAACGTCAGGTTTGGAGCCAATGGATCTGCTTCAACGCCAATGAAAGCCATGGTGTCCCATATATTGAATGTGAAATGCTCATGCCATCTTATTCACTTATGTTCATCCTATGCATGCTTGTCACTTCCCAAGACACTAGAAGACTTGGCGCGAAATATCTATGCCCACTTTACCAGAAGCGCTTCCATACGAGATAAGTGTGCTAAATTTCAGGAGTTCTTTCAATCTAAAGCAGTCTCATTTCTTGCACCAGAATAAACCCGTTGGATGTTACTTCAGGCCTGCATAAAGAGGCTTATTGAGCATCGGGTTGCTATTACTCAGTATTTCATAGAAACCACGTTTGACGACCCAACTGCAACCAATGACCTTATCTTTTCAACATTACAAAGCAAGTTGACAAAGCCGTACCTTGAATTCATGGACTACTCTCTTGGCGTCTCCAACGAATTCAACAAAGTTTTTCAATCTGAGCTTCCAGTTCTTCACTCCCTATAGGCAAGTGCCAGCAAACTTGTGAATGATGTTACGTCTAAATTCATGAAACTGGACTATATTCGCAATGTTGCGTTGTTTACCGAACTGAATCCTTACCTTTCAAGTGAGTACCTGCCTTTAAACCAGACATATGGGAGAATAGCTGCAACCAATTCAATGCAAGGACTCGTAGATGCTCAAGGGCCAGGTGATAATATTGATCTCTTTTACCAGTCTTGTTGAAGATACTGTATAGTCCTAATCAAGCACATCCAAGACCCTTCCAAGACACTTTGGTTGAACCAAGGAATGCAAGAAATTTGAAACCTAAATCTCTAAGGCCACAGTTGGTGATATTTCCTGTTCTAAGAGAAAAGTGTTGTCTCCAGAAATCTGCGAGTCTGGAGACTCGCAGCGGCAAAATCAAGTATTCGGAATTACGGAAGCGCATATCACTGATCTTCTCTTACCTTTTAGCAATGTACCAACTGAGCATTTGTTTAGTCCCCTGAAATTAATCAAAACGGACATCCGAAATAGTCTCGATAATGTCACACTAGTTTCACCTGTTCGAGTTAATTACTGCTTGAAAACGAAGATAAAACTTTATCAACTGTCAGAATACCGAAAGCTGTCACTGGTTTCAAGACGAAGGCAAACGCCAAGTGCGATGAAGTGCTGGAGATGACGCTTAATTAAACTTTCTTATGTGTTCTAGGTAGTGAAAAAGATGTTATATACATCATTATCTGAATTAAAAAAAAAAATAAAAATTTGATGCTGCGCTGTGCAGCATCAAGTCATGCAATCATGTAGATTGTGTGGAAATGTAAAGAAAAATATCCGTTCTTCCTAAGGAGAAAAATAGAAAGAAATCAGACCTAAACATAGGGAATTTAAGGGAAAATTGATATAAAAATAGGGAAAATTGAAACCGAAAAGTGGAAGCACTGCCTACAAAGCTGATTTCATTTTAATGAGAGGATAATCATTTCTTGATTTCATTCCCACCCCCTCTCATTGGTTCAAACAGGTAGTCTGAAAGATGTTAAAGAAGAATTGACGATTGGATATGCGAAAATTGTACCTAACCATGGAAATTATTCAAGCCGAAATTTAGCTAAAATATATTCCACATATTGTGACCATTCTGTATTGTTGTTAAGTGGTATATATTCATAACTGAATAAGAGAAATTTGTGCCAGATCCGTATTGCTTGTTTTGCAATTTTTTTTTTTGGTCATTTTTTTGCGATTTTTTCCAGTCAAAAGTGACCGGAGAGTAATTAGTCCCCCCCCCCCCTACGCCCTCTTTTTTCCAAGTTCATCTGATCGAAATATTGAGATAGCAGTTTTGTTCAAAATTGTCCAAAGATCATAAAACAATGCCTCTGGGGTTGTCACAATCATAACCCAGGGGCATATAAGGTTTTTAATGGATGGGGTGGTCGCATAAACAATGGAGAGGCCTCATCCGATTGGAAATTGAAAGTTTTGCAAATTTTTGTTGTATCTTTCTACTTCATATCGTAATACACGTATTATTGAGAAGCATGGTTCAACCGATATTATTAAATCATTTGAGATGCTTAATCCTAATTGAATAATACCTTTCTGTCCATATGCCCAAACCATAATATTATCCGTAGGCTATAGTTTTTGTCTGAGATAAAGTTAAGTTGTCTCTTTGTTTCTGTATTTGCTTTCTCTTTCTTTTAGCGTTATTTACTCCGCTTATTTTGTTTAAATGTGGGTTACAAATAAATCATTGTTATTATTATTAGTATGCAAATGAAAACAGAAAATTTGTCCTGGGGAGGGAGCGTGCTTTGAAACCGACAGTTTTAACATAATTAATTTTTGACCCTGGTGGTCCTATCTTAAATGGTTGAGCCTGCTCAAGCGACAAGTGGAAAATGGTCTGGTGTAAAAGGGGTGTTAATTTTTTGAGGGATGGCAAAGAAAAAAAAATAATCAAAATTAGTGTCCCTGACTCTGATTTTTGACCATCAATTTGATTACCCAACCCCAACGCAGATACAAAGGAATTTCTTTGGGGGGTTAATAGTAAAAAGAGAAAAAAATTGGTAACATAATAATAATAATAGTAATAATTTATTTATAACCCACTGCACAAACAATGTGAAAAATAGTGGAGTAAAGAGAAAAAAAGAAAGAAAAAATAAACACACACAGCGCTTAAAGTATAGATAGACAAATAAAAAGAAAAATCAGCGAAGCAAACGAATGAGACCATGGTGAGAAGACAGTTTTTCATAGGCATTTGCAGACAGTTTTATATGTAAATCACGAAATTTTTCCAATTATTATCAGGTTAAATAAGTTTTGAATTCTGAGACATAAGCTCAATAGGTTTTGAAGTTTTGGTGAGCCTGGGTCGAAAGTCTCTCCCCCACTATGTACATCCCTGACACAGGCGACCATGTATCTTTTTAACTTTAGAACGGTGCAATACTGTTCAAAATTCATGGTTAGCCTATTTATGCTCATTATTTATCCCGTACTCACTGATTAATTTGAAATAATTAGCTTTGCTTAATTTCAAATGCAATCCGGAAAATTTATTGGAGCCATACTTTATGGTCAGGTTGTATAACAAAGAATCGGCATGTCACAAAGTATGGCCTTGCGGCCAATGTTGTCAAGTAAGCTTAATTGCATTACTCCAGCATCTCTAAGGGATTTCGTGTGTCACTAGGCTGTAACACGGTGACGAGATTTCTTTATTCTTTTGAATTTAAGAACTTGAAATCGTTATTCGATTAACAACAATGAAGCCGTACAGATTGCCTAGACCTTAGTTACCTCCAAAGCACAAATTAAGATAACTGAAATAAGGTGAAACCTCATAGCTTTTTCCCTAGTACCAATGAGTTCAATGGGGTTTTCTTAGTGGATGAAGTTACTTTGGCACGTACAAGGTAATGGTCCTGGCTGAGATCATAATGATTATTTTACAGCATTGCCTGGAAATCTTTTTTTTCGTTAATCTGTGCAACAAACTTTTAATTTTCTGAAGAAGATGTAAAAATAGAATTACTCATTCCATGAGTTTTTTCCGCAATTGATTTTTTTCTCCGCTCACTTTCGAGTATTGAAAAGGGCAATTTCAATTTCCAATCAAATGAGCCCTTTTTGAAAATTCCATAACAACTTTCTATATAAACTTAATATGCCCCCAGGGCATACCTTACAATCCTTGCACTGAGGGCTCTGAGGGGGTTATCATCCTAAAAGACCTAATTTCAAGAACTTTCAACTACGTTGAACAAAATGGATATCTCAAAATTTTGATTGAATGTGTTTGGGAAAATGGTGGGCGTGAGAGGGGGGTTAACTACTCTCCACTCACTTTCGACAATTAAAAAGGGCAATTTCAATTTCCAATCAAATGAGCCCTTTTTGAAATTTCCATAACAACTTTCTATATAAACTTAATATACCCCCAGGGCATACCTTACAATCCTTGCACAGAGGGCTCTGAGGGGGTTATCATCCTAAAAGAGCTAATTTCAAGAACTTTCAACTACGTTGAACAAAATGGATATCTCAAAATTTTGATTGAATGTGTTTGGGAAAATGGTGGGCGTGAGAGGGGGGTTAACTACTCTCCACTCACTTTCGACAATTAAAAAGGGCAATTTCAATTTCCAATCAAATGAGCCCTTTGGAAATTTCCATAACAACTTTCTATATAAACTTAATATGCCCCCAGGGCATACCTTACAATCCTTGCACTGAGGGCTCTGAGGGGGTTATCATCTTAAAAGACCTAATTTCAAGAACTTTCAACTACGTTGAACAAAATGGATATCTCAAAATTTTGATTGAATGTGTTTGGGAAAATGGTGGGCGTGAGAGGGGGGTTAACTACTCTCCACTCACTTTCGACAATTAAAAAGGGCAATTTCAATTTCCACTCAAATGAGCCCTTTTTGAAATTTCCATAACAACTTTCTATATAAACTTAATATGCCCCCAGGGCATACCTTACAATCCTTGCACTGAGGGCTCTGAGGGGGTTATCATCCTAAAAGACCTAATTTCAAGAACTTTCAACTACGTTGAACAAAATGGATATCTCAAAATTTTGATTGAATGTGTTTGGGAAAATGGTGGGCGTGAGAGGGGGGTTAACTACCTGGGGTCCAGGGGGTTCTACGAATCAAATTAAAAAGGGCAATTTAATTGCAAATTAAAATGGGTGGGCGTTAAACATTGGGGGGGTGATGCCCACAGGGCCATAACGCGTACAATGGGGGGGGGTTTGGGGGGGGGGGGGAGGGCTCTGTGGGGGTGGATCATCCTAAAAAGACCTAATGGGGGGTTCAAAGAAACTGGGGGGGGGTGGTCGGGGGGGGGTGGGGGGGGGGGGGTGGGGGTGGGGGGGGGAGGGGGGTGGGGGGGGGGGGGGGGGGGGGGGGGGTTTGGGGGGGAGGGGGGGGGGGGGGGGGGGATGGGTGGGGGTGGGGGGGGGGGGGTTGGGGGGGGTGGTTGGTGGGGGGGGGGTGGGGGGGGGGGGGGGTGGGGGGTAATTAAAAAGGGGGGTTTCTACTCTCCACTCACTTTCGACAATTAAAAAGGGCAATTTCAATTTCCAATCAAATGAGCCCTTTTTGAAATTTCCATAACAACTTTCTATATAAACTTAATATGCCCCCAGGGCATACCTTACAATCCTTGCACTGAGGGCTCTGAGGGGGTTATCATCCTAAAAGACCTAATTTCAAGAACTTTCAACTACGTTGAACAAAATGGATATCTCAAAATTTTGATTGAATGTGTTTGGGAAAATGGTGGGCGTGAGAGGGGGGTTAACTACTCTCCACTCACTTTCGACAATTAAAAAGGGCAATTTCAATTTCCAATCAAATGAGCCCTTTTTGAAATTTCCATAACAACTTTCTATATAAACTTAATATGCCCCCAGGGCATACCTTACAATCCTTGCACTGAGGGCTCTGAGGGGTTATCATCCTAAAGACCTAATTTCAAGAACTTTCAACTACGTTGAACAAAATGGATATCTCAAAATTTTGATTGAATGTGTTTGGGAAAATGGTGGGCGTGAGAGGGGGGTTAACTACTCTCCACTCACTTTCGACGATTAAAAAGGGCAATTTCAATTTCCAATCAAAATGAGCCCTTTTGAAATTTCCATAACAACTTTCTATATAAACTTAATATGCCCCCAGGGCATACCTTACAATCCTTGCACTGAGGGCTCTGAGGGGGTTATCATCCTATAAGACCTAATTTCAAGAACTTTCAACTACGTTGAACAAAATGGATATCTCAAAATTTTGATTGAATGTGTTTGGGAAAATGGTGGGCGTGAGAGGGGGGTTAACTACTCTCCACTCACTTTCGACAATTAAAAAAAGGGCAATTTCAATTTCCAATCAAATGAGCCCTTTTTGAAATTTCCATAACAACTTTCTATATAAACTTAATATGCCCCCAGGGCATACCTTACAATCCTTGCACTGAGGGCTCTGAGGGGTTATTATCCTAAAAGACCTAATTTCAAGAACTTTCAACTACGTTGAACAAAATGGATATCTCAAAATTTTGATTGAATGTGTTTGGGAAAATGGTGGGCGTGAGAGGGGGTTAACTACTCTCCACTCACTTTCGACAATTAAAAAGGGCAATTTCAATTTCCAATCAAATGAGCCCTTTTTGAAATTTCCATAACAACTTTCTATATAAACTTTATATGCCCCCCAGGGCATACCTTACAATCCTTGCACTGAGGGCTCTGAGGGGGTTATCATCCTAAAAGACCTAATTTCAAGAACTTTCAACTACGTTGAACAAAATGGATATCTCAAAATTTTGATTGAATGTGTTTGGGAAAATGGTGGGCGTGAGAGGGGGGTTAACTACTCTCCACTCACTTTCGACAATTAAAAGGGCAATTTCAATTTCCAATCAAATGAGCCCTTTTTGAAATTTCCATAACAACTTTCTATATAAACTTAATATGCCCCCAGGGCATACCTTACAATCCTTGCACTGAGGGCTCTGAGGGGGTTATCATCCTAAAAGACCTAATTTCAAGAACTTTCAACTACGTTGAACAAAATGGATATCTCAAAATTTTGATTGAATGTGTTTGGGAAAATGGTGGGCGTGAGAGGGGGGTTAACTACTCTCCACTCACTTTCGACAATTAAAAGGGCAATTTCAATTTCCAATCAAATGAGCCCTTTTTTGAAATTTCCATAACAACTTTCTATATAAACTTAATATGCCCCCAGGGCATACCTTACAATCCTTGCACTGAGGGCTCTGAGGGGGTTATCATCCTAAAAGACCTAATTTCAAGAACTTTCAACTACGTTGAACAAAATGGATATCTCAAATTTTGATTGAATGTGTTTGGGAAAATGGTGGGCGTGAGAGGGGGGTTAACTACTCTCCACTCACTTTCGACAATTAAAAAGGGCAATTTCAATTTCCAATCAAATGAGCCCTTTTTGAAATTTCCATAACAACTTTCTATATAAAACTTAATATGCCCCCAGGGCATACCTTACAATCCTTGCACTGAGGGCTCTGAGGGGGTTATCATCCTAAAAGACCTAATTTCAAGAACTTTCAACTACGTTGAACAAAATGGATATCTCAAAATTTTGATTGAATGTGTTTGGGAAAATGGTGGGCGTGAGAGGGGGGTTAACTACTCTCCACTCACTTTCGACAATTAAAAAGGGCAATTTCAATTTCCAATCAAATGAGCCCTTTTTGAAATTTCCATAACAACTTTCTATATAAACTTTATATGCCCCCGGGGCATACCTTACAATCCTTGCACTGAGGGCTCTGAGGGGGTTATCATCCTAAAAGACCTAATTTCAAGAACTTTCAACTACGTTGATCAAAATGGATATCTAAAAATTTTGATTGAATGTGTTTGGGAAAATGGTGGGGCGTGAGAGGGGGGTTAACTACTCTCCACTCACTTTCGACAATTAAAAAGGGCAATTTCAATTTCCAATCAAATGAGCCCTTTTTGAAATTTCCATAACAACTTTCTATATAAACTTAATATGCCCCCAGGGCATACCTTACAATCTTTGCACTGAGGGCTCTGAGGGGGTTATCATCCTAAAAGACCTAATTTCAAGAACTTTCAACTACGTTGATCAAAATGGATATCTAAAAATTTTGATTGAATGTGTTTGGGAAAATGGTGGGCGTGAGAGGGGGGTTAACTACTCTCCACTCACTTTCGGCAATTAAAAAGGGCAATTTCAATTTCCAATCAAATGAGCCCTTTTTTGAATTTCCATAACAACTTCTATATAAACTTTATATGCCCCTGGGGCATACCTTACAATCCTTGCACTGAGGGCTCTGAGGGGGTTATCATCCTAAAAGACCTAATTTCAAGAACTTTCAACTACGTTGATCAAAATGGATATCTAAAAATTTTGATTGAATGTGTTGGGAAAATGGAGGGCGTGAGAGGGGTGTTAGTCGCTCTCCAATCACTTTCAACTATTAAAAAAGGCACTAGCCCTTTCAATTTCTAATTGAATGAGCCCTTTTGAAGTTTCTACGCTTTCAATAAAAACCTTATACGCCCCAAAGCATAACTTACACCCCTTGCCCTGAGGACTGTGGGGGGGGGAGGGTTTTTCATCCTTAAAGACCTAATTTCTAGAACTTTCAACTACGTTGAATAAAATGGCTATCTAAAATATTGATTGGATGTGTTTGGAGAAAAGATGGGCGTGAGAGGGGGTTAGTTGCTTTCAAATCACTTTTGTCTATTAAAAAGGGAACTAGACCTTTGAATATCCAATCGAATGAGCCCTTTTTAAGTTTTCTACGACAAAGATTTCTATAAAAACCTTATATGCCCCCAGGGCATAACTTGTAACCCTTGCCCTGAAGACTGTGGGGGGAGTGTCCTGCTCAAAAGTATAGTTTCCTGAACTTTGAACAGCGTGGAACAAAATGGCTATCTCAAAATCTTTATTGGATGTGTTTGGGGAAATGGTGGGCGTGGAAGGGGTGTTAGTTGCTTTCCAATCACTTTTGACTATTCGAATGAGCCCTTTTTGAAGTTTCTACGACAATGCGTTTATATCAAAACCTTATATGCCCCCTGGGCATTATTTACAACCCTTTCCCTGAGGGCTGTGGGGGGGGGGGTGTCACCCTCAAAGACCTAATTTCCAGAACTTAAAACTACTTTGAATAAAATGGCTATATCAAAGTTTCATTAAATGTCTTTGGGGAAAAGGTGGGCGTGAGAGGCGGGATATATGCCCTCTAATCACTTTCAACTGTTAAAAAGGGCACTAGCCTTTTGAATTTCCAATCGAATGAGCCTCTTTTTTAAAGTTTCTACGACAACGCCTTCTATAAAAAACCTTACATGCCCCCAGGGCATAACTTACAACCCTTGCCCTAAGGGCTGTGGGGGACTGTCCTCAAGAACATAATTTCTATTTGGAAATCAACTACGCTGAACAAAAATGGCTATCTCAAAATTTGTGATTGGATGTGTTTCGGGAATGATTATTTTTTTTCCTTTAGAGCAGGGCACTTCGTATCGAAGAAGTTGTCGTAGAAACTTCGAAAAGCGCTCATTCAATTGGAAATTGGAGTGGTTTGTGCCCTTTTTAATAGTCGAAAGTGATTGGAAGGCAACTAACACCCCTTCCACGCCCAGCAATGATGTAAAATAATGTAATAATTTGCAAATAACGTGAGTTAAAAAAAAAAGATTACTGTACTGACTAAATACGTTATCCCAGCAATGTAATTGGGTATTGTATTTGCCGGTCACGATTGATAGATTACTATTATCCAGATTGAAACACGAATCAAACGGTCTGTCTCTACGAGACGAAAAAAAAAACTCAAACATCTATATCCAAACACTCACAGCCCCCTCTCAAAAAGTCACAGCTACTCATTTATCACAAAACATCTGTAATAATTATTGACTCTTGCCTTTTTTGTGATCTGGTTATCCAGTGTTATGATTTACGATCTGAATTACCAAACTAAATTATGTTAGGATACGGAGAAAATTCAGTTAGCAGAAAGCAACAGATCCTACTGTTTGACTCTGGGGAAATTAGAACAGGGAAGGTTTAGTACTTGCTGTTACGAAAAAGCCATGGAATTTTTTGAACCAGTAGTACAAAAGGGATTAACTTCTATTCATTCAAGGGATTAAATATTCATTATTTAACAAGAAAAGAGGAAAAGAGAGGTTGCTTTAGTATAGTTCCGTTGCAAAAATTCAGATTTAGTTTCATTGTTTTATGTCTGTGACGTATTTTCTTAAGAAAATCTTATTATTCCTATATCATATATCTTCTTAATATCTTTCTTCTTAATATCTTATTATTGTATGAAAATATTATCATTTTCTTATTTTTGTATGAAAAACTTATATGAAAATTTTATTATTACATGTCAGAAAGAGACGTAAATTAGCCCCGACTTTTCAAGACATGATCTTACTGGAGGATGTTCCGACTTGTATAAAAATTAAATAAAAAAAAAAAAGTTTTTTTAACTGAAAGTAAGGAACGACGTTAAAACTTAAAACGAACAGAAATTATTCCGTATATAAAAAGGGGCTGTGCCCTCCTCAACGCCTCGCTCTTTATGCTAAAGTTTTTCATTGTTTAAAAAAAATAGAGTTGTGAGAAAGTCAAACTTTAGCGTAAAGAGCAAGGCGTTTTTTTAGAGTTTCGGTAACTATTGAGCCGGGTCGCTCGTTACTTACAGTTCGTTACCACGAACTGTTTGACTTTTACTGAAAAAATTCAAAAGAATGTGCATTGTCAGTTTAATATACACATGCTGATATTTATTCCTTAAAATCTTAATTAATTTTTGATTTCTTGAAGCTGTAAAAGCGAAAATATTTAACAGAATTCTCCTTACTTACAGTTCGTTGCCACGAACTGTTTGACTAAAAAGTTAAAGCCATTTGATTGGTCCTTTTTTACAAAATTTTAAGTCACTTACAAGAGCAAAATTTTATTTTAGTTATATTTATCTGCTGCTCTGTAGACTAACTTCAATTAGCCAGTTAGACTATACAATCACTGGGATTTTTTCTAAGAAAAAGGGAAACCGAAAAGGCCGTATCCGGGTGGGGGGTACCAGGTTTGACCCTCCCCCAATTTTTGTCCGAATCATAAAAACCTAACAAAAATCCATGTAAGCAAATTTTTAACAGTTTTTTTTCTCCCCACCCAAAAAAATGTACCCCCTTAAACAAAATCCTGGATACGCCCTTGGAGACCGAAGTAAAATGCTATGTACTTAAAGCATTCAGTATGATTTATGAAATTTTTTGTTGAGCGTTATTGAAGTAGAAACTGCTGATTTTGCAGAACAAAAGCAAGGAAATCAGGAGACTATTTTGAGCCAAGCCGTTGAACCATGCCACCGACCACACGGCCCCCCTAGAGTTCCAAATTCTTAAAACTTGGGTAAAACAGCAAATTTTATGAAAATGAACAAAATTGAGATTTTAGTTAGTATTGTTTCTCCTAATATCTCCCCTCCTCATAAAAGACAAAAAAAGGCATCTCTGCGAGAACTTGTTTTTTAAGTATATTTAGCAGTCATTTTGCATCTATTGAAAATAGTAAAACACTAGTCCCTTTCATCTTTCTTTCCTCTAATTAATTAAAAAAAAATTTCCCTCAAAATAAGTTTTTCAAAAAAAAAGTAAAGAACACCATTAAACCAAAAATGAACGACAATAGAACCAAATAATCTACCAAGCATACAACTGCCGCAAATCAGTATCAATAGATAAATGAAAACATAAAACGAATAGAAATTAAAATAAATAGCAGAGTCAAACTCAAAACGAGCAGAAATTAATATGAGTGTGGTTCAAAATCCCTATGATTTCTCAAAGCCAGAATGTAGTTTGTACTTTACTGAAAAAAATTCAAACGAATGTGCATTGTCAGTTTAATATACACATGCTGATATTTATTCCTTAAAATCTTAATAATTTTTGATTTCTTAAAGCTGTAAAAGTGAAAATATTTAAAAGAATTCTACGAAACTTTCTACGAAACCTTCAACTACGATGAATAAAATTGTTGTCTCCAAATTTTTATTGGAGGTGTTAAGACAAATGCTGAGCATGGAGGGGGGGGGAGGAGCTCTAAAATCACTTCGACTCTTAAAAAGAGCACTATAACTTCCATTTTCAAATCAAATAAGCCCCATCTAATGTTTATACGACCGCCCATTCAATAAAAACCTTATATGCCCTCATAAAATAACTTACAACCCTATCCCAAGGGTGCTGGGGGGTTGTATGATCCTTAGAGACATTATCATATGTTCTTTGGACTATTTTGATATAACTACTATCTCATAATTTCAATCAGATACGTTTGGTGAAAGGAGGGGCTATAGAAGAGGGGAGGGGGTACTAAATGCCGTCCATCCCTTTTGACACTTAAAAAGGAACTAGAACTTCCAATTTTCAACCAAATGAGCCCTTTCCAAATTTATACAACCATACCTTTCATAAAAACCTTAAATACCCCCTGGGCATAGCTTACAAACCTTGTCCCTAATCTCTGGGGTTTGTTTCAACCCCAAAATCCTTGTTTTATGATATTTAGACTATTTTGAATAAAATGGCAATCTCGAAATTTCTATTAGATGCAGTTCGGGAAAATATGACGTGTGTGTGTGTGTGGGAAGGGGTTGGGGGTAGCTGCCCTCCGATCACTTTGACTCTTAAAAAAGCACTAGAGTGTCGGATTACCGATCCAATGAGCCCTCTCCGAAGTTTATATGACCGCGCTTTCTATAAGAACCTTATATGCCCCCAGGGCATAAATTTAAAAACACTTGCCCTGAGGGCTGGGGGGGGGGGGGTTGTAATCCTCAAAGACATAATTTCCGGACCTTTCAACTACGTTGAACAAAGTGCGGATCTCAAAATTTTGATTGGATATGTTTGGGGAAATTGTGGGCGTGAGAGAAGGTTTAGTTGCCCTCCAACTACTTTCGACTATTAAAAAGGGCACTAGCCCTTTCAATTTACAATCGAATGATCCCTATTTTGATGTTTCTACGACAACGCTTTCTATAAGCACCTTATATGCCCCTAGGGTATAACTTACAGCCCTTGCCCTGAGGGCTGTGAGGGGGTTGTCATCCTCAAGGACATAATTTCCGAACCTTGCAACTACGTTGAACAAAATGGCTATCTCAAAAATTTTTATTGGATGTATTTGGGGAAATGGGGGCGTGAGCGGACGGTTAGTTGTCCTCTAACTACTTTTTACTATTAAAAAGGGCACTAGCCCTTTCAATTCCAATCGAATGATCCCTTTTTGAAGTTTCTATGACAACGCTTTCTATAAGCACCTTATCTGCCCCCGGGGCATAGCTTACAGCCACTTTCGACTATTAAAAAGGGCACTAGCCCTTTGAATTTCAAATCGAGTTAGCCCTTTTCGCAGTTTCTACGACAACGCTTTCTTTAAAACATTATATGTAAATTCGCAGTTAGCCCTTTTCGCAGTTTCTACGACAACGCTTTCTGTAAAATTACAACCCTTGCTATGAGGGTTAGGGGGGGAGTGTCATTCTCAAAGACATAATTTCAAAAACTTTGCACTACGTTGAACAAAATGGCTATCTCAAAATGTTGATTGGATATGTTTGGGGAAATGGTGGGCGTGAGAGGAGGGTTAGTTGCCGTCCAATTACTTTCAACTATCAAAAAGGGCACTAGCCCTTTCAATTTCCAATCGAATGATCCCTTTTTGAAGTTTCTACGACAACGCTTTCTATAAACACCTTATATGCCCCCAGGGCATAGCTTGCAGCCAATTCCCTGAGGGATTTGGGGGGAGTTTCATCCTCATAGACATAATTTCTGGATTTTTAAACTACGTTGAACAAAACGGCTATCTCAAAGTTTTGATTGGATGTGTTTGGGGAAATAGTGGGCGTGGGAGGGGTGTTAGTTGCCCTCCAATCACTTTCGACTATTAAAAAGGACACAAGCCCTTTCAATTTCCAATGGAATGAGCCCTTTTCGAAGTTTCTACGAAGACTTCTTCGATACAAAGTGCCCTGGTCTAAAAGATAAAAAAAAAAAAAAATAATAAATTGTGCCAACATCGTTTTTTACTTAGGCAGCGATATTGCGTTGCCTCTAATGTCGAACCCAGTTAAGAATCTCTTGGCTCTGATCATTCTGCGTATTATCTTCACGCTCCTTTGGAAATTAGAATTCTATTTATTCTATCACTCAGATCCAACCTCAAACCCCTGGCTGACCCTCATGCTGCGTGGAAAACACTGAGTCAAATAAAAAGTGTCATTCGTTTCGTGCCTTCAGAAAAATTGTAAAAAACGATTTCTAGGTAAAGTTCTACTTTACTATTATTATATTTTAATGTCCCGTATGATATCTCTGTACCAAGTAAGAGGTGTGGGTTTGAATTTTTTACTGTTTATCGGACTTCGTTTTTGGCGCTGCTCTTCACTATCTTTTAGTGTTGTTTGTGCGTTCTTTCTTCTTTGTTTCACTTTCCCTGCATTCCCAGCCATATGGGGTTACATAAATTTTATTTATTTTTATTATATGAATATTTTGTTGATATGTTTGTTGAATGAATCTATCGTTCGATCTGAACGTTAGGGGATGCTTCTGTATCTGGGAATTGCCTTACCAGGCACTCATACTGGACATCATATTAGATGTCTATAACAATAAAATGGATATTTTACCTTTTGACTGGATATCCAAGTATAAAATTCCTTAGGGTACAGCTATTTTGTAATTCATCGAACTTAGCCTGGTTAAGGGCTTTCAGCTCAACCAAACATCATTTCAACCGTTAATAGGTTATTACGTTAAGATTTCTTACTTCAAAACGGACACTACATATGCATGCTCGCTGTCTGCATGCAGATTTTGACCGTTGTTGTGCATATATTTTTTACTTCAAAACTCGGAAGCTGCCTCTGCATGTTTGTTATCTCCATGCAGATTTCAAGCGCATGCGTATTTCAACCATTAATATGCATGGAAATTGCAAAAGATATTAATCTGTGCGCAGATTTCAACAGCTATATACCAACAGATTCCTTACTGAAAAAAAAAACGGCTACTAAATCTGTGCGTAGATTTCTTTCACCATTATTACGTAGAGATTTCTTACTACAAAATGAACTGCTAAATCTACGTGATCGTTATCTGCATACAGACTTAAACCGTGTTTAAACCGTGACTCCAACAGATCTTAATCCACAAGCATGTTTCATCTGTTATTACATATAGATTTCTTGCTACCAAATATTGGCTACTGCATCTGCAATTCGTTATCTGCATCATAGTTCAACCATGAGCAGATTTTAAACGTACATCTGCAAGCAATTTTCAACCGATTTCGATCTACGTCATTACTTCGTGTAGGTTTCCAACTACCAATAAATGGGCTGCTGTATTCGTATTTCGGGCGCCCATTTTACCAATAAATGGGCTGCTGTATTTGTATTTTGGGCGCCCATTTCACCAATAAATGGGCCATCTATGGTAGACTACAGATTAGTGATGGATGGCTGTCTCACGAAGTATGGTATGGACATCTCCTGGTTTTTGAGAGTCTGGGAGATCCGGAATAACCCTTTGCAGGTCGACAAAGAAGGAGGCGAAGTTAGTGAGGACTTTGATGGAGGAACTTTGGTCAAAAACTCGGGACAGTTCGATGCGCCGACCTACTGTGCCTGTCCTATGCACCTCACGATGGAAAGGAGCTAAGTAAGTAAATGAACAATGGTCGATCTAGGTTTCAATCGACGTGTTGGTCGATTAAAGCTAAGTTCAGACATATGCTTAGCTAGACATTAATGTGTAGATAAAATCGTTTTTGACAAATCTTAACTTATTTCTGTCTTTATAAGCAGCCCTCTTCGCTCCAAAGAGATCTTGTATAAACGCTTACGTCTGGCTAGATATACATGAAGACAGGGATTCAGAGATTTGAAAATATTGGCTCTACAAATGTAAAGCCGTTTTATATAATACACCTCGTATACCACATCTCGTATTTGAACAAAACCATGAATAACTTTAGCCCTGAATGTATTTCTTTTTTCAAGCAAGCTTAGCGAGAGAAACAAAGGGATACACACAATGTAAAATATACTAAAAAATTTATATGTTTAATAAATATAATTGTAGAGCGTTTATTTTTAATAAGTTTTACAGTAAAAATAATAAAATGAAAAGCATGGAGACCATAATAACTGCGGTAAATTAATAAACCTCATGCTACAAATTTCAGAGGGGAGCAAAAAAGCTGTTTCAAAGCTTATGACTATTATTAACAATCAATTGTTTGTGATGAGTATACCTGGGCATCAAAGATACGGTAGTAAAATTTTGATGTTAAATTTTTGAATCTAAACAAAATCTTGAATGGTGAAATAGGGATATACGTAGGCTACTTTAGAGTGAAGAACCAAAAATATACGAAAAACGAATTAAACTAATTGATAAAACGTAACAAAATTGAGAATATGGACAGAGAAAACTTTGAAAGAAACGTCAGAAAACGTCTTTTGTACTACCACAGCCGACACGGCATATATTTGGGCATCAACGATACGGTAGTTAAATTTTGATGATAAGATTTTGATTTTATAAAAATCATTGTGAGAAAAAGGGATGCACGTACTTTGGAGCCAAATAAAATACAAAAAAAGGATCAAACTAATTGATAGAACGTAACGATATTGAAAATGTCAACAGAGAATTTTCAATTTGACAAAAACATCAGAAAAGACCTTTTGAACTACCACAGCCAGCGAGGCATGCATTTGGGTGTTGACAATACGGTAGAAAAATTTTGATTTTAAGATATTGATTTTATAAGAAATAAAAGTAGAAATAGGGATATACGTACTTTGGAACCAAATAAAGTAAAACGGACCGAACTAAATGATAAAACGTATCAGTTACAAAAAACAGATCGAACTAAATGATAGAATGTAAAGAGATTGAAAATATCGACGGAGAAAATTCTGTTTGACAGAAACATCAGAGAAAATTCTGTTTGACAGAAACGTCAGAAAATGACTTTTGCATTACCACAGCTGAAAAAGCATGTATTTGAGAATTGACGATACGGTAGTAAAATTTTGATTTTAAGATTTTGATTTTATGAAAAATTAAAGTGAGGAAAAGATATACGTATTTTGGAGCCAAATAAAATAGAAAAAACGGATCAAAACCAACTGATAGAATGTAAAGAGCTTGAAGACACCAACAGAGAAATTTTGGGTTTGACAGAAACGTCAGAAAACCCCTTTTGTACTAGCACAACCGACACGTGAAATAGCTTACCTGAAGAAGTCTTCTTTACAAAATACTCTTCCACTTCGAACATAACATCTTTCGATTAATCTACCACTACAGTCCGCACACTTTAAACACTGGGAATGCCAAGGTCTTTCTAAAACTTTTAAAATAAAGCGGTCAACAATAATGCCATCACAACCAGCACAGCGGGGAATTGTGGCTGAAAGACAAAAAAAAAGATCGTTAGCAAGCCGTTGGTTGAAGCAAAGTTAGAAAAACCAACATCTTGAAGAAAAAACAATTTTATAAAATTCGACTTATCTTTCAGTTACTTACACTGACAAAAGGGAAAATCTAACAATTCGAGGGGTTGTACACTCTTCATTACTTCCTTGATGCTCATCTCGAAATAACTAACTCTGGAATACACGGTTCATTTCAAGCCACACTTTGCACGCTTAATTTCTGCAGATCCTCCTCGCCCTACGTACAGGACACTTCCGCTACGTGTGGTACGCACTAAATGGTGTAAATGATTTTCGAAAGTGGGTAGTCTCTCCAAGGAAAATGTCTTAAAACAAGCAAAGCTCTGCTGGCATAAGTAAACTCTTTTGCTTTCTGTTTTTGTAGAAAAATCACGAAATTCGAACTTGCAGTTGAAACGAAAATATATATAAAAAAAAAATGGGCGAACTTTTTATTATTAAAAGGTGAAAATTCATAAATGTAAAACTTGTTTATACAAAAATAGAAATAAAAGTCTTACTGTATCGGTTTTACCTCTGAAAGCCTTGTAAATGAAAAAGAATAAACACAACACAAAACTAACTTAAATAAAATGTATGAAAAAAGAAAGAAAATAAACACGTGCTATACAATAAACGAACGAAAAACGAAAGGAAACTCCCACTTAAATAAGGTCCAGTGTGGTATTTCACGTAATTAGTTTAAAAACAAGCTTTTTTTTCGCAAAAGAAGCTTTTCAAAGAAAGTAAGGAGCTACATAAAGCCCAAAACGAACCGAAATCTAGCCAAATAGTAATTTAATTGTAAAACTAATACAAATGTACTATTAATAAATAAATGAAACCCAAAAGGAACATAAATTACAGTTATAATCAAGTCAAATGAATATAAACTATATCACAAACATAAGTAGGACTGACGATCAGAAAGATCAGAAAGTCATTTGTGTTTTATTGAAAATATTTTTATTCTGAGCTATGTGTTTTTTATTTGTCATCAGCAAAAAAAAAACTAAAAAAAAATAAATAAAAGAACAAGATTACTGAAAATAATTAAAGAAACGATTGACAATTTAGTACATATTGATTATAATTATTCCTGGAAGTCTCAGCAGTTTTGGATTTACTAACGCTACAAAAATGAAAATATTTAAAATATGTTTTGTTTCAGTAAAGTGCAAATGTTGTTCTAGCCTTTAGAAGGCAATGGGGGGGGGTATCCCTATATCTATTCATTAACGTTAGTAATTTTAGTAAATGTAACACTAATGTTACCTGTTCATTAGCAGAGTGTAATTATATCATTAGTTATTGACTGACACCAGGTTCGTTACTAGCGAAACTCTTTGGGAGGGGGAGCAAGGGATTTCACCGACTGGCTGGTCATTTTTACCGGCGTTTTTTTTTTTTTAATAATTAGCATAATGTCCGAATCGAATGCAATGCGTAAATCACTGCACGAGCCGGTAAAACCGCTGCATATACTGAGCGACATTCAGATTTCGACATAAATCATGTTGCTATTTTAATGCTCTTCATTGTGGCACCATCTGTAGGCTCACGGCAGGAGTCGGTAAAACTGCTGTGTTTACCGACCAAGTTCGAACTTTCGGTAGATGACAGGTCAGTATTTTCGTGGTCTTTAAATAACCGAACGAATAATTTTAGCGGCGTCGGAAAAAACCATGGCTCTTTGCTCCACGATTTTACCGACTTTTTTTTACAGTGACCAAAACATTGGGATTGGGTGTCCCCCTCCCTCCGTACATGATGGCCCTGACTGACATACACTGAATTGTTTTATTTATGTGTCAATTTGTTAATTTGATTCGAATTTATTGTTTCAAAAATAAATGTTTTGTTTGAACCTTAGGGTTTGATTATTTCAGGCTAACAGTAACCCCTTGTATATAGAATTGCCGCCCCCCATGGAGGGATGCAATTCCTACACTGAAATAAATACCCTGTTTGGAATAGGCATATTTTCGTCATTTTCAAATGATTGTAACTTTGTAATACACACACACAAAAAAAAATCACACATCGTTTTTCACATAGAATACAGTTATTAGCAGCTTATGGAATATGTTGTCTGAAGTTTTGGACTACCCTTGGCACCCCCTTAAGGTACTTTTTAATTTGGCATTCTAAACTTGAAAAATGAGTAAAATGGTAAAGGGGAAACAGAAAATAAACGCCGAGTTCTTAGTTTAGATTTTTTTCGAACAGAAAATTTTTTTTTTTTAACAGATAACCGCAAAGATTTTTTTCGACAAATTCCAACGCATTATATTTGATACTTTTCGTTAGTTTTTGTGTTTATCACCAACTACAAATGGAGTAAAGAGTAATTGAGCAAAACAAATACAGACTAATCTCCTAAAACGGATCGAAACATTTGTAGTAAATATATAATCATTATAAAACATTGTAGGATCACTATAGCCAATGGTTTTCTTAGTAATATTTTTTCAATTTTCATAACAATAAAAACAAAAACAAAAAAAACACAGCACTGCGAATTACAGCGTCCCCTACTAACATCTCATCCCAGCACTAAGCCACCTTAGAGTTTATTCAACAATAAATTTACAACATGAGGCTAATTTTTTACAGCCATATAAGCAATATATATATATATATATATATATATATATATATATATATATATATATATATATATATATATATATATATATATATATATATATATATATATATATATATATATATATATATATATATATATTAAAAAAAAACACCACAAAAAGAAATACACATGCAAGCGGTGGTCCTCAAATGTACGAAAAAAAAAAGAAGAAATTCTACCCGATAAGCGGCTGGAACGAGATCAATAATATAGTGATTACTGAAAATACACTTCCAAGACAATTGCCGAAAACAATTCTCTAGCTGTTCTCAAAGGGATGAGCAGCACAGAAATGCAGATCAGAAGGATCAACGCGTGATTGATTAAATATTGCCCAGCTGATACTCCATTTAGGCGCCCTCCTATAGGCGTTATGTAAAAATGACCTATAGGCATTATGTATATAAATGACCTATAGGCGTTATATATAAATGTCCTATAGGCGTTATGTACAAATGACCTATAGGCGTTATGTATAAATGACCTATAATATAAATAATACATCATTTTTCAATGATGTGAAAGATCCGGTGTTTTTGTAAGTAAGGAACGACTCGGCCGAATAGTAACATAAACTCTAAAAAACGGAATTTTCATGATAATTTGTACGCCAGAATGGCTTTTTTAAAGCTGATTCCGAAAATGTAAAATTCAATAAGTTTGAATTTTAACTATCAAAAGCTAGGAGCCTGAGAATATTTGCCTGATTTTTGAAAAAGGATGGAAACATCTCCAAAAACTCATGCGACCTTAATAAAATCACACCATAAGAATCAGCATATCATAGAACTCTGCCGAAAAATTTCAAATTCCGACTTGCAGAAATGTGGAATTTTGTATTTTTTGTTAGAAGAAAGATCAAATATATGTGTTAATTTGTTCCTTTTTTTTTTGTTTTTACAAGGGGTAATCGTATCGAACAAATAGTCCAAGAAGATCAAGAGAGGACTCATTTAATCAAAAATCAAATTTCTTATTGTCATATTCTAAGTGATTAAAAGATTAGAAGACAAATATCCCCCCTTCTACGCCCCCATTTTCCCAAATACATCCGATCAAAATTCTCAGATAAATCCTTTGATTCAGCGTAGGTGAAAGGTTTACAGAGAGCTCTTTAAGCTATGAAAAATATACAAGCTAAATACGGCTTTCAGACTGCGTATGCACCTTAAACATTTTACTCGGTTAAGTTACTTTTCATTAAGTATAACCTTTCACACTTAAACAAGCCCTTTCACCCTATCTAACGTAAAAATCCATAATATCATCAAAATCATTGCCTTTGGTCATCACAATCATCATATGGAGACTATTCAAAAAAAAAGCATGGAATGGAGACGGAGATTCCAGCTCTGAACAAGCGTCAATGGCTTTCTATGAAAAGTCATTAATTTAGTATCAAAATTTATTAATTGCTAATCCGGCAATTTCATTTTGTTTGTGCATTGTTGACTTTTCTATAACGCGACTTACTCTACTTGGCACTGCTTACGTTAAAGATAACATTTGCTCCGTAAGATTGCATAATGCAACGTACAGTTGAAATTTATCCTAGTGTGTAAGGTTCTATGGCGTAGTGTGAAAGAACCTTAATTCTATGAGGTGCAGAACTGTTATAAATCGAGATTACTGTCCTGAACCTATATACAGAAGAAACAGCGGTTCTCATCAGTTAGCCAGAACACACTCAAGAATCTGAATCTATAAAATCAGACAATAACCGGTTTATTGCTGTTTGTATACGGAGAAAATTAGCTTCGGCTCAGTAGAAAACTACGTTGAAGCTATATTTTAATAATTAGTTAGTTGATATATTGGTTAGGTTAGGTTACATTTTGCATGCATCCCCGCTATAATCAACACTCCCCCCATTAATGTGCAAATATACAGCCAAATTAGATATATCCTATCTAACTTCCAAGCCTCTCAGTTGTTTCAGCCCCGTACCTGTAGGTCCAAATTCTCGAGTGTGTACTGGCTCGTAACAGATAAGTACCGAAACAGTAGAAAAACATAAAAAAAACAGAAAACAGGAGTTTCTAGTGAAACGCAAGAAAAAAGAAAATATTCTTTGGCTACCAAAAGCATTTAAACATTAAACGTGAATAGGGTAGCACGGAAAGCGGAACATGTGGACCGACTGAACAAATGCTCCGTGATTTTCAGTTCCTGGTCCGTAATTTTATATCTTCAAGTTAATATTTCCTGCTAAAAAAAATATATTCGCCGGATTTATTTTAAATTTGCTAAATTCCTTTTGCATATGCCTCCTTGGACTAGTAACTCTTTTTTGTCCCAAAAATTTAAACTCATCTTTCCTTCTACAATTATTGATAAGAGAGTCAAAGATTTTAAATATTCTACCAGTAAACTTAATCATGATTGGTCTTGTTTATTTTTATGATTTTATGATGGGGTTATGATTTTTATGTCATATGATTTGTGTCTTATTTGTTTTCTATTATGATTGTGTTACATTTGGATCTTATGATTATGTTATTATGACTGTAAATACTGCTTATTTTTTGTTTTGTGCATAAATTTTATTCTCTTTTCTCAATTTTTTTTTCCCTTATGTTATTCTCTTCATTTAGGGGATCTGCGCCCTTTTTTGCTTTCACAGTTTATAAAAAATTCAATTGATTTAATCAAAAAAAATTGCAGAACCTTCTAAGCTATACAAAATGTCTAATCTCAGTTCTATGAGCTACGGGACATTTAGGAATTAAGCAAACTAGACCAATTCAACCCATCTCCAGGAAAAATACCAGGAAAAAAGGAGAAAAATTACACACACAGCAAAAGCATTTAAACATGAATTAACATGAAGTATTAAAAGTGAAACATGGACCAGCAGAACATTGTCATAATTCACAAATTTTCTAGGTAAAACAACCTGGTTGTTAACCAGGAATTATGGTTAAAAACCCTTTGCTGGTTCAGCGCTTATATTCTGTGATTTTAAATTCCTGCTCCATGATTTTATACCTTTAGATTAGCATTCCGAAAACTACGGAGCCCTCTTAGCTACAAAAAATGTATAGGCTTAATTTTATGAGCTGTGGAATAAGCATGAACTGAGGCCATTATCGCAATTCTACCTCTCTACAGGAAAAATACTAAAAAAAATAGTTACGCACATAGCAAAGGCATGTAAACCCTAAACATGAAATGGGGTAACATGGAAAGGGGAATATGCGGAACAGCAGAACATTATCATAATTCACAAATATTCCAAGGTACATTGAATTATTGTTTAAGTTTTCAGTCCTTGCTCCGTGATTTTACATTTTTAGGTTAGCATTCAGAAAAGCTACGGAACCCTCTAAGCTACAAAAAAGTGTAAGCTGAACTCTATGAGCTTCAGAACATTTTGGCTGTGATAATTAAAAGGGCGACATACGCCATTTTGTAACTTTTCAGGAAACCTAAAAAACAGAAAAAAGTTGGTCGGCTTTGGTTGCGCTGAAGAATAAGGCTAATGGAAATAAAAAAAAAACATATTCTAAACCAACTCTTTATGCTCTTTTCACTGGTATAATTTAAATTTAAATATTCCGAGCGAATTCAAAATTATTCCATGTTATGGTGTATGTCTCCTTTTCCTATAGGTAATTCCCATGCTCTTCTATCAAAAGTAGCCTGAGCGAATTCAAAATTAGCCCATTTTTGGCGGCAAATTTATTGTCCTATGTCAATTCTAAATTTTGGTCAACCTTCTTAAGAACATAGGCGGGCGTACCTTGTTTGCCTCTCATTACAGGCCATCTAACGGTCTTATGTCAATTTTAAATTCTTGGTCAGCATGCCTGAGACTCTAGGCAGGCATGCCTTTCCAAAAACTAACAAACAAGTATGTGTCCAATAAGAGAGTCATGCATACTCCTGCCATTTACCCGTGCCCCAGCCATTTAAACATTCGCCTCTGAAATACTTGGACTATCTGTCTTGGCTTTTCTCTGTCTACAATTGTCTACACATGTCTCATTTTTCCTTGACAATAAAGAAGACAAATGCCGTGATAGCTCCATAAGATAATCAAATAAAAAAAAAAAACAAGTTTTTTCAACTGAAAGTAAGGAGCAACGTTAAAACTTAAAACGAGAAATTATTACGTATATGAAGGGGGTTGCCCCCTCCTCAACACCTTGCTCTTTATGCTAAAGTTTTTTAGTACTTTTAAAAAAGCGTCTTATTGGTCTAATTAAACGCCCCTTCCGTTTCAGGAGTGATTCTTAAAGAATTAGGACAAAATTCAAGCTTTAGCGTAATGAGCAAGGTGTTGAGGAGGGGGAAACCCCTTCATATACGTAATAATTTCTATTCGTTTTAAGTTTTAATGTTGCTCCTTACTTTCAGTTAAATAAAAACTTTTTTTTATTTAACTTCTGGTCGTTTTTTAAACAATGCCAGGAAATTTGGCCCAGCCTCTACTGAGAAACCCCTCCCCACGGAAATATCATCTAGACAATTCAATCCCAGTGGAAAATTTACCCCAGATAATTACTCCCAACCACTCCGCACGTAAAATTGAGACAAAAAAGAGAAAGCAAGACATACAAAAAGGATTTTGTATTAGAATTCTGGCAAATTCCCGCAATGTATAATTTCCCCTGACAAGTTCACTCCCTAGAAACTTCCTTCCCTATGGAAAATTCCCCAGTGAAAAACCCAAGCAAAAAATTTGTCCCTCACCACCCCAAAATGCATGCATGCATACCTAACAAATACTATGCGTAAACAATTGGCAAATTTTATAACTTAAAGACCGTTCCCCTGGAGCTGTGTGTGTGTGGGGGGGTCATTTTATACCCAAAGGAATAGTTATTGGGCCTTTCAACTCTGATTAACAAAATGGCTATATCAAAATTTGGATTAGACGATTTTCAGAAAAAGGGACGGGGAGGGGGCCTACTTGCCCTCCAATTTTTGGTCACTTAAAAAGGGCACTAGAAATTTTAATTTCCATTCCAATGAGCCTTATTCTGATATTCTAGGACCAGTGGGTAGGAAAAAAAAAAAACAAAAACAAACAAATAAACACGCATCCGTGATCTTTCTTCTGTCAAAAAAAAATATAAAATTCCACATTTTCGAAGATAGGAGCTTGAAACCTTTTCAATAGGGTTGTCCAATACACTGAATCTGATGGTGTGATTCTCATTAAAGTTCTATGACTTTTAAGGGGTGTTTCCCCTTTTTTTAGAAAATAAGGCAAATTTTTTTCAGACCCGTAACCTTTGATTAGTAAGATTAAAGTTAATGAGATTTATATATTTGAAATCAGCATAAGAAACTGACTCAATTGATATGTCTATTTGTATCAAAATTCCGTTTTTTCGAGTTTCGGTTACTATTGAGTGGGGTCGCTCCTTACTTACAGTTCGTTACCACGAATCGTTTGATCCTCTTCTGTCAAAACTGGCTGATGTCTCTTTCGTTTTTATCTTTTTAACGGTACAAGATATTACAATTCTGACTGCACCATTCGATTCCCCGTGCTGAGTTTACTGACGACACATATATAACTCATTTTCGACCAAAATGACATGTGTTGCACTTTCATTTATCACAACCGATTATTTTGTCAATTCAGGTCACAGCTCCGGTTCAATCTACATACGGCGAGAACATCAGAGAACAGAAAAAAAAAAAAATACATAAATAGCAGAAGCATTTAAACATTTAACATGAAATGAATATGATGAAAATCAGAACATATGAACTAACCGTTAATAGCGCAGGGTAAAATTCAAGATGAAGTTTTCTTTTACTATCTTGGAAATTAGTTGACCAAGGAGAATAGAACTCTTAGAAATGAATTAGAACTTACTGGTTGCCCCGAGAAGACATTTTAAGCTCTTATCTCAATTACTCCTTTATTCTAAGATTTTGAAAATTGCAGAGAAGATAGGTCTATACTGTCTTTACTTTTGGAAAGAAATATTTTTTCCATAATTTTGGTTTGAGCCTACTTTTATTTGACTTTAGATTTGGAAAAATGATTCCAATAATTTGGGCAAGATTTCAACCCATATTTACCTTTTTTTTCAAATTTAAAAACACATTCTTTATAAGTGTTTAAAATTTTCCATATCAGGATTTAGCAAAGTTATGTTATGAGACTCAAAATACTGTCTTTGTACCTTATTTGTGGTGTAGATCTGTTTCTGAAAGGTTCATTTTTATACCACGGGCTAGTGTCCTTTGTCGAGGGGGATGCACCAAAGGACTTTTCCGGGGCATGATTTAAGCTCTCAGCTCGTTCCTGAAAGTCTCCTTCACATAATTCATCTATATTCGAAGATAGGAAAAAGCCCCCCATCTAGAACTCCACTTCAGGGTAAAATTCACAGATATTCAAAGGTACACTGAATTAGGGTTAATTACATTCGGTTGATTCAAACCTTGTGTTTGACTTTGAACATGTGAATGAAGGTTCAAAAGTTAGGTTATATACCTAATAAGTTAGGTCAGTAACCTAACTTCAAAAGTTAGGTTATTGAAGGTTATTGTTCTAATTGAACCACAGTGACTGAAAGACGCAAGAAAAGTGAAAAGTACATACATAACAAAACGGGTGGCAAAACCCTCGTCAAAGAAATCGGATCTATATCTTCTGGTCCTGGTAGCATCCTATAACTATTTTCATTTGTTACCAAAGTTATCCCAGACCCGTGTGATAATTCCGGGCTTGACGATGGGGTGTCAGAGGCATTGAATTCAATTACACAAATTAAACACAATTCTAAAAAGACATGTTCGTAGTAAGGACTAGAACGGAATTCCTCGAAATTTTCACCAATTCACCTATCCATCACTGGAACTCCTCCCTCTTGCTTCTCATTGGTTGATTTTATCGATTCTTTAGGAACTGACGGCTTAGAAATTCTGGAAATGTTAAAGAACTCTCTGGAGAAGCATAATGTCCCCACTTTAGTTTTATGTTGACATTTTAATATTCAGAAGACATTCTGGGAAGACAGTTATTGTTCTTGGTTTGAAAGAGAACCACGACACGTTCTCAAGATGTTGTATGAGGGAGAGGTTGAGGTTATATGTTTCATCTATAATATATGTTTCATACATATGTTTCATCTAAGATATTCAGAAGACAGTTATTGCTCTTGGTTTGAAAGTGAACCACGACAGGTTCTCAAGATGGTGTATGAGGGAGAGGTTGAGGTTATATGTTTGGTTAAGTCATTATATTCAGAAGACATTCTGGGAAGACAGTTAATGTTCTTAACTTGAGCATGAACCACTAAAGGTTCTTAAGATGTTGTATGAGGGAGAGGTTGAGGTTATATTAGCCCGTTCGGTATCAGGACATTGGCGAAAAGGCCGTAATCGTTGCAAGAAGTTAAAGTTGATTAAAAAATAATTAATTATTATTAAAAAATAATAAACAGCTCAATTAAAAAAAAAAAAAAAACAATGGCTGATTGATCACTGGGAACAAACACAAAAAAATTATCTAATTAATATTGTAGCTCATAATTAGCTGTTGCAGCTAATGACAAATACCAAATCTAAAACCAGGTAGGATTTTGTTAGACTTAGACCTGGTTGTGGCATAAAATCGTTTGGTCACAGGTTATCCTAAAACCACATGATTTTTATGGGCTTTCTCCACTGTTGGACTAAAAAACAGATTAATCTCATGAAAGTAAGCTGGCGTTGCAAGTCATAACGAAAACAAATTATCCCGTACCTGAGGGGACAGCTGCCTCCCTAAACCCTAACTCTTAAAGCTGAAGTTATCTTATCCCATTTTGAGGGTACAATCAATGGCCATCACAATAGAGGACTTGGGGGATATCAACCACTCCCATATATAGAACAGCGTCGCTTTATTTTGTCTTTTAATTTGCTTTTTACTTTCGTTTAAAAGAAAATTGCCCTGCTAAATTTAATTTTTGTCTATTTTTACTTAACATTCAGACTTATTTTAAATATGGGGGTTGTATTTTGGGGGCTATCTCAGCCAACCCTTCTTCACGTTAAAGTTTACATTTCGCATAACAATTCAAATATTTTTATCTACTGCAATTATCAAACAGTTCGTGGTAACGAACTGCAAGTAAGGAGCGACCCGGCTCAATAGTAACCGAAACTCTAAAAAAAAGGAATTTTGATATCAATAGATGCATCAAAAGAATCAGATTTTTATGCTTATTTCAAATATATAAGTTTCATCAAGTTTAGTCATACCCGTCAAAAGTTGCGCGCCTGAGAAAATTTGCCTTATTTTCGAAAAATGAAAAAAAAACATAAAAGTCGCGGAACTTTAATGAAAATCACACCATCAGATTCAGCGTATCAGAGAACCCTGCTATAGAAGTTTCAAGCTCCTATCTGCAAAAATGTGGAATTTTTTGTATTTTTTGCCAGAAGAAAGATCACGGACGCGTGTTTATTTTTTATTTTTTTCCAGGGGTGATCGTATCGATCCAGTAGTCCTAGAATATCGTGAAAGGCTCATTCGAACGAAAATTAAAAGTTCTAAAGTTACCAAAAAAATTGGAGGGCAACGGGCCCCCTCCCACGCTCATTTTTTTCCCGAAGTCACCCAATCAAAATTTTGAGAGAGCCATTTTCTTGAGCATAGTCGAAAATTTAATTAATGTGTCTTTTAGGATGCCTTAATCCCCCACAGATCCCGGGGGAAGGGCTGTAAGTTATAAACTTTGCCCATTGTTTACATATAGTATTGGTTATTGGGAAGAATACAGGCGTTTTCAGGAGGATTTTTTTCTGGTGGGGGGGGGGGGGGGGTCGGAGTAGGGGTTATGGGGGAGAATCTTTCCATGGAGGATGTTTCCATGGGAGAAGGGACATTTCTATGAAGGGTGCGCCAGATTTCCCAGACATTATTTAAAAAAACGATCAGAAATTAAATAAAAAAACAAGTTTTTTTCAACTGAAAGTAAGGAGCAACATTAAAACTTAAAACGACCAGTAATGATTACGTATATGAGGGGGTTTGCCCCCTAGTCAGTACCTCGCTCTTTACGCTAATTTTTTTTTAGTACTTTCAAAAGAACTATCTATTCTAATAACCGGCCTTTGTGATTCAGGGGTTTGTGATTCGAACGAAATTCGAACTTTAGCGTAAAGAGCGAGGTATTGACTAGGGAAAGAGAATTCCCTAATATACGTAAAAAAACATACGAATATAGAAATTCGTTACGTAAGTTAATTCGTAAGTTACATCAGAACAAAATTTCGAGAAAGCCATTTAGCCAAAAAAAGGAAAATTAATATGCGATATTCATTTTAATTATTCATGGACGGTGAGCCAAAATCAAAGCTGCATTAATTCAAAAACATTCAGAAATTAAATAAAAAGACAACTTTTTTAAACTGAAAGTAAGGAGCGACATTAAAACTTAAAACGAACAGAAATTATTACGTATTTGAAAGGGGCTGTCCCCTCCTCAACGCCTCGCTTTCTACGCCAAAGTTTGACTCTGTCTCACAACTTTTATTTTTTTAAATAATAAAAAACTAAAATAAACGTGTTCAGGATTTTTTCGTGAGGGGTGGTTCATAAAAAACTTTTAAAAAAACATAAAAATATATTTATATTCATTTTTGTTACGTTTTTACGAGCCGGACAAACATTTTGGGAGGAGGGTTTACACACCTACCCCCCCCCCCCTCTGTGTATGGTCTTGTTAATTGCTAACTATCCACTGCGAGTACAATTTTTCAAGGCCGTCTCCAGGGGGGGGGGGGTACCCGGTTTGAACCCCCCCCCCCCCCCCCCCGAAATTTTTGACCGAGTCAAAAATAAGTCGAAAATTAGTAAAACCTAGATAAAAATCAGTAAAATTAGTCAAAAACTGAGTCAAAATTAGTACCCCCCCCCCCCCCGAAAAAAATCCTGGATCCGCCCTTGCAATTTTTTCCTCCACTGCAAATAATTTACCTGTTGCAATGCAATTTTTTTACCCACTGAAAAAAGTAACATGCCCTAACTATAGTTTTTGTTTTTACTTCTTTTTTTGAAGAGGGGGAGGGGAGGGATCTGAAATGTCTGAAATTATTTTTTGAGTCATAATTTTTTTTTCAAAAACAGGGGAAGGGGCTGTACTTGGGATATATCCTATTCTTGGGGAACATCCTCCATCCCTTTCGTCTCTATTAATGCAGGCTGTTTGATTGTTATAAAGAACTTGCTAATTCCAAAATTTGTGTTTCATTGCATGGTCAAATGTTTTTCAGAGAAATTGTCAAGGGATTGTTTTGGGTACCCGTCTGACTGACCGTATTTCAAACTGTAAGCTGTACGAAAAATGTATAGTTCAATCCCGCTTTCTAAGGCTATAGTGAGAGAAAACTTGTGATGACTAGGACACGTTCTGCGGATGAAAGATGACAGATTGCCAACAATCGTCCTTGTCGGTTAAAATAAAAAAAAAAAAAAAGTTTTTTTTTAACTGAAAGTAAGGAGCGACATTAAAACTTAAAACGAACAGAAATTGTTCCGTATATGAAAGGAGCTGTCCCCTCCTCAACACCTTGCTCTTTACGCTAAAGTTTTTTATTGTTTAAGAAAAATAGAGTTGTGAGAAAGTCAAACTTTAGCGTAAAGAGCAAGGCGTTGAGGAGGGGACAGCCCCTTTCATATACGGAATAATTTCTGTTTCGTTTTAAGTTTTAATGTCGCTCCTTACTTTCAGTTAAAAAACTTGTTTTTTTTATTTAATTTTTGAACATTTTTGAATAAATGCAGGTTTTGATCTTGGCTCACAGTACATGAATAATTAAAACAAAATTTTCATATTAATTTACTTTTATTTGGTTAAATGGCTGTCTCGAAACTTGTTTCATTTTATTTACGAACGTTTTTATTAGTAATAAATATACGTAACTTACGAATAAACTTACGTAACGAACTTCTATGTTCATATATTTTTAATGCGTATATTAGGGGGTTCGCCCCCTAGTCAATACCTTGCTCTTTAAGCGAAAGTTCGAATTTTGTTCCAATTCTTTAAAAATGACCGCTTAATCACAAAGGCCGTTAATTAGAATAAATAGCTCTTATGAAAGTACTAAAAAATCTCTAGCTTAAGAGTGAGATATTGACTAGGGGTGAACCCAATCATATATATAATATTTTCTGTTCGTTTAAAGTTTTGATGTTGCTGCTGTTGCAGTTGAAAAACTTGTTTTTTTTATATTTAATTTCTGATCTTTTTTTAAATAATGCTGGGAAGTCCGGCAGTCCCCTTCATAACAATGTCCCTTCCCCCATGAAAACTTCCTTCATGGAAAGACCCTCCCACATAACCCCCGACCCCCCCCCCCCCCCACTACCAGGAAAAATCTCCCCTGAAAACGTCTGTACTGTATACTTCCCAATAACCAATACTATATGTTAACATTGGGTAAAGTTCATAACTTCACCCCTCCTCCGGGAACTTTGGAGGATTAAGTCATCCTAAAAGACATACTTATAATATTTTCGAACATGCTGAACAAAATGGCTGTCTCAAAATTTTGATCAGGTGACTTTGGGAAAAAATGAGCGTGGGATGGGGCCTAGTTGCCCTCTATTTTTTTGGTCACTTAAAAAGGGCACTAGAACTTTTAATTTCCATTCCAATGAGCCCTCCCACGATATTCTAGGACCACTGGGTCGATACGATCACCCCTGAAAAAAAAAAAAAAAACAAATAAACACGCACCCGTGATCTTTCTTCTGGCAAAAATGAAAAATTCTACATTTTTGTAGATAGGAGCTTGAAACCTCTACAGTAGGGTTCTCTGATACGCTGAATATGATGGTGTGATTTTCATTAACTTTTGATGGGTAGGATTAAACTTGATGAAACTTATATATTTGAAATCAGCATTAAAATCCGATTCTTTTGATGTATCTATTTGTAGCAAAATACCGTTTTCTAGAGTTTTCGGTTACCATTGAGCCGGGTCCCAATAACCAATACTATATGTTAACATTGGGTAAAGTTCATAACTTCCAGCCTCCCCCTGGGGGCTTCGAGGGATTAAGTCATCCTAAAAGACATAGTTATAATATTTTCGACCATGCTGAACAAAATGGCTATCTCAAAATTTTGATCGGGTGACTTTGGGAAAAAAAAAAAAAAAAAAATGAGCGTGGGAGGAGGGCCTAGTTGCCCTCCATTTTGTTTGGTCACTTAAAAAGGGCACTAGAACTTTTAATTTCCGTTCCAATGAGCCCTCCCACGATATTCTAGGACCACTGGGTCGATACGATCACCCCTGGGGAAAAGAAAAAAAAAAAACAAAAAAAAAAAAAACAAATAAACACGCATCCGTGATCTTTCTTCTGGCAAAAAATGGAAAATTCCACATTTTGTAGATAGGAGCTTGAAACCTCTACAGTAGGGTTTTCTGATACGCTGAATATGATGGTGTGATTTTCATTAAGGTTCTATAACTTTTGGGGGGTCTTTCCCCTTTTTACGAAAATCAGCCAAATTTTCTCAGGCGCGAACTTTTGATAGGTAAGATTAAACTTGATGAAACTTATATATTTGAAATCAGAATTAAAATCTGATTCTTTTGATGTATCTATTGGTATCAAAATTCCGTTTTTTAAAGTTTCGGTTACCATTGAGCCGGGTCGCTCCTTACTTACAGTTCGTCACCACGAACTGTTTGTCGGTTAACCATCTAGGGTCGAACGAAAGGTAACTCGTCCCTGATTGGGGTCGCAGGAGGTCACGAGGGAAGAATTAAAGGGAATTAGAACTTTTTGGGAGGCCATAAAGAGGGAAGCTTTGAATACATTGGGATGGAGGGGGAACATGCGTAGCTGTATTAGCCTCAGGCGGCTTGTTGCTGCAGTGAGGTGTTAAAATATTTGTTTGTATATTTAAAATCTTCGAAAAACATAGGGGTAAAAGTTGCGGCTGTTCGTTTTATGTGTAAAATTATTTGCGCGGAAATTTTTTCCATATATTTTAGTCACGTAGATTAAGTCAGATTTTAAAACACTTTCACAGCAATATTAATGAAGAATAGTTATATCTTAAGCATTTAGTGTTCTTCATAGTTAATTTAAAATGGGAGTGACAGCTTATAACGATCCGAGCTTACCACTCAATGTGATTGGCTGCATGGATTCCCCAAGGATTTGAAAAACCGAAAAAAAAACGATGAGACAAGGTCTAGTCCCCAGTTAAAAGGAGAAGGGAAATTTTTACCAAATAAAAATGTTTAAATGGCAACTGACTTAGAAAAAGAACATAAAAAAGAGCGTTGCTTGAGAATTAGCTAAGGATTCAACAACTTATTTCCACGTGTAGGCTACTAGTTTGTATTTATTTTTACATCCTGAAAATAAACTGGAGTTTGGGGATAATTATTTGAACATCTTTTGAACAAAAAAAGTATGGAAAACATAAGAAATTATCGCAATATTTGTAAATAAATGTAAGATTTTGCGGAGGGTACATTTGTCTGATGGCCCTTTTTTATTTTTTTCGATTGTTTTTAGTGTTTCATCCCCCCCCCTCCCAGAAAAATTTATTGATAACCTTTATATGCTTCAAACACGCCGGATCATGGTCGATTTATCCTGACTAAGCTTGGACACTGTTCTCTTTTTCGGAAGAAACAGAAAAAAATAAAGAGGACTTGAATGAAACAGAACAGAAACAGAACAGGTAAATCAAAAACAGAAGACCTGTTTTTGTTTCTGTTCCGTTTTCGGTAAAAATTTGAAAACAGCTGTTTTTTTTTAAACAGCTGCTTAAACAGTTATTTTTTTAATATTTAAAGATTAAAGAAAAGAAAAGTGTTGGTGATCATTTGTTGAAGTGTTATCACTTAAAAAACATGCACGTTTCTAGCGTTTTGGACATTGTCCGCGCATACTACTTTCGCATAGAATAATGGAAGAAAAATGCACTATTATGTTTATATAGCATCTCCTCGAACTTCCTGGAAATGCATACTAGTTATTAGATATATTGTGGTAATAAAATAATTTTCGTCATCAATTTATGCAGTCATATCAAAATTATTAGTGCTTAAGCAGAGCCCATATTTGTTTTAAGGTGGGGAAGTCTCCCTCCTCCAGACCATGCTTGGTCCCTTTCCCCAATCTGATATTTGGAGGCTATCTCAAACAAAAGATTAATTATTATTGCCAGAAAATATTGTTCTATACACTTCTTGCCAGACAACACTAAAGTTCTTAGCAGAAAACACTAAAACTAAAACAGAAAACACTAAACACTAAAACAGAAAACACTAAAGTTCTTAGCAGTTATAAAAAAGTTTCCTTAATTAAACAGCCTTTGTGTTTCAGAAACAGTTCTTACAAAATTGGGACAAACTGTCAAGATTTACTGTAAAGAGCAAGGTATTGAGGAGGGGGGCAACCCCTTCATATACGAAATAATTTCTGTTCGTTTTTAGTTTTAATGTTGCTCCTTACTTTCAGTTGAAAAAAAACTTGTTTTTAATTAATTTCTGATCGTTTTTCAAATAATACGGGTAAATCTGGCTCACCCTCCATGAAAAATTCCCTCCCTCCCGTTAAATTCCTCCATGGAAAGTTCCTCCCACACAAAATACACACACAAACCCTAAAGTTCCTTCCGGATAATTCCATCCTCGTTGAAATCCCCTCTCTCAGCAAAATTTCTTGCTGAAGATTCAGCCTGAAAAATCTCCTTAGCATACTTTCATTTGAAAAAGATTTTAAGTTCCAATCGTCTTTTCGATCAGTCCGGAAATCCCCCTTTCCGCAGAAATTATTTCCCAGAAATCCGAACACGCTGAAAATTCCCCCGGTGAATTTCCCCGGAACATCTCTACGTGCAAAACTGAGTAGTCAAAGAGAAAGTAAGACAAACAAAAAGAATTTTGTACATGAATTCTGTCACCCCCCCCCCCCGTGTAAAATTTCCCCTGGAAGGTTCACCCCTGGAAATTTCTATCTATATGGAAAGTTATCCCCATGGGAATTCAACCCAAGCACGAAATTTTCTCCCCCTGAAAAATATCTGTATACTTCACAATGGCAAATGCTATACGTAAACAGTGGCCAGGTTTTATAACGATTTTGGGACAAAATGGGTGTGGGGGGGGGGGACTTTTTCAAAAATCAGGCAAATTTTCTCAGGCTTGTAGTCCTTTACGAGTAACACTAATCTTAATGAATCTTATATATTTAAGTTGATACATAAGTTTAATAGTTAACACTTCAAACTTTTATTTTAAGAATGCGAGTGGGCATGCTTTTGATTATGTAGGCCTGTTTCCGTGGTCCATTTCGAAAGGAAATGCCGACCCCCCCCCTCAGAAACTCTGGATCTAATGGCGCCCATAAGCTGAATTTTAGGGGGGAGGGAGGTTTAGCTGGTCTAATCGGCACTTCCAATACTGTATAATAGAAATCTCAAAACAAAAATATAAAATATAAGGCAGCATCATTCAGCCAGCGGGGCTGGAGCCCCCTCTGCCCCCCCATATGGGTGCCCATGGCTGGATATATCACTATTTCAAACGTGTTAATATAAGAAAACTACACCCCCCCCCCCAGGATTCTTATAATTTGCGCTACTGTATTTATGCATCTTAATGAAAGAAGGAAACCACCCTTCTTTAAAATTGAAACGTGTAACCATGGTTCTTTACAATTTCAAATTACGATTTAAAACACTATTTTGTAAGTCTGAAATTTCTGAGTAACTCATTTATAGAAGAAAAATAGGAAGAAAAGAAAAGAAGAGAAAAGAAAAAAAGAAAAGAAAATGGAAACAGGACAAAATATTTATTATGAAAACAGAAACAGACAGAACAGGAAAAAAAAAACAGGTCATCTGTTTCTGTTCTGTTTCTATTTTTTATTAACAGAACATGAACAGGTACTTTGAAGGCAGAACAGAAACAGAAAACAGAAACAGTTCCCATGCTTAATCCTGATTACAATCATAGTCGCTGTCCCATGTTGTCCTATCTTCTGGCTTTATACAACCTCTGGGAAATAGCTATGCTTTATTGGCTTAAAGTTGTAAGGACAGTGAAAATAACATTTGATTGTTTGAATGGGTTAAGTGAAAACTTGCACAACCATAGATATCTTAAAAATCTCGGGAAGATCAGGATTCAGTTTCAAATGAAAAATACCTCCACTTCAGTTTTGCAGTTTTAATAGTAATTTGGGGGCACCAAATTAAACTGAAAATTAATTTGGGGCACCAAATTAGGAAACGCTGGTGGAAAAACAGCAAACAATCAGTTTAAAAACTATAGGCACCAAAATGGTGTAGTTTTCCTTTGAAAAGTGTACTTGTCTTTGGGAATCAACATAGGCTAATTGTTGATGTTTGAATTTTTACGGACGAAGAACATTGTCAAATTGAACTAAACAATTATGCCTTTTTTATTTACACAGCTCAACGTGGCAACGCTGATTAAAGTTTGATAATCCCCTAAAACTTTATAAATTTTGAAAGACCCCCCGTCCCCACAAAAAAACTTAGGAAATTGCCTTTTTCATGTATAGAGGGATCCTAAGATGGGTTCAGAGGGGGGGGGGGTAGAAAGTATTATATATATTGTCGTTTATACTTTGATAATCCTTACGAAATATGGCAATCGACTAGCAAGCAGTTTACTGTAGAAAGTGTACAGACCATCTGCGCACTGAGTCAAGTGCATATACAAGACTTAAATTAGGGGATCAAAGTTTCAGCGGAGGCCTGTTGAATTTGTCAAAACGTCTCTTACAGTGAATATATGGCAAATAAAGGGAAAATTTGGCAAAACCAATAAAATTTTGATATTTAGGAATTGAGATCAAATCTGGATCCCTTCCACTGTGCATAACATGTTGTGCAGTGCCTGCTGGATTTAGCAGAATTTTATAGGCTACAGGTATGTTTTTTACTTATATTTTAAATTATATCCCACTAACTTATATTTTTATCTTAATTCCTTTCCCTTTATGGCTTTAAATTAATCTCTGCTAAAGGCCTATCCAAATTTTAAATGAGGTGGATAGGGTATAACCCCTCAAACAAATACAGAACAGAACACCAAAAAAGAAAGGGAGAGGTATGCTGCGATCATTCTTAAGTTGTTAGGGTACAAAATATGCATTTTGCTTGAGAACGAGAAAACCGAAAGCGCATTTTGTTTTTTGAGATTTTTTTTTTTTGTTTTTTTAGGGGGGGGGGGGGTTTTATTAAGAAGAAGTTGTCTGTACTGTTTCCAACTGTTTTAAAAGTGATATAAGGGGATAGGAAACATTCTGATAAAAACAACTTTTATGCGTCTCAGAAACCAAATAAGACTGGGAAAAATAGACTGAACTAATCGATAGAAACGGGCAAACAAAAACTTTTAAAAATTACAATGTGAACACTTATGGATGGTGGCAATAAATTAATTGCATTTTTGAAATAAGGAAAAGATATCCTGGTCAGGATCTTAAACTATTTTCCAAAGTTCGCCAAAAACTCTCGGTCTTAAACAAGATTTTGACATTCTTCAGGCTGAAATGCGCTGAAAAATGACTTTTTTTTAAGGATATTTCGCTTTTAAAAAATACTCTAATTTCTCCATCAAAAATACGCTGATACAAAAAAAAATTTGCAATTTTTTCAGAAGGCTTGAATTCTCTCTCTGCCTACTAGAAACTCTAAGAAATATCCATGCCTCCTATGACTGTTTTTCAAGAAAGTCCCAACCGGGTCCGAATAATTGAATTCTCTATCCATAGCATTCAGCACAACTACTTTTTTGAAGGTAGATTGTGAAATTTCTTCTTATTCTTTCAGTAAAATCTGAAACAACTCGCACTCAAAACACCTTAAAAAATTTAAACTGTAAAATATATAAAAACCACGGTAATTTTTTGGTAGAACAGCCTCTTTTCAAACCTCTTCTCTTCCAAAGGAATATTTAAGGCTTGGATCCCCTCCCCACCTACTAGAATATCTTGGGACCCCAACCTCCTTCAGTGAACGCCTAAACAATGTAGAAATAATTGCGTACTATTTTCATATCATCTAACAAAATTACTTAGAGTATTTTATTCTAGCTTTACTGAAAACGCAAAGCAATATAGCATTCTGTTAAATGTTATGAATATAAAATAGTGAGCAGAGTATTTGAACGTCTTTTAATTCTTTAATTAAGAATTAAAACAACTCCTTCTTACCAAGTGAAATAGGGATAGGACATCAAACTCTCTATCGGAAATAGATAATTCAAACCTGAGTAACCCCCTTTATTAACCTTCCAACTCTAAGGCTAGTCCGTATATTTCACAGTTCCAACAGCCGTAACATTTCAATTCATATCCAAGTCAAAATAAATCATAACCCCTATCCTTTGTTGAAATTAGCAATTAAGCCATATGGTTAATGCTTGGATAATCTCCGGATAAAAACCACTGTTTGCGATTTATGTAGCATACAGTGGAAAAACAAACAGATATTCGTGTACTAAGAGAAGCCCCTTTCATAGTTGAACAAATATGAGATAGTGAGCGATTTGCTACGCTTGTTAAAAGCTCTTGAAAAACACCTGCTTCCACGAGTACCTTATTGTAACAGAGGATCATTATTGAAAATGTTCCAAGGGAAATATATATTTCTTTCTAAAAGGAAAATATGTATTTCGACCATATATTTTTTATATATATATATATATATATATATATATATATATATATATATATATATATATATATATATATATATATATATATATATATATATATACTATTAATATACTTATATATATAAATATTATATTAGTGCTTTAAAAAAAAAAAAAAAAATAATCCACATAAACGGCCCTTGTATTTAAACAGTCCATCTGAAAGAATTGGGACAAAACGTTTAAAACTGTACCGTAAAAAGAGGTTTTGTGGAGGGGTTAGCTCCCTCATATACGGAATAATTAGTGTTCGCTTTAAGTTCTAATGTTGCTCGCTACTTTCAGATGACAATAATTGTTATTTTATTTAGTTTCTGATTGTTTTCAAATAATGTTGGAAAGTCCACCTCCCCCTCCATGAAATATCCCCCTACGAACAATTACTCATTGGAGAAATCCTCCTGAATAAAATAACATCCCCCCCCCCCTTCGACAATTCCATCCTCGCTAAAAGCAATCCCAGAAAATTTCTAGCGGGCCATTCCGCCTAAGAAATTCTCCTTAGCCGTATTTAATATGAAAAATATTTGTTTTTTATTTAATTTCGTATGGGTTTTTAAATAATTCCGGAAATTTCCTCCTCTGTGAAATTTTTCTCAAAAATCTCACCCCGAAATTCTCCCGCAAAAAATTCAAAATTTCTATGGCGGAAAAATTCCTCATTGAGAATTTCTCCCGCGGAGAATTTCCTCCACGCAAAATTTATCCTGCAGAACTCCCCCCGTCCCTCAATAAAAAATCCTCTAGAGATTCCAATCCCGCTGAAAATTTCCCCCTAAACAATTCTCCCGGAGTATCTGCACATGTAAAACTGAGCACCTCCCCTCCTATCAACTTTTAATTTCCTATCGAATCAGTTTCTTCCGAACTCTTTTCATACGAAGTGCCTTGGTAAAAATGCTGCCTATGATTTCTGACCGTTTTCAAACCCCGCCACGAAGCCAAACACCCCCCCTCCCACTGTCTAAAATTTTTCCTGAAAATTACCGCCCCCCCCCCCCCCCCGGAAACTTTCCTTCCATAAAAAATATTCACAAAGAAATCCCCCTTCTAAAAAATTCCGTATTTTTCCCAATAACAAATATCATATGTGAACAATGGGCAAATTGTTTAACTTAAAGCCCTTTACCCAGGGAATATGGGGGTCAAGTCATCTCCAAAGGCACACTTATTGAACCTTTCAACTATGTTGAATAAAATTGTTTTCTCAAATTTTGATCAGACGACTTTGAAGAAAAAATGAGGTGGAAGGGGGGCTAATGGTCATTCCAATCTTTTAGGTCACTTAAAAAGGGCAATAGAACTTCGAATTTCCGTTAGAATGAACCATCTCCCAGCACTATAAGACCATAGGTTCGTGGCAATCACAACTGGGGAAAAACGAAAAACAAATAATCATGCTTCCGTGATCTTTCTTCTGGCAAAAAATGCAAAATTCCATATTTTCGCAGATGGAAGGTTGAAACCTCTATAATTTGGTGCTCTCATACATTGAATCTGATGGTGCGATTTGCATTAAGATCCTTTTACTTTTCGGAGGTACTTTACTCTTTTTCGAAAATCAGTCAAATTTTCTCAGGCCCGTACCTTTTGATGGGTAACATCAAAAGTCGCTCCTTAATTACAGTTCGTTGCACTGTTATAAATAATAGCAACGCTATATTATCTATATACAGTGGTTCGTTGTTACGAACTGTTTTTGCAAGCATTTGCCACTGCATTACAGTTCCACTTGCTGTGATTGTTATTTATTGAAGTCTAGTTACCATTTATTTGTTAAGTCAGTTTATTTACTTCGTCGTATATACTGAAAATTTTAGGTAAAATTTGTGAACGACAAGAAGAATGGATGCTTAAAGAAGGTACGCCATCTGCTTTCTTTCTTGATTGAGCATTTGCCACTTGATAACAATTCCAATAATGTACCACAAGTCATATCACCATAATTAGATATCTCATAATAAAGTCCTTCCTCTTAGGGGGATATCTAATAGATTTGTGTGGACCTGTAATCTATCACTGGTCAAAAGAGGGGACCTTAGAAATTCGTGATCTTAAATCCTTTTGTACATCTGACTAGTATGCCGCAGTATTTCCGATTCCCCCCTTTTCTCTCTGCATGCAAGAACTGTTGTTAATAATTAAAAGAAGAAATCGCTGGACTATGTCAGAAACGCCCAGAAAAACGGATTATATCATGAAATGTTTTCCCCCTGTTCTGCAAATTATTTGAAAATGACATTTGCAACAATTGCCCTTTTGCCTAGATTTTACAAATATATCAGATCTATAAGCTTTAACGATAGATACACAAGCATGATGTGTTTTTAGTTGAAGAGGGAGGGGGGAGTTTGAAAAACACAATGGAAAACCTCGAAAAACCAAAGAATTAATTTATTTATCCTTCTACTGAACTTGCAACATAACTAATGTAACTAGAAACGTGAGGTTTGTACTTGCAGCGTTATATTCTTGAATTATTTGTTAATATAATTAAACGTATAAATAGGTAGACTATATCAAAAAACACCCAGAAAATGGGTAATATCATGAAGTTGTCTCTTTATTCTGCAACTTTGTTCGAAATGACATTTGCAGCAATGCCTTCTCTCTAGTTTTTATAACTATGTCGAACCTGGAAACTTAAACTACAGGTACGCACGCATTATTTTTTTCGGATGGGGGAGGGGAGAGGTTCAGAACTTCAAAAAATGCACTGGAAGGGTTTGAAAAATGCAAGTATATGAAGTTATTCTTCCAGTAAATTTACAGCTAAACTGTTCAAGCTAAAAACATTAAATTTTGCAGAGTAATTTTGGAGATCGTTTTTACAAAGCAATATACTGACAGGAAATTTTAAATTTTTAAAGTGTTTAATGAACGACCATTTTCAAGGCAATTTTAAATGAAGACATTTTTCTATAGAAATACAAAAATGTGCATTTTATTGCTTAACTTTAATACCCATGCTGTTAGAAACCGTAGCTAGGCATTGTAGATAGAGCAGGTTTGGTGTAGGGTAGGAAAATAGCTATGGTAATGGACTGGTATAATTTTGTAGGTACAATAATGAAACAATTCGTGATAACGAACTGTAAGTAAGGAACGACCCGGCTCAATAGTAACCGAAACTCTAAAAAACGGAATTTTGGTGTCAATAGATACATCAAAAGAATTGTTTTTTTTATCCTGATTTCCAATATATAACTTTTATCAAGTTTAATTTTACCCATCAGAAATTACGAGCCTGATAAAATTTGCCTTATTTTCCCAAAAGTGGGAAACACCCCTTAAAAGCATTAGAATCTTGATAAAATCTCACCATCAGATGCATCATATCAGAGAACCCTATGGTAGATGTTTCAGGCTCCTATCTGTAAAAATGTGGAATTTTGTATTTTTTGCCAGAAGAAGATCACGGATGCGTGTTTATTTGTTTTTTTTTTCTTTTTTTCCCTAAGGCTGATTGTATAAACCCAGTGGTACTAGAATATCGTGAGAGGGCTCACTCAAACGGAAATCAAAAGTTCTAGCGCCTTTTTTAAGTGACTTAAAAAATTTGGAGGGCAACTAGGCCCCCTGCCGCGCTCATTTCTACCCAAACTCACGGACCAAAATTTTGAGCCATTTTATTCAGCATAGTCAAAAATGTAATAACTATGTCTGTGAGGATGACTCAATCCCCCACAGTCCCCGGGGGGAGGGCTGCAAGTTGTGAACTTTGCCCATTGTTTACACATAGTATTGTTTATTGGGAAGTATACAGACGTTTTCAGGGGGGATCTTTCTGGCGGGGGACGGGGGTCGAAGGGAGTATGTTACGTGGGAGGATCTTTCCATGGAGGAAATTTTCGTGGAAGAAGAGAATTTTCCATGAAGGGGACGCCGGATTTCCCAGCATTACTTAAACTATCAGAAATTAAATAAAGAAAACTGAAGTTTTTTCAACTGAAAGTAAGGAGCAACATTAAAACTTAAAACAAACAGCAATTATTGCGTATGTGAAGGGGTTCACCCCCCCCCCCCGGTAATACTTGGATCTATACCCTAAGGCTGTTTTTTAGTAATTTCAAAAGAGCTATTTATTCTTAAAAAAAAAATGGCTTTGTGATTCAGGGTCACGAAATAGTTTGTGGTAACGAACTGTAAGTAAGGAGAGCGACCCGGTTCAATAGCAACCAAAACTCTAAAAAACGAAATTTTGATACCAATACATCAAGACCGTATCCAGGGGGGGGGGGTTACCTGGTTTGAACCCCCCCCCCCCCCCCCGAAATTTTTGACCGAGTCGAAAATAAGTCGAAAATTAGTAAAACCTAGGTAAAAATCAGTAAAATTAGTCGAAAACTGAGTCAAAAATTAGTAAATCCCCCCCCCCTGAAAAAATTCAAAAATTAGTAACCCCCCCCCCCCCCCCCTAAAAAAAAATCCTGGATCCGCCCTTGCAATACATATATCAAAAGAATCAGATTTTTATGCTGATTTTCAGCGTATCAGAGAACCCTTTTGTAGAGGTTTCAAGCTCCTATCTGCAAAAATGTGGGATTTTGTATTTTTTGCCAGAAGAAACATCACGGATGCGTGTTTATTTGTTTTTTTGTTTCTTTTCCCCAGGGGTGATCCTACCAGGGGTTTCCCCCCAGGGGTGACCCTGAGAAATACTGCAGACTCTTCAAAGCTCTACACCATGGGACGGAGAGCTGTGTTCAAGTGAACGGCCGCCGCAGCCCGTTCTTCCAAATCACGACAGGAGTGCGCCAAGGATGTGCAGTTGCCCCAGAGCTCTTCAATGTCATCTTAGACTACGTTATGACAAGGAATACTTCACGTCTCAGCTTTGGACTCAAGTTTGGAGATCGTGTCATTACAGATGCTGATTTTGCCGATGACTTGGCCATTCTGGCGGACTCCATGGAGCAGTTGCTGGAAGCGCTTCGAATCCTACGAGAAGAGGCTGCAAAAGTAGGACTGCAGATATACTGGACTAAAACGAAAATTATGGCCATAGACCCATCCTCTCCGGCTGCCAATCCTTCAGTTAGCCGGGATAGCTCCACTAGCATCGAAGTTGTCCAAAGGTTCACCTACCTGGGCTCCATAATTTCTTCAGATGGCTCGCTTCTTTCTGAACTACAAGCGAGAATATCCAAAGCGTCTTCTGCCATGGGCAGACTGAACCGTCACCTCTGGCGAAAACCGAACATCAGTCGCACAACGAAGCTGCGGATTTTCAACGCCCTCGTCGGCTCTGTGATGCTCTATGGAGCTGAGACGCGGCAAGCTTCAGCCGCAACCCTCAATGCAATTGATGTCTTTCAGTCGAAGAGCCTGAGGAGGATCGAAGGTCTACGATGGTTCGACTTCGTCAGCAATGAGAAGCTGCTGCAGCTCACCAAGCAGTCTCGGTTTTCGACCCAAGCAGCCGAGCGAAACACTGCGATGGTTCGGACACCTACTTCGAATGCCTCCACACCTACCTGCGAAAACGATCCATGACTTCGACCCTGTCAAAGCCGGTTGGAAGCGACCTCGCGGCTGACCGAAGAAACGATGGTCTGACAGCCTGTCCGAGTTCCTGACGATGGCAAATATCAGGTTGAGCGATGTGCAAACGCTTGCCATGGACCGAAGTGGATGGAGGAAGCAGACGTCACTCTCTACGCCGAGCAGCGCCCGGCAGGAGACATAAGTCAAAGTAAGTCAAGATCCTATCGAGCCAGTGGTCCTAGAATGTCGTAGAGGGCTTATTTAAACGGAAATTAAAAGTTCTAGTGCCCTTTTTAAGTGAGTCAAAGGAAATGGAGGGCAACTAGGCCCCCCTTCCACGCTCATATTTCTCCCAAAGTCACCCGATCAAATTTTGAGATAGCCATTTTGTTCAGCATGGTCAAAAATGTAGTAACTATGTCTTTGAGGATGATTTAATCCCCACAGTCCTCGAGGGAAGGCTGTAAGTTATGAACTTTGCCCAATATTTACATACAGTATTGGTTATTGGGAAGTATACAGACGTTTTTAGGGGGGATTTCTTATGGTACTGAGGGGGGGGGGGGGGGGGGTCGGGGGTTACATGGGAGGATTTGTCCATGGAGGAAGTTTTCATTGGGGAAGGGACATTGCTATGAAGGGGGGCACCAAATTTCCCAGCATTATTTAAAGAAATGATCAGAAATTAAATTAAAAAAAAAAAGTTTTTCAACTGAAAGTAAGGAGCAACATCAAAACTTAAAATGAACAGAAATCATTACGTATATGAATGGATTCGCCCCTTACTCAGTACCTCGCTCTTTACACTAAGCTTTTTTTAGTCATTTCATAAGAGCTATTCATTCTAATTAAAGGCCTTTGTGGGTTACGTATATTTATTACTATATAAAAAAGTTCGTAAATAAAACTAAAGAACTTTTGAGAAAGCCATTTAACCAAAAAAAGTACAATTGATATGCAAATTTTGTTTTAATTATTCATGTACGGTGAGCCAAAATCAAAACGTGCATTAATTCAAAAACATTCAGAAATTAAATTCATTTTAAATTCAGTACTCATTCAGTCTCTGACCAGTTCACATCTTAAAATAAAAAGTACATTTCATGGATTAATTTTTTACTTGTGGATAAACCTAGGCACGGAGCCAATTGATTTTGCGTAAAAAGAAATTATTAAGCTAAAATCTGATTACACAAGTGATTTGCATGTGATTACGGCTTAAGGATTATTTATGGATTGTGGCTTTGGATTAGTATTCAGCACTATTATCATCTGAATCGTGCATTGAAATACTTGGACTACTCGCAATTACTTGAAATTATTTGCAAATTACTGGATTAATAATTTTGCAAATTACTCAAAGATAAGTAATTATTTATTTTCAGTGCTACGCTCATGTCGAAATTCAAGCCTTTTGACATTGTTCTCGCTAGTTTCAAAAGTTACCCCCCTTGGCCAGCAATTGTTTTGCAGTCAAAAAGTGGTGCTAAAGGATTATGGAGATATACAGTTTTTTGCTACGGCGATCATTCTGAGCACCAAGTGGCAGAGTCTAATTTGAAATTACTTTCGGATAACCCTAGTGCTCGCAAAAGAACGGAAAAAGATGTGGTAAAGCATTTACCGAATTAGATTCGTTTCCAGACATTTATAAATCGTCATCACCTACTTATCTAGCATTAAACCCAGCGAGCGTTATTGCAGAAGACTCACTGGCACCTAGCCTAATCCTGCAAAAAATAGCTTTTACCAGGATGAATTAAATCGGACACAAGTGAATCTTACAGCTGAGATTTCCCGTCAAGTTAAGGCTAAACTATCAGACCCTGATACAGCAAATCAAGCAATTGATATTATAGTAAAAAAAATTCATGATGCTATTTCCATTGATTACAACCCAAAATTCCAAGAAATAGAAAAATCACTCAAAGGACTATTTGCAATGGTTAAAAGCTTGGAAAGTAGGATTTTGTCATTGGAATCGAAAGTGGATGATTTTGAACAAGAAAAGATTTTGGATTGCTTAGTGATGAATGGAGTAAGGCAGAGGCCTGGAAATGATCTAAAGAAAGAAGTATCGGTTATCATTAAAGACAAGATGCTGGTCCCTGGTTTTGAAGTTAATAATATTGTAAATGTTTATCGATTTAGTTTGAATGACTCTAACGATCAATCTAAAGTGTCTCCAGTGCTAATACGCTTCAAAAATGTGGAATTAGCTCGAGTTATTTTCAAAGAAAAGACTAAACTAGCAAAGAGTGGAATATTTTTTATCAGAATCGCTAACAAAAAAGCGTCGTGAAATTTTAAATGCGGCAAGAGATTGCTTCGGTAAATTTAATGTATGGACTGACCGCGGGCAAATTTTGGCCAAACCACCTGGTCAATCAATGATACGAAAGATTCGATCATTTGCGGATTGTGCTTAGATGTTTTTTTTTGTTTTTTTTTTTGTGCATGTATATTTTATGATTTAATGCCATATCTAAAATCGATTGTCTTTTTTTACTGGCAAATTAGAAACGCCCCCAGTTGTAGGACGGCTTTTTGAGCTTGAAAATAACCCGTTAGATGTTTTAAGCATTATCAATAATTCTATCGGACATGTCAACAGTGATTTGACCACAGTGAACCACACAGTAATAAGTAAATATGTTTCTAGTCTGAGGGAGGCTGTCAAGCGGGATGGATATTTTTCAGTGCTCCAGTTGAATATCCAGGGTCTTTGTTCTTCAATTGACCCATCTAAAACAGATTGTTTCTGATGGGCTACCTGACGTTGTTGGTTTATGCGAGACTTTTTTAGATTCTAAAAATGATATGCTTTTGGATTTGCAAGGTTATAAAATGGAACGACTGAATCGACAAAAGATGGCCAAGGGTGGTCTTGCTTTGTATATTTCTAATAATCTCCCATATTCTCTTAGAATGGATTTATCCGAAATATCGAAGGTGTCTTTGAGTCACTTTTCGTAGATATGAAATATGGAGGTAAGGATTTAATTGTTGGTATTATTTATCGATCTCCTAGTGGCTCTATTTCACTGTTTCTACACATCCTTAATGATATACTGGATACCATCCTAAAACAGTCGACTGAATTAATTATTATGGGAGATTTTAATATAAACTTGATGGATATAAAGTCTTCTGTATCTTTGGATTTTCTGTCGTCCATGCTTGCCGCAGGTACTTTACCTTCTGTATGCATCCCATCTCGCATAACAGAGAGTACCTCATCTCTGATTGACAATATTTTCTGTACGGCCACCTTGATCCAAAATTATGTTTTAGTGAGCGACATTTCCGATCATTTCCCTGTTTACTCTAGATACTGTTTTGATAAACTGACTATTGAGAGGACTTGTGAGTCTGGTAAGAGGCCTTTTAGGTTTGGTGAAGTGGAATTGATGCTTCTTAGGTCAAGATTGGCAGAAATTTCTTGGGGTGGGTTTGAGAGTGATTCTGATTTTTGTAATTTATTTGATACTTTTTATGAGTCTATTAAAGACGCTGTTCTTGATATTTGTTCTGTTTCACCTTCTAATCGTAAGTCTAAGAATGCTTTTCCTCTAAATCCTTGGATGACCCCTGGTCTCCTTAGGAGTTGTAGGAGAAAAAATAATCTCTGGAGGGCCTTTAAGTCTGCTAGCCCTTCAATGAAAGCTATTTGCTTTCAGCGATTTAAAATTTATAGGAATATTTATAATTCTGTGTGTCGAAAGGCCAAGTCCCAGTATTATTTTAATTGTTTTTCAGATTGTGGTAAAGATATACGAAAAACTTGGCAGGTTATAAATTCTGTGCTTAGGCCCTCTTTTCAGTCTCCATCAACCCCTTCTTTTTTGGATCTCGATGGCAAAATCATCGAAGGTGAACTGAATGTTCAAGATGCATTTACTTCATATTTTGCGAATATTGGTAAAAGGACCGCTTCGGCTGTTGGTTCTTCTCCTTCAGGATCCGACTTCAGGTCTTATCTTGGGCCACCTTGTATGAAGTCAATGTTTTTGGAACCAGCGACGGAGAAAGAAATAGCTAAAATTGTTATGGGATTGAAAAATTGTTCGTCGTCTGGCCCTGATAATATTCCTACTAAAGTAATTAAGTTCATACTTCCTTCCATTATTTATCCCTTAACAAAACTTATTAACCTCTCCTTTCAGCATGGTATTTTCCCGAGTAGTCTCAAGCGTGCTCGAGTCATCATATTATATAAGGGGGGAACACGAAATGATCCAGCCAACTATCGGCCAATTTCTTTGTTGTCTGTGTTTAGCAAAATATTTGAGAAGGCGATGCTTTCTCGTCTTAATAATTTTCTTACTTCTAAAGATTTTTTTCACAATTTTCAATTTGGTTTTCGAGCAAATCATTCGACTGAGCATGCTTGTGCAGTTTTACTGAATTATCTTCACTCTGCCATAGATTCCCATTTGATTCCTGCTGCTTTGTTTCTGGATGTTCGTAAAGCCTTTGATTCTTTAGCCCACAGTGTTCTTCTATTTAAACTTTCTCATTTTGGCGTAAGAGGTAGTGCGTTTTATTGGTTCAAGTCTTTCTTGTCTGGTAGAATAATTTCTGTTGATCCACTTTTTCGCTCACCATCAAGTGTTGACCAGGGGGTCCCTCAAGGGTCAGTTTTAGGGCCGGCACTGTTTTTAATTTATATAAATGACCTAATTTTTGCAGTTAGAAATAAAAATCCTCTTTATTGCTGTCGTCTATGTCATCCAACAGTCTCCTTACCCACAACTATAGTTTGCATACCTCGGATTCTCTTGTTACTTTTGCCGATGATACCACCCTTATTACTTCTGGGAAAACAGAGGATGAGGTTCGTACAAAGTTAGTGGACCTCTTTAAGAGAGTTTCAATTTGGTTTGATGCTAACTCTCTTGCCTTAAATGTTTCTAAAACTAGTTTTTTTTAGTTTTTTCTCGTATATCCCAGGCTTGTCCTCAATTATCTGAAATTCATATATCCAAAGGCTTTATTAGTAGACCAAAGGGATGGCCATGTCCGTTTCCTAGGTATCCTCCTAGATGAAAATTTATCTTTTAAACACCATATTGATTTGATTAAAATGAAGGTATGCAGAAACCTCGGTATTCTAAGAAAACTAAAACATATCTTTCCAGGGCCAATTCTAAGAATCCTATTTCATAGCTTAATTCATTCTTATGTTTCCTATTGTTCAGTCATATGGATGTCTACTTTCCCTTCTTTTCTCAAACCGCTTTCGAATACTTATGATAAAGCTATAAATCTTATCCAGGATGTAAATCGTTCGGCAACTAAACCGTTACTTGATATTAAAAAACTTTATATTCTTTCCTGTGCGTCTTTCGCTTTTCTTCAGCTCCATGGTGATATTCCTAGGTCCCTTAGATTTACGTCTTCTTTTGTATCTGATCGGTCAAATTATCAACTCCGTAGTTCTCTAAATATCCAAATTCCCCATACACCAACAATAAGATCCGATTTTAATCCTCTTGTTGCGTGTCATTTGACATGGAACACCCTTCCCGATTCGGCTCGAGAATGCCACTCGTTGGCACCTTCAAAAGACTAGTAAAAAAATATTGTTTTCATGTGATTAATTTTTCTTTACTTTTGCCTGCTGCCAATAGTTTTTTTTTTTTTTTTTTTTTTTTTTTTTTTTTTTTTTTTTTTTTTTTTTTTTTTTATATAGATGTTGTGATTCACTGTAGTTTGATAAAGCTTATTTAGTGAACTCTCCTTTTTTTATAGATGTTGTGATTCACTGTAGTTTGATAAAGCTTATTTAGTGAACTCTCCTTATTTTTTTTTTTTTTTCTTTTCGTTTTATTAAGCAAATGCTTTACATGTTAAAGTTCAAATGCTTATGTTTATATGTTTAAATATTAATGTTATGTTTATATTGTTTAAATCTTAAGCGTTTAAATGTTTAATGTTTATTTGATCTTTTCATAATCCCCCTCCTACAGGCCATGGAGCCTTTGTGGGGATTTGTAGATTGTTATGTAATTATTTTACTGGTATATGGAAAATAAATCTATCTATCTATCTATCTATCTATCTAAATAAAAAAAAAAACAGTTTTTTTAACTGAAAGTAAGGAGCGACATAAAACTAAAAACGAATAGAAATTATTCTGTATTGTGAAGGGGCTGTTCCCTCCTCAATGCCTCGCTCTTTATGCTAAAGTTTTTATTGTTTTAAAAAATAAAGTTGTGAGACCGAGTCAAACTTTAGCGTAAAGAGCGAGGCGTTGAGGAGGGGACAGCCCCTTTCAAATACGGAATAATTTCTGTTCGTTTTAAATTTTAATGTTGCTCCTTACCTTCAGCTAAAAAAAACTTGTTTTTTATTTAATTCTTAAAGGATTGAAACAAAATTTGAACTTTAATTTAAAGAGCGAGGTATTGACGAGAGGGCAACCCCCCTCATAAACGTGATAATATTTGTTCGTTTTAAGTTCTAATGTTGCTCGTTAATTTCAGTTGAAAGAACTTGTTTTCTCTTTTATTTAATCTAGTTATACCCAGCATAAACCAGCATAACCAGCATTTGGTCATAATATGTACTTTAAGTATAAGTTAACATGGTACTCACATGATGCTGAGATGGCTAATCTTATTGATTTTGTTATTTAAATCGAGACTGGCAGAATAAATACAAGATGATAGGGTATATAGGAGGGATATTTTTGAAAATAAATAAAGATGACCATCTTCTAGCATCTAGAGTTAAATTAAAGCTGACATTTAGGGAAGCTATCTTGGAAATATACCTTCCAGCTAGTTATTGACATGCTCCAAAATGAAAATTTGAAAGAATCTTTCTAATAACAGTTGGATACGGAACTTAAGAGTTTATAATTTGATTATATCCAAGGGTGCCAATTGGAGAAGAGGGATTGATTTCTAATTGCGTTTAATGAATACACAAAAGGGGTGTTATACAATTGCAGCAGCATCATTTCAATAAAATTTACGTGGGAAGGGGGAGGTAAATATATTTCTGTATTTTTAGTGGGGGTTAAGATTTTGATTTATCTTTTTTTTTCAATGAAAGTAGAAAAAGAGGGTTTTTTAGTGAAACTTTCTGAAAAGATATGTTTCAAAATCTAGGGGGTACGGTGGGGCCAAGGGCCTAAACCCCCCCCCCCCCCATAAACCGGCCACTGGAGTCTCGAGTTAGAACTCTGAGTCTCTGGAGTTTTTGACTTCTTAGGAAAATCGAGGAAAATTAGAGTGTTTCAGATACTTATAAATTATACCTTAGAAAAATTTTATAAAAATATATTTTGCAATTTGGGGATCGGATCGGCTTAGAAACATCAGCTAATTAAACCTACTCTTTTATACCTTGGCAATATTTCTTCTAGTTTGATCGACATAGTCCGGGGGGAGGGGGGTAACATGTTGTTTTTCAATTGTTTCAACAAAAGTACAGAAAAAGAAGTATTTTTGCAATGAAAAAATACATAACAAAATGGTGCTTTACAAAGTCTAAGGAGCGAAGGAAAGGGATCTAAGATCCCTCACCCTAAATTGAGGCCATGGAATTTTAAGGTTAAGTCACTCTGACTACTTTAAAAAACAAGGTTGTTTCAAAATCTTCTAAAAATACCTTAAAAAAGGTTTTATAAAGATGTTCATCCGTCTAAATTTGGGGATTGAATCCATTTAGCAACAGTAGTTAATTAAAGCTAGTCTTCTATACCTTGGCCAGCTGCCTTCAAGTTTGATTGACGTGGCCGACTTCCAAACCTCATTGAATTCCCGAAGGCGTTTAGACTGACCAGAACATTAGTCTCTCCTGAAAGCTCTTTTATTCGATGTCATTTTTCTTCCTGAAAAGTTGACAGTCAACCGATTTGCTCTACAAATTATCGGCTTTAGAATATTATATTTCCAGTCAATTGACAAGACGACGCGTGGCATGGGTGTTAGGAGCACGTGGCCACTCATTGTCCGCACAGGAAGGGATTGGGTGTGTACCTGTAATCGGAGAATCATAGAATTATGTACCCTTTCTAAAAGACATTCTCAAGGGAGTGATGGGAATGAGTTTTTTACATTTGACAGAGAGAATATGAGAATATTGCGATGGGACAATTTTCAGTCCCATAGGGAATGTAGAAGTTGACATTAAATCCAAGCCTCTGTTTTATGCTAATATTCGTGAGACTTTTGTTTCAATGGTGACTCTAAAGTCCGTCAGGGATTCTATTTTATCCATTGTAGTTATTTACCATCATTGTAAAGTTAGGTCGACGGAGTAGAAATGTGTAATATGGGATAAGTCGATTTGCTTCGAAATAAGAAAGGGAAGATACCTCGTACTTAAAAATTACTCATTTACAGTGACTCATTTACAGTTTGGACTGTAAATGAGTCCAAAGATACCTCGTACTTAAAAATACTCATTTACAGTGGACTCATTACAGTTGGGCCATAATGAATTTACTGTAAATGAGTCCAAAGCTACCTCGTACTTTTACTCATTTACAGTGGACTCATTTACAGCTTGGACTGTTAAATGAGTCCAGTGTTTTGACTATATATCTGTGGCGTTTTGCAAAAGGCGCCTAAGTCCACTTTTTTTCAAAAATGAATAAAGTATTTATTTCGGAAGAACTCGAAGAGATCTATCGATCGGTCTATTCAAAATACTTATCTTTAATTCTGATAGAGTTATAAATTGTCACAAAAGGGCATAATAAAGAGCGTAAGTCCCTTATCTTCTAAGTAACGAACAATTCAGCAATTTGGTCATTTCCAGTGAATTCTGACTGAAAAGTTAGCTAGGAATCAGTCTTTAAAGTTTCAAACTTTTTAAAATTTTTATTTGTGAGAAAGATTTTTTTGTTGTGTATTTTTAATTTCATTTTGCTCTCCTGTAAAATTAGGAAAAGTGGACTTAGGCCCTTTTTGCAAAACGCCATAGATATTCTTACGAGGTTTTATAAGGCCAGCATAAGAGAAAATAAGGTATCCAGATTGGATGAGGAAGGGGGTAGTGTTATATTGACGCAGTAAAAATATTTAACGCAGAATAGTTTTTACGTACAGTTTTACGTATATATATATATACGTATATGTTTAACGTATAGTTTTTCAAATGAGGGGTTGAAGGATATCCTGTACTTAAAAAAAAACGGTACTGGTGCATTATACCTAACACACGAAAGAAGTCAACTTTTGTTAATGCTAATGAAATGAATTAAAATAGGATGAATATATAATAGTTTAGAAAAAAAATGAGCTATATATTTGCACATTAGGGGGGTGGGGGGGGGGGGGTAAAGCATAGCCTATATTAAATACGTAACCTATCATAACCTAAGTACCTTACCCCCCCCCCCCTTAAACCCCAAAAAAGAACAGTTTAAATATTGTAAATTCAGTGAGAAACCACGCATTGCGATCAGTTTAGATAGCAAATACCCGTTTTACGGGTCTCCATGTATGCATTCCATGGACAGTGTATAGCGCTGTGTTAGGCATAATGCACCAGTACCAAAATACTTATTTGGGGTCTAATGTCTGAATTAATATTACTTCCGACCCATAAAACAATTTAAAGACAGGGTTAGTTTTTTTTTTTAGGTCAGCTTGAGAGAAAAACGTATACAAGGATTAAGGGAGGGGGATCATTTTGGGAGAATGGTATAAAGTAAGAACATAGCATCGGATTGAATAAAATGCGTAAAAATTTACAAAATAAAAATTTTAATTTCAAGTTTGGATTTTTTTAAAAGATGTGCTATAAATTTTAATTTTTAACTTGTCAGTTACATTTTATTTTATCAGTTACATAATTAAGCATGTAATGACCACAAATTTGGATACGCTATAAATTAATATTTAATGTTTTAATAATTACAAATTTTAACTTAAAAATAAATTCATGTTTTATATTTTGTTTTGAGATAAGATGAGATGAGATGGGTTTTATTTTCAACTAATAATTGCATAATAAATTTAACATTTTATAATAATTTTTAAATTCAATATTTTAATATTTTAAGGTCTCGAACACCTAGGTAGATCTGGGGCACTTTTTTTTATTGAATTTAAGGATAGTGGAGAATAGAAAAAAAAATAAAAAAAAAGTTTACGCGTATAATGAAAACTCATTTCATTCACAAGAACCATTAAATGAACCCTTTATGGTTGGTAGCCACTATCCAATAGCTGAACCCTCCTAAAATATTACTACGTGCTTACTTGCTTTTCTATCTCTTAAAACATAATAATGGTCAATAGCCTGGTCAGAAGTAACCTAGCCAATGGTGGTCAACAACATTGCACTCAGAGGTAAATTTTTTCCTTTGAGTTATATTATTTGATACCCCCCCCCCATCCTATTCCTTGAGGATCTATATTTCCTTTGTCTGCCCACATCTTGAATATGTTTGTCCAGTTGGCATCCTGGCATCTCCCGTGATGAATCAGAGAAAATTGAATCCATTCAAAAAAGAGCCATGAGAATAATTTTTAAAGAAGGTAAGGTACCATACTCGCTACTTCTAAAAAAGCCAAGCCGAAAACGCGTGAGCACAGGAGAGGAACGTTGTGCCTCCGTTTTGCAAAAAATGCAATAATAAACCCTTGCACGGAAAATTTTCCCCAAAAGGCACTCCCCATCCTGACACCACCTGCAACATGCTGTTTCTGAACCCGTTGCTATCTTGTCCCCTATCCGTTGCTTGACCTCAGGTATGAAAAAAAAACCTTTGTACCCTTCATTATGGATAAAATAAACCGCAACTTTTCCTTTTTTTTTGTGGTACTGCTGATACCCAATTTTTATGTTTCGTTTGACTTTTTTTTTTTTTTTTTGTTTCCTCCTCCCTTTTATATGTTATCTTTTGAAACCTTTTTAAAGCTAATTTTATTTCACTCTTTTTTAGTTTTTACCTTTTTCAGTTTCTGACATTTTGCCGCTTAATTGTTTTTGACTAGTTGATATTGTCAAAAACAATATCAATTGCCATTTTGATATTGTCGTTTTTGGCATTGGTTTGCCAGTTTTTTTAGTTGTTGCGCTTGTTTTATGATTTTTTATTTTTTGGTTTTATGACTCCGAAATGTGAATTCGGTCCTTCGGGGCTTGTGATAGACGTTTTTTTAAATAAATATCTTATCATATTTATTACTTATGGAAAATTTACTTTGCCTCCCTTTTTTGCCTTATAAAATTTAGGGAATTTTGAGTGTTTCGAGATAAACTCATTAAAGGAAACGTAAGGAGGCTCATTGAAATTTAGGGCCGTACTCAACATCTTATCGGCAATTTATTCCGGCGTGCATAACCGCCTTTTCTCCTCTTAAAACGTAATAATGGTAAGCCTTCAGATGGTAGGAAATATTATCCTATATTCAATATTCTATAATTTAAACCATTTTCATCTAAAAAAAATTAATTTCAATCTTTACCACCACATTGAAAAGGATTAAAAATCATAAGTACATGGTTTTTACCAACTTCCTAATACTTGTTATTCAATATGAATGTGTATGAACTAACTTAGATATAAAGTAATATAACTTTTTGTAATGAAATTAACTGAATTTTTTTAATTAATTTGGATTTAATAATTGATGATGCACAAACCACCACCAAGAGAAGTATGCAGAGGTGGAGGTCATTGGGACTTGACCCTTCCCGAAATCTCAGATAGTCCCTTTTTTCTGGGGAATTATTATACAAATTATTAAATAATTTTTGTATTATACGCCCTGTCGCCCCATAAGAATCCTTTTACAAGTTCCTGCCACCATTGAAAATTCAGATATTTTATGGCTTCAAAGATTTTGTTTGTGTTCTTAAAAAAAAATACAAGCTTAAAGCTTCGCTTCCAGGATCTTTATTTCGCACTCAAGATCTTTATTCATATTCGTGTTATGTTTTGTTTTATTTTAATAATTTGAATTGAATTGAAAGCATATTTTTAAGTAAATTTTACAGGGAGATAATTCAAGCTGAAGGCCCTTGAAGAAAATCCACAGATAACGTCCAGTTACACAATTATTCCATAATTCAGTTAATATTCAATAATTAGAATATTATTTTTAAATTAAATATATATATATATATATATATGTATATATATAGATAGATAGATAGATAGATAGATAGATTTATTTTCCATATACCAGTAAAATAATTACATAACAATCTACAAATCCCCACAAAGGCTCCATGGCCTGTAGGAGGGGGATTATGAAAAGATCAAATAAACATTAAACATTTAAACGCTTAAGATTTAAACAATATAAACATAACATTAATATTTAAACATATAAACATAAGCATTTTAACTTTTAACATGTAAAGCATTTGCTTAATAAAAAACCAAAAAAAAAAAAAAAAAAAAAAAAAAAAAAAAAAAAAAAAAAAAAAAAAAAAAAAAAAAAAAAAAAAAAAAAAAAAAAAAAAAAAAAAAAAAAAGGAGAGTTCACTAAATAAGCTTTATCAAACTACAGTGAATCACAACATCTATAAAAAAAAGGAGAGTTCACTAAATAAGCTTTATCGAACTACAGTGAATCACAACATCTATATATATATAAAAAAAAAAAAAAAAAAAATTAAATGAAAAAAAAACTATTGGCAGCAGGCAAAAGTAAAGAAATTAATCACATGAAAACAAATATTTTTTTACTAGTCTTTTGAAGGTGCCAAACGAGTGGCATTCTCGAGCCGAATCGGGAAGGGTGTTCCATGTCAAATGACACGCAACAAGAGGATAAAATCGGATCTTATTGTTGGTGTATGGGGAATTTGGATATTTAGAGAACTACGGAGTTGATAATTTGACCGATCAGATACAAAAGAAGACGTAAATCTAAGGGACCTAGGAAATATCACCATGGAGCTGAAGAAAAGCGAAAGACGCACAGGAAAGAATATAAAGTTTTTAATATCAAGTAACGGTTTAGTTGCCGAACGATTTACATCCTGGATAAGATTTATAGCTTTATCATAAGTATTCGAAAGCGGTTTGAGAAAAGAAGGGAAAGTAGACATCCATATGACTGAACAATAGGAAACATAAGAATGAATTAAGCTATGAAATAGGATTCTTAGAATTGGCCCTGGAAAGATATGTTTTAGTTTTCTTAGAATACCGAGGTTTCTGCATACCTTCATTTTAATCAAATCAATATGGTGTTTAAAAGATAAATTTTCATCTAGGAGGATACCTAGGAAACGGACATGGCCATCCTTTGGTCTACTAATAAAGCCTTTGGATATATGAATTTCAGATAATTGAGGACAAGCCTGGGATATACGAGAAAAAAACTAAAAAACTAGTTTTAGAAACATTTAAGGCAAGAGAGTTAGCATCAAACCAAATTGAAACTCTCTTAAAGAGGTCCACTAACTTTGTACGAACCTCATCCTCTGTTCTCCCAGAAGTAATAAGGGTGGTATCATCGGCAAAAGTAACAAGAGAATCCGAGGTATGCAAACTATAGTTGTGGGTAAGGGAGACTGTTGGATGACATAGACGACAGCAATAAAGAGGATTTTTATTTCTAACTGCAAAAATTAGGTCATTTATATAAATTAAAAACAGTGCCAGCCTAAAACTGACCCTTGAGGGACCCCCTGGTCAACACTTGATGGTGAGCGAAAAAGTGGATCAACAGAAATTATTCTACCAGACAAGAAAGACTTGAACCAATAAAACGCACTACCTCTTACGCCAAAATGAGAAAGTTTAAATAGAAGAACACTGTGGGCTAAAGAATCAAAGGCTTTACGAACATCCAGAAACAAAGCAGCAGGAATCAAATGGGAATCTATGGCAGAGTGAAGATAATTCAGTAAAACTGCACAAGCATGCTCAGTCGAATGATTTGCTCGAAAACCAAATTGAAAATTGTGAAAAAAATCTTTAGAAGTAAGAAAATTATTAAGACGAGAAAGCATCGCCTTCTCAAATATTTTGCTAAACACAGACAACAAAGAAATTGGCCGATAGTTGGCTGGATCATTTCGTGTTCCCCCCTTATATAATATGATGACTCGAGCACGCTTGAGACTACTCGGGAAAATACCATGCTGAAAGGAGAGGTTAATAAGTTTTGTTAAGGGATAAATAATGGAAGGAAGTATGAACTTAATTACTTTAGTAGGAATATTATCAGGGCCAGACGACGAACAATTTTTTCAATCCCATAACAATTTTAGCTATTTCTTTCTCCGTCGCTGGTTCCAAAAACATTGACTTCATACAAGGTGGCCCAAGATAAGACCTGAAGTCGGATCCTGAAGGAGAAGAACCAACAGCCGAAGCGGTCCTTTTACCAATATTCGCAAAATATGAAGTAAATGCATCTTGAACATTCAGTTCACCTTCGATGATTTTGCCATCGAGATCCAAAAAAGAAGGGGTTGATGGAGACTGAAAAGAGGGCTTAAGCACAGAATTTATAACCTGCCAAGTTTTTCGTATATCTTTACCACAATCTGAAAAACAATTAAAATAATACTGGGACTTGGCCTTTCGACACACAGAATTATAAATATTCCTATAAATTTTAAATCGCTGAAAGCAAATAGCCTTCATTGAGGGGCTAGCAGACTTAAAGGCCCTCCAGAGATTATTTTTTCTCCTACAACTCCTAAGGAGACCAGGGGTCATCCAAGGATTTAGAGGAAAAGCATTCTTAGACTTACGATTAGAAGGTGAAACAGAACAAATATCAAGAACAGCGTCTTTAATAGACTCATAAAAAGTATCAAATAAATTACAAAAATCAGAATCATTCTCAAAACCACCCCAAGAAATTTCTGCCAATCTTGACCTAAGAAGCATCAATTCCACTTCACCAAACCTAAAAGGCCTCTTACCAGACTCACAAGTCCTCTCAATAGTCAGTTTATCAAAACAGTATCTAGAGTAAACAGGGAAATGATCGGAAATGTCGCTCACTAAAACATAATTTTGGATCAAGGTGGCCGTACAGAAAATATTGTCAATCAGAGATGAGGTACTCTCTGTTATGCGAGATGGGATGCATACAGAAGGTAAAGTACCTGCGGCAAGCATGGACGACAGAAAATCCAAAGATGCAGAAGACTTTATATCCATCAAGTTTATATTAAAATCTCCCATAATAATTAATTCAGTCGACTGTTTTAGGATGGTATCCAGTAGATCATTAAGGGTGTGTAGAAACAGTGGAATAGAGCCGCTAGGAGATCGATAAATAATACCAACAATTAAATCCTTACCTCCACATTTAATATCTACGAAAAGTGACTCAAAGACACCTTCGATATTTCTGGATAAATCCATTCTAAGAGAATATGGGAGATTATTAGAAATATACAAAGCAAGACCACCCTTCGCCATCTTTTGTCGATTCAGTCGTTCCATTTTATAACCTTGCAAATCCAAAAGCATATCATTTTTAGAATCTAAAAAAGTCTCGCATAAACCAACAACGTCAGGTAGCCCATCAGAAACAATATGTTTTAGATGGTCAATTGAAGAACAAAGACCTGGATATTCAACTGGAGCACTGAAAAATATCCATCCCGCTTGACAGCCTCCCTCAGACTAGAAACATATTTACTTATTACTGTGTGGTTCACTGTGATCAAATCACTGTTGACATGTCCGATAGAATTATTAATAATGCTTAAAACATCTAACGGGTTATTTTCAAGCTCAAAAAGTCGTCCTACAACTGGGGGCATTTCTAATTTGCCAGTAAAAAAAAGACAATCGATTTTAGATATGGCATTAAATCATAAAATATACATGCAAAAAAAAAAAAAAAAAAAAAAAAAAAAAAAAAAAAAAAAATCTAAGCACAATCCGCGAATGATCGAATTTTTCGTATCATTGATTGACCAGGTGGTTTGGCCAAAATTTGCCCGCGGTCAGTCCATACATTAAATTTACCGAAGCAATCTCTTGCCGCATTTAAAATTTCACGACGCTTTTTTGTTAGCGATTCTGATAAAATATTCCACTCTTTGCTAGTTTAGTCTTTTCTTTGAAAACAACTCGAGCTAATTCCACATTTTTGAAGCGTATTAGCACTGGAGACACTTTAGATTGATCGTTAGAGTCATTCAAACTAAATCGATAAACATTTACAATATTATTAACTTCAAAACCAGGGACCAGCATCTTGTCTTTAATGATAACCGATACTTCTTTCTTTAGGTCATTTCCAGGCCTCTGCCTTACTCCATTCATCACTAAGCAATCCAACATCTTTTCTTGTTCAAAATCATCCACTTTCGATTCCAATGACAAAATCCTACTTTCCAAGCTTTTAACCATTGCAAATAGTCCTTTGAGTGATTTTTCTATTTCTTGGAATTTGGGTTGTAATCAATGGAAATAGCATCATGAATTTTTTTTACTATAATATCAATTGCTTGATTCGCTGTATCAGGGTCTGATAGTTTAGCCTTAACTTGACGGGAAATCTCAGCTGTAAGATTCACTTGTGTCCGATTTAATTCATCCTGGGTAAAAGCTATGGGTGTATCCCATTTGAGCGCTTTCCCATTTGAGCGCCATGGCGCGCAAATGGGAAATTCCCATTTGCGCGCCGTATTTTAATTAGTTCAGTTGTGTCCCATTTGAGCGCCAGATAATATTTTGCGTTTCCTCTTCATGTTGAAAATCGCTCTTCTCTTATCCAAGTCCGAAATTGAACTGAACTGAGCTAACAATCTTGCACCCTCTTATAACATTTACTTCGAGCGCCCATTAATCCTAATTTACGATGCAAGGTCAGGTGACCTAATTGCGTAAGCGATTGCACAACCGTTTACCTACGGTATAGCCCTTACCGTTCATTATAGAACCGGTTTTTTTTCGTTAGTTTCTTTCAGCTTAGCGTGATACAAGCAGGGTTGCCAACTCGACATATTTTATGTCCAAAGGACATATTTCTATGTGCCTGGACATAATAGGGCAAAAATGGACAGATTTTAGACATAAAGTGGACACATTTTCCAAATTTATGAGGTAAAACAAATTACTTTCATAAAAAAAATGTCACTCATCACCAAATGAGTGCTAAGACTTATATCTACTTATTTTTTTAGTTCTGTTTTGTGTTTTCGGGGTTGCTTGCTCTTCCCTGAAGCAAACTTTCTGAAAATGTCTTCAAAATTCTTTCACCTATAAATGGTATTATTAACCCTGATTTTTGATCGCCAAGGTCAAGATAAAAGACAAGCTGTCACCTTTTTCATATAAACTTACTTCCGGCTTCCGAACGTCACACAAAAAACCTCATTGAAAAGTTAACAAAATGAAACCTTTCGATTGTTGTTGGTCTGAAATCAAAACAAAAGCCAAGTTGTCAAACACCCGGGGTAAATTCCTTCAGTTTGAAAAATTTTCATCACGGGAAAGGAGCTGAGAGAAATTTAAGTAAGTAAAAATTTAATATTAGGTGATATAGCTAGGTGATCAGGTAAATTTTTCGCAAATCATATTATTGACTTACGAATAAAGTAAACACACCACTCGATGCCTTTTTTAGGCTCTTTCCAAATATAATAATCATTTTTGTCGGAAATGAATTTTACCCCCACCCCTATGTATACCAATCCAGGGTATATATTTGCACATTAGGGGGGTGGGGGTAAATTTTAAACTTACCTCCCATTAACATCAGAAATAAAATTTACCCCCCCCCCTAATGTGCAAATATATACCCTGAATTGGTATATATAGGGGTGGGGGTAAAATTCATATCAGAAAAAATGATTATTCTATTTGGAAAGAGCATAAAAAAGGTATCGAGTGGTATGTTTACTTTATTCTTATGTCAATAATATCAACTGCGAAAAATTTACCGACGGGTCTTCATGTCTGTTTTCCTCATACAGTATATAGCGGTGGATACCGCATAATGCATAAGTACCTGTATATACCTTTAGTAGTAAATATTATGGTATACATAAATACTATATATATTTACTTAGTTTATAATACTATAAAGCAATATATATAGTATAAGCCTAAAATTGGGGCTATTGAAAAGGAGATATGTTAATAAGACAGTTCCTATTTATAATATAAAAAATTGTAGTTATCAAAAACTTTGAAAGTCATTTCGCTATACTTACCTCCCAGCACCTCTAATGTGCAGACGTATAGATAGACGAATTGTATTATTCCCATATGTTTCCCCGTTTCTTGCTTTCGTCAGCATTTATTTGATTTACGGTTATACTTGTTGAAAAAAGAGTGATGCATAGCAAATGCATAGAAAAATATTAATTTTTACTATATTTTTGCACATTAAGGAGGGAAAGCATAGTGGAATAACTTTAAAAATTATATATATATATATATAAATATATATATATATATATATATATATATATTATATATATATATATATATATATATATATATATATATATATATATATATATATATATATATATATATATATATATATATATAAATATATATATATATATACATATATATATATATATATATAGTTTCGATCACTCATAACTGACATAACTGACATAACTTACGATTTAACTTACATAACGAACTTCTATATTCGTATATTTTTATTACGTATATTAGGGGGTTCGCCCCCTATTCAATACCTCGCTCTTTACGCCGAAGTTCAAATTTTGTTCCAGTTTTCTTAGAATGACCCCTTAATCACAAATGCCCGTTAGTTAGAATAAATAGCTCGGATGAAAATAAAAAAAAAAAATAGCGCAAAGAGCGAGGTAGCCTAATGACTAGGAGGCGAACCCAATCATGTACGTATTAATTTCTGTTTGTTTTAAGTTTTGGTGTTGCTCCTTACTTTCAGTTGAAAATATTGTTTTTTTCTTATTTAATTTCTTATTGTTTTTTAAATAATTCTGGGAAATCCGGCACCCCCTTCATAGTAATGTCTCTTCCTCCATGGAAAGATCCTCCCACGTAAAACCCGACCCCCCCCCCCCCCAACTACCAGAAAAAATTCGCCCTGAAAACTTCTGTATACTTCCCAATAACCAATATTATGTGTAAACATGGGCAAAGTTCAGAACTTGCAGACTGTCCCCGTGGGACTGTGGGGGTCATCCTCAAAGACGTAGTTATTGTATTTTTCGAACATGCTGAACAAAATGGCTATCTTAAAATTTTGATCCAGTGACTTTGGGGAAAAATGAGCCTGGGAGGGGGCTTAATTGCCCTCTATTATTTTTGGTCACTGAAAAAGGGCACTAGAACTTTTAATTTCCATTCGAATAAGCCCTCCCTCGATATTCTAGGACCACTGGGAAGTCAGTTTGACAATGAAGAGCTCCAAGAATAAACAACTGCTAGAACACGACGGTTTCGTCTACAGATTCGATAAGCCGATTTCTGGAGGAAGAAAGAAGAGCTGGAGATGCATGAAGAAGGGATGTCTCGGGCGGTTACACACTGATTCCAGCGACGGCTCACCAGTTTCCGTTGGTACGCACGACCACAGCGCTGATCCTCTGCAGACCCAGCAGTACAAATTCCGGTCAGACCTTCGAAGCGAGTCAGCCCGTACTACTCGTCCGATTCCCGCTATCTACGACGGCCAGGTCGCAAGTGCTGCTGCCAGTGGGCTGAGTGCTTTGCCTCACTTACCCTATAAGCACGTGAAGTCGTCCATGTACAGATCACGAAACAAGCTGATACCACCACTGCCCGCTGATACTATATCCGTACCGACGCCCTTGCCCCAGGCTTTCAGTGAGACGTCTGCAAACCAGAGATTCCTCCTCTTTCAGCTTCAAAATAACGCTGCGATTTGCTTTGCAACCGACGAGTCGTTAAGTCTGCTTGAACGAAGCCCGGAATGGTATATGGGACGGCACCTTCGACTCAGCTCCTTCCCCATTCGGCCAGTTGTTCACCGTTCACGTTTTCTTCGGCGACAAGCAACTTCCCGCTGTCTTCGTGCTCATGGAGAGCAAGTCTGCACAGCTTTACAACGACGTCTTCAGCGAGCTGATCCTACAGGCTGCGATGAAAGGAGTGACACTTCGCCCGACGACCGTCGTCTCTGATTTTGAGACCGGTCTGCTGACATCCGTGAAGCAAGTTTTTTTTTTTTTCCGGCCGCCAAGCACCGTGGGTGTTACTTCCACTTTTGCCAAGCAGTAATCAGAAACTTGGGGCGTCACTCAGTCCGTGAGCTGTACATGACCGATGCAGACTTCAACCTCTACGTTCGAAAGCTTCTGGCTCTGGCGTTCCTACCTCCAGCGATCGTCAGAATCAATTCTGGTCCAATCATTTCTCACATCGTTCGTACCTGGCCTTCGGCTCGTCCGTTTGTCACTTACTTCAGCCGTCAGTGGTTCGACCAATGTCCTCCTCATTTCTGGTCAGTCTACGGCATCCAGCGAAGGACAAAACAACGACCTCGAATCATGGCACATGCGGTTTAACCGAAGAGTCGGTCGCTACCACCCGAACTTGTGGCAGTTTATCTCTTTCCTGAAGGAAGAACAAGCAGTCGTCGATTCTGCAAGGACACAGCTACTCCAGGGTCATGTCATCCATCGGACGAACAAGAAGTATGCAGGGCTGAACTGAACGAACGACTCGAAAAGCTGTCGACGGAGTACAGGGCTGGAACTCGAACAGCAGACGAGCTTCTCTTGGGTGTCGCACATAACATTTCGCCGGATGTGTGATATTAGCAGTTTTTGTTTGTATTTTTACCAATATATTAATTTGAATTATCCGTTTTTTGGCACGATTTTTGGGTGATTTCGTTCCATTTCTAAACGATCGTTGTGAAATAACTCTAAAAAAAGAGCCGAATATTTCGACTTGACCAGCAAGCCTTCTTCAGCGGCAATCAGTCTCTTACCCTATGAACGTGCGTAAAATCTTCACTTATATTCTTCACAAGCTTAACAAACGTTTAGCTTCTTAACTCTCAGTACAGAGTTATTTCACAACCATTGACCAATAAAATCCTCAGTTTTGTTCGTTGTCTTCGTGGCAATAAATATTTCTACAGGTCAATGTGGCAGCAAACCACGCTTCATCCACCGCAAAATCACAATTTTGGGTTTGGCGCTCAAATGGTACTCCGTGGCGCTCAAATGGGAACAAAATTCCATGGCGCTCAAATGGAACAAAATTCCGTGGCGCTCAAATGGGAAGCGCTCAAATGGGAACACCCAAAGCTATTTTTTGCAGGATTAGGCTAGGTGCCAGTGAGTCTTCTGCAATAACGCTCGCTGGGTTTAATGCTAGATAAGTAGGTGATGACGATTTATAAATGTCTGGAAACGAATCTAATTCGGTAAATGCTTTACCAACATCTTTTTTTTTTTTTTTTTCCGTTCTTTTTGCGAGCACTAGGGTTATCCGAAAGTAATTTCAAATTGGACTCTGAAACTTGGTGCTCAGAATGATCGCCGTAGCAAAAAACTGTATATCTCCATAATCCTTTAGCACCACTTTTTGACTGCAAAACAATTGCTGGCCAAGGGGGGTAACTTTTGAAACTAGCGAGAACAATGTCAAAAGGCTTGAATTTCGACATGAGCGTAGCACTGAAAATAAATAATTACTTATCTTTGAGTGGGCCAATTAATCCAGTAATTTGCAAATAATTTCAAGTAATTGCAAGTAGTCCAAGTATTTCAATGCACGATTCAGATGATAATAGTGCTGAATACTAATCCAAAGCCACAATCCATAAATAATCCTTAAGCCGTAATCACATGCAAGTCACTTGTGTAATCAGATTTTAGCTTAATAATTTCTTACGCAAAATCAATTGGCTCCGTGCCTAGGTTTTATCCACAAGTAAAAAATTAATCCATGAAATGTACTTTTTATTTTAAGATGTGAACTGGTGATTTATCCACAAGTAAAAAATTAATCCATGAAATGTACTTTTTTATTTTAAGATGTGAACTTTTTATTTTAAGATGTGGACTGACCAGTTTGAATTAATCCATATATATATATATATATATATATATATATATATATATATATATATATATATATATATATATATATGTATATATATATATATATATATATATATATATATATATATATATATATATATATATATATATATATATATATATATATATATATATATATATATATGAAAATAATTAATATTATCTTAAAAATAACAAATATTAAATTAAAATTTAAAAAGATTAAAAATTTATTAGTACTAATTACATCGATATATAAAATGGTACTTGTATGAAATACCCCCTACCCAATATTCTTCTAATATTTTTCTCTGACGCTGAATCCTAATGAAATATACCTAAGTGAGATAAAATATAATACTTTAGAAACAAATTTGGCCTATATATTTGCACATTAGGGGAGGGGTAAAGTATAGCGGTTCTGCATGCCTAATGTGTTAGGACAATTATTCTGTATATTATTAAGTAAGAATTGTTTCTAATTTCGAACTGTCCAAATACTTTGCACTACTCCCCCCTAATGCGCAAATATATAGCCCAATTTATATATATATATATATATATATATATATATATATATATATATATATATATATATATATATATAATATATATATATATATATATATATATTATATATATATACATATATATATATATATATATATATATATATATATATATATATAATATATATATATATATATATATATATATATATATATATATATATATATATATATATATATATATATATATATATATATATATATATATATATATATATATTCCTTCTATTATGTCAATTCTCTTTGTCTTCTCTCACGCTAAGTGAAAGAAACTAACAAAAAAAACAAAAAAAACGGTTCTGCAATGTGTCAATGAATGAACAACTTGAGCGGTAGGGGCTTATCATACAAGTACCATTATACAAATACCATTATATTAATATTAGTAAATATTTAAATTTAAATATTAAAATATTAAAATTTAAAAATATTAAAAGTTTATTAATACTAATTATATTAAAATACAATAATTATATTTATATTTTATTATGTTTATTTCTACAAATATTATATATTTAATATTCTATAATATTGAATATAATTAATTGTTATACCAATCTACAATATAATATAGCAACCAGACCTTGTTCTTGATCTATAATAAAAAAAAAAACAGTTATTTCAACTGAAAGTAAGGAGCAACATTAAAAATTAAAATCGAATAGAAATTATTACGTATATGAGGGGGTTCACCCCCTCGTCTATTCCTCACTCTTTATGCTAAAGTCCGAATTTTGTTCAAATTCCTTAAGAATAAATATTTCTTTTGAAAGTACTAAAAAAAACTTTAACGTAAGGAGCGAGGTATTGACGAGGGACCGAACTCCCTCATATACGTAAAAATTTCTGTTTGTTTTAAGTTTTAATCTTGCTCCTTACTTTCAGTTGAAAAAACTTGTTTTTAATTTAACTTGGGGGGGATTTAAAAATCCCCCCCCAAAAAAATTCCACATTTTTGCAGGTAGTAGCTTGAAATCTCTATAATAGAGTATCTCTGATACGCTGAATTTCATGGTGTGATTTTCAGTAAGATTCTAGGGTTTTTAGGGGTTGTTTCGTCTTTTTTCGAAAAGTAAGGCAAATTTTCTCAAGCTCGTAACTTTGGATGGGGAACACTAAAGTTGATGAAATTTATATATTTGAAATCAATATAAAAATCTGATTCTTGTGATGTATCTTTTGATAAAAAAAATCCGTTTTTAGTCGCTATTTCCGTTTTTTAGAGTTTTTAGACTAAAATATAATATTTTCATCATATTTTGGTCTATTTCATTATGATCAACCTAACTTCACTTATTTGGCGTGGTCGCTATAACACGTAAGTACCTAATATAATATTTTATTAATACATAATTTCTATTTTTCTTTAAAACTTTCTAGTTTCAAAAATCCCACTGAAAAGGCATTATAATTCAAAAGACCAGATGTTTTTCCAAATAAAAGTACTTGGCTCTGACCAACATTAGATCGTATGCCTTTTTTGTGGTTCTAAATATTTTATTAGAGTCTGTCACCCATAACTCAAACATGTTTGCTTCCATTACTATCGCTCCATTAATGTCTCAAATGTAAAACCATAATCCAAAATGAATAAACTGTTTTCGTTCAAAAATACTGAAAGGGGAATAGGACCCCAGCTTAAAGTGCAAACAAAACGTAAATTTGTCCTTATTCATTGTTGTGAGTGGGGTGGTAATTTAAGGTATTTGAATGCAGAATTACCGCAGTTTCCTGAAAATTTACTTTTATGGAAAAATTCAAAAACCTTTTATCATTAAATCTCAAAAAAACTACAAAATACGCTATGAAAGTTGATAATTGCCATAATGACAATAATAGCTTAATTTATTTACCGTAAAGAATAACAGAGGAGAAAAAGTAAAAGAAACAAAAAAAAAATCAAAAAACTATCAAAATTTTAAAATATTGTTAAAAAAGTCAGCAGAAAATTTAGTCAAGTATTTGAATACAGAACTGCCGCAGTTTTTCCGAAAAATTAACTTTTATGGGAAAATTCAAAACATTTATAATTAGATTTCCCAAAAAAAAACTACGAATATACGCTATGAAAATTGAGAATTGCCATAATGACAATAATAGCTTAATTTTTTCACCTAATATACAATAGTTTAAATAATAACAGAGGAGAAAAAAAAAGAACGAAAACAAATCAAAACTATCCAAATTTTAAAAATGTCGGTAAAAAAAGAAGTCAACAGAAAATTAAAAATCCAAACAGCAAAATCACGATTGCGCAATTGGCTTGACTATATTAGGGTAAGGATCCCAATACTGTCGCTCCATCAATCCCTCAAATGTAAACCATTTTCCAAATGAATAAATTTTCTTCCCTCAAAAATCCTGAAATGGGCCTCTGGCCATAGAATAAAGTAAAACAAATATAAATTTTCCTTATTCACTGTTGTGAGTGAATCTAAAGGTATTTGAATGTAGAATCACTGCAATTTTTGGTAGCATTAGCTTTTATAGAAAAATTCAAACACATTGTATCATTAGAGTTCAAAAAACAGCAAAATTACACCGGTAAAGCCGAGAATAGTCATAATAATAATAAGCATATAATTTTTTCATCTACTATAGAACAGTGTAAAGGGTGACAGATCGGCAAATAATAAAAACGAAATGAAACAAAAAAGACAAAAAGAACAAATGCTGGCAAAAAAAAGTTGACGGACGATGAAAAAAATATAAACAGTTAAAATCACGATTGTGCCCTGGGCTTGATTAGATTATGATAAGGTTTTATTATTGTGGTCTCAAATCAAAGCCGTTCCCAGAGGGGGGGGGTAGGGGGTAGGTTGGGTTTAAACCCCTCCCGAAATATTTTTTTGACTCGTAAAAACGTAACAAAAATGGGTATAAACAAATTTTGTATGCTTTTTTTTAGGCTTTATATGTGTAATCCCCCCCAAAAAAATCTTTGAGTTATAAAACCCTCCGAAAAAGAATCCTGGGTACGGCCTTATCTCTAATTGCTTTCAAATGGCTAATAGAAACTCGTAGACTATTTGAATTACCCTTATTCCATGACTACCAACCTTATTTTTGCCCTAGGATGGAAGAGTAGGAAACTATCAGGAGGTCCAGGGGGGAGTCCATATATGGGCATGGACTCCCTAGGGGAAATGGATTTCCGAGAAATTGGTTGCGTAATCGAAGGGGAGAGGAATTTCCGAGAAATTTATTTGTTGGTGTTCCTTCAGGAGAATTGTCTCCGGGGGCGAAGTTTGCATGATTTGTTGGTGTTCGTCCAGGAGAATTGTCTCCGGGCGAAGTTTGCAAATGCGCTTTCAAGGTCAATTGATTTGTTGATATTCGTCCAGGAGAATTGTCTCCGGGCGAAGTTTGCAAATGCGCATTAACGATGGGGAAGAGAACATCTATGAGATGAAGAGTTTAATAACCGGGAAAGGGTTTTCCTAGGAATTTCAAATGTGACAGCGCAGGGATGCCAAAACAAAAGGAACACGCAGAAATTACTTTTAGGGGATTATTTGGGCGAAACCGTTTGAGGTATTTTAGAATATGATTTTAGAAGATGATTTAGAAAATGATTTGAGGGTGAAAACTCTGTGGTCGTTATAATACACAAGTTCCATTTGAACAGTCTTGTGAGGTCCCCTACCCCAACAGCCCCCCTACCCCAACCCCAAAGGACCCCGAACCCCGTACCCCAACCCCGAAGGAACCCCCCAGCCCCAAAAGGCCCCCGGTCCCCCAAAGGCCCCCGAGACCCCAAAGGGCCCCCGGGCCCCCAAAGGTCCCGCGGACCCCCAATGGCCCCCAGAGCCCCCAAAGGGCCCCCCGGGTCTCCAAAGGCCCCCCGGACCCCCCGAAGGGCCCCCAGGGCCCCCAAAGAGCCCCCAGCCCCCCCCGCCCCCCCCCCCCCCCAACTTTTGGCCCCATTTTTCAATACTTTTGAATTTGCGCATTTTGAGACACAAAGGAACCCCATCCCCCCAACTTTTGACTCCCCCTCCCAACATTAGTGTTTTGACATGGTTTACCTTGTCACAGTTACATTCTCTTGATTTTTTCAAAGTTCATTTTGGATTTCTTTCATTGAAATGCAAGAGTTGGAATATTTCAGTAGTGTTTTGTTGTGCTTTACCTTGTCACAGTTACATTCTTTCGATTTTTCAAAGTTCATTTTGGATTTCTTTCATTGAAATGCAAGAGTTGGAATATTTCAGTAGTGTTTTGTTGTGGTTTACCTTGTCACAGTTACATTCTCTTGATTTTTCAAAGTTCATTTTGGATTTCTTTCATTGAAATGCAAGAGTTGGAATATTTCAGTAGTGTTTTGTCGTGGTTTACCTTGTCACAGTTACATTCTCTTGATTTTTCAAAGTTCATTTGAATTTTTTTCATTGAAATGCAAGAGTTGGAATATTTTAGTTAGTAGTGTTTTTTGTGCTTTAACTTGTCACAGTTACACTCTCTCTCAATTTTTCAAAGCTCATTTTGGATTTCTTTCACCGAAATGCAAGAGTTGGAATATTTCAGTAGTGTTTTGTTGTGGTTTACCTTGTCACATTACATTCTCTTGATTTTTCAAAGTTCATTTTTGGATTTCTTTCATTGAAACAGTAAGAGTTGGAATATTTCAGTAGTGTTTTGTTGTGGTTTACCTTGTCTCAGTTACATTCTCTTGATTTTTCAAAGTTCATTTCGGTTTTTTTTCATTGAAATGCAAGAGTTGGAATATTTCAGTAGTTTTGTTGTGTTTTACCTTGTCACAGTTACATTCTCTTGATTTTTCAAAGTTCATTTTGGTTTTCTTTCGTTGAAATGCAAGAGTTGGAATATTTCAGTAGTGTTTTGTCGTGGTTTACCTTGTCACAGTTACATTCTCTTAATTTTTCAAAGTTCATTTTGAATTTCTTTCATTGAAATGCAAAAGTTGGAATATTTCAGTAGTGTTTTGTCGTGGTTTACCTTGTCACAGTTACATTCTCTTGATTTTTCAAAGTTCATTTTGAATTTCTTTCGTTGAAATGCAAGAGTTGGAATATTTCAGTAGTGTTTTGTTGTGGTTTACCTGTCACAGTTACATTTTTTGATTTTTCAAAGTTCATTTTGAATTTCTTTCGTTGAACTGCAAGAGTTGGAATATTTCAGCAGTGTTTTTTTTTTGTGGTTTACCTTGTCACAGTTACATTCTCTTGATTTTTCAAATTTCATTTTGAATTTCTTTCGTTGAACTGCAAGAGTTGAATATTTCAGTAGTGTTTTGTTGTGGTTTACCTTGTCACAGTTACATCCTCTTGATTTTTCAAATTTCATTTTTAATTTCTTTCATTGAAATGCAAGAGTTGGAATATTTCAGTAGTGTTTTGTCGTGGTTTACCTTGTCACAGTTACATTCTCTTGATTTTTTCAAAGTTCATTTTGGATTTCTTTCGTTGAAATGCAAGAGTTGGAATAAACAGTAGTGTTTTTATGATAGTTTACCTTGTCACAGTTACATTCTCTTAATTTTTCAATGTTCATTTTGAATTTCAATCTTTGAAATGCAAGAGTTGGAATATTTCAGTAGTGTTTTGTCGTGGTTTACCTTGTCACAGTTACATTCTCTTGATCATTTTGAATTTCTTTCATTGAAATGCAAGAGTTGGATTATTTCAGTAGTGTTTTGTCGTGGTTTACAATGTCACAGTTACATTCTCTTGATTTTTCAAAGTTCATTTTCGATTTCTTTCGTTGAAATGCAAGAGTTGGAATATTTCAGTAGTGTTTTTTGTCATGGTTTACCTTGTCACAGTTACATTCTCTTAATTTTTCAAAGTTCATTTTGAATTTCTATCGTTAAAATGCAAGAGGTGGAATATTTCAGTAGTGTTTTGTGTGGTTTACCTTGTCAATGTTACATTCTCTTGATTTTTCGAAGTTCATTTTGAATTTCTTTCATTGAAATGCAAGAGTTGGAATATTTCAGTAGTGTTTTGTTGTGGTTTACCTTGTTTCAGTTACATTCTAATGATTTTTCAAAGTTCATTTTAGGTTTCTCTTTCTTTGAAATGCAAGAGTTGGAATATTTAGTAGTGTTTTGTTGTGCTTTACCTTGTCACAGCTACATTCTCTTGATTTTTCAAAGTCATTTTTGGATTTCTTTCGTTGAAATACAAGAGTTGGATTATTTCAGTAGTGTTTTGTCGTGGTTTACTTTGTCACAGTTAAATTCTCTTTATTTTTCAAAGTTCATTTGGATTTCTTTCGTTGAAATGCAAGAGTTGGAATATTTCAGTAGTGTTTTGTCGTGGTTTACCTTGTCACAGTTACATTCTCTTGATTTTTCAAGGTTCATTTTGAATTTCTTTCGTTGAAATGCAAGAGTTGGAATATTTCAGTAGTGTTTTGTTGTGGTTTACCCTGTCACAGTTACATTTTATTGATTTTTCAAAGTTCATTTTGAATTTCTTTCGTTGAAAACTGCAAGAGTTGGAATATTTCAGTAGTGCTTTGTTGTGGTTTAACTTGTCACAGTTCCATTCTCTTGATTTTTCAAAGTTCATTTTGAATTTCTTTCATTGAAATGCAAGAGTTGGAATATTTCAGTAGTGTTTTGTGTCGTGGTTTACCTTGTCACAGTTACATTCTCTTGATTTTTCAAAGTTCATTTTGAATTTCTTTCGTTGAAATGCAAGAGTTGGAATATTTCAGTAGTGTTTTGTTGTGGTTTACCCTGTCACAGTTACATTTTCTTGATTTTTCAAAGTTCATTTTGAATTTCTGTCGTTGAACTGCAAGAGTTGGATCATTTCAGTAGTGTTTTTTATGGTTTACCTTGTCACAGTTACATTCTCTTGATTTTTCAAAGTTCATTTTGAATTTCTTTCATTGAAATGCAAGAGTTGGAATATTTCAGTAGTGTTTTGTCGTGGTTTACCTTGTCACAGTTACATTCTCTTGATTTTTCAAAGTTCATTTTGAATTTTCTTTCGTTGAAATGCAAGAGTTGGAATATTTCAGTAGTGTGTTTGTCATGGTTTACCTTGTCACAGTTACATTCTCTTGATTTTTCAAAGTTCATATTTTATTTCTTTCATGAAATGCAAGAGTGGGAATATTTCAGTAGTGTTTTGTCGTGGTTTACCTTGTCACAGTTACATTCTCTTGATTTTTCAAGGTTCATTTGAATTTCTTTCGTTGAAATGCAAGAGTTGGAATATTTCAGTAGTGTTTTGTTGTGGTTTACCTTGTCAGAGTTACATTTTATTGATTTTTCAAAGTTCATTTTGAATTTCTTTCGTTGAACTGCAAGAGTTGGAATATTTCAGTAGTGTTTTGTTGTGGTTTACCTTGTCACAGTTCCATTCTCTTGATTTTTCAAAGTTCATTTTGAATTTCTTTCATTGAAATGCAAGAGTTGGAATATTTCAGTAGTGTTTTGTTGTGGTTTACCTTGTCACAGTTACATTCTCTTGATTTTTCAAAGTTCATTTTGAATTTCTTTCGTTGAACTGCAAGAGTTGGAATATTTCAGTAGTGTTTTGTTGTGGTTTACCTTGTCACAGTTACATTCTCTTGATTTTTCAAATTTCATTTTTAATTTCTTTTTCATTGAAATGCAAGAGTTGGAATATTTCAGTAGTGTTTTATCATAGTTTACCTTGTCACAGTTACATTCTCTTAATTTTTCAAAGTTCATTTTGAATTTCTTTCATCTTTGAACTGCAAGAGTTGGAATATTTCAGTAGTGTTTTGTCGTGGTTTACCTTGTCACAGTTACATTCTCTTGATTTTTCAAAGTTCATTTTGGATTTCTTTCGTTGAAATGCAAGAGTTGGAATATTTCAGTAGTGTTTTGTTGTGGTTTACCTTGTCACAGTTACATTCTCTTGATTTTTCAAAGTTCATTTTGAATTTCTTTATCGTTGAAATGCAAGAGGTGGAATATTTCAGTAGTGTTTTGTCGTGGTTTACCTTGTCACAGTTACATTCTCTTGATTTTTCAAAGTTCATTTTGAATTTCTTTCGTTGAAATGCAAGAGTTGGAATATTTCAGTAGTGTTTTGTCATGGTTTACCTTGTCACAGTTACATTCTCTTATTTTTCAAAGTTCATTTTCGAATTTCTTTCGTTGAAATGCAAGAGTTGGAATATTTCAGTAGTGTTTTGTCATGGTTTACCTTGTCACAGTTACATTCTCTTAATTTTTCAAAGTTCATTTTGAATTTCTATCGTTAAAATGCAAGAGGTGGAATATTTCAGTAGTGTTTTGTTTGTGGTTTACCTTGTCAATGTTACATTCTCTTGATTTTTCAAAGTTCATTTTGAATTTCTTTCATTGAAATGCAAGAGTTGGAATATTTCAGTAGTGTTTTGTTGTGGTTTACCTTGTTTCAGTTACATTTCTAATGATTTTTCAAAGTTCATTTTGAATTCTCTTTCTTTGAAATGCAAGAGTTGGAATATTTCAGTAGTGTTTTGTTGTGGTTTACCTTGTCACAGCTACATTCTCTTGATTTTTCAAAGTACATTTTGATTTCTTTCGTTGAAATGCAAGAGTTGGAATTTTCAGTAGTGTTTTGTCGTGGTTTACTTGTCACAGTTACATTTCTTGATTTTTCAAAATTTCATTTTGAAATTTCTTTCATTTGAAAGGTTCATTTTGCAATTTCTTTTCGTTTGAAAGAGTTGGAATATTTCATTTACATTCTCTTGATTTTTCAAGTTTCAGTAGTTTTTTTTTTTTTGTGGCAAGAGTTTTTTTTCAGTTTCAGGTTGTTTTGTTGTGGTTTACTTTGTCACAGTTACATTTTTTGATTTTTCAAAGTTCATTTTTTCTTTCGTTGAAACTGCAAGAGTTGGAATATTTCAGTAGTGTTTTTTGTGGTTTACCTTGTCACAGTTACATTCTCTTGATTTTTCAAGTTCATTTTGAATTTCTTTCGTTGAAATGCAAGAGTTGGAATATTTCAGTAGTGTTTTGTCGTGGTTTTACCTTGTCACAGTTACATTTTCTCTTGATTTTTCAAAGTTCATTTTGGATTTCTTTCGTTGAAATGCAAGAGTTGGAATATTTCAGTAGTGTTTTGTCGTGGTTTACCTTGTCACAGTTACATTCTCTTGATTTTCAAGGTTCATTTTGAATTTCTTTCGTTGAAATGCAAGAGTTGGAATATTTCAGTAGTGTTTTGTTGTGGTTTACCCTGTCACAGTTACATTTTATTGATTTTTCAAAGTTCATTTTGAATTTCTTTCGTTGAACTGCAAGAGTTGGAATATTTCAGTAGTGTTTTGTTGTGGTTTAACTTGTCACAGTTCCATTCTCTTGATTTTTCAAAGTTCATTTTGAATTTCTTTCATTGAAATGCAAGAGTTGGAATATTTCAGTAGTGTTTTGTCGTGGTTTACCTTGTCACAGTTACATTCTCTTGATTTTTCAAAGTTCATTTTGAATTTCTTTCGTTGAAATGCAAGAGTTGGAATATTTCAGTAGTGTTTTTGTGGTTTACCTTGTCACAGTTACATTCTCTTGATTTTTCAAAGTTCATTTTGAATTTCTTTCGTTGAAATGCAAGAGTTGGAATATTTCAGTAGTGTTTTGTCGTGGTTTACCTTGTCACAGTTACATTCTCTTGATTTTTCAAAGTTCATTTTGAATTTCTTTCGTTGAAATGCAAGAGTTGGAATATTTCAGTAGTGTTTTGTCGTGGTTTACCTTGTCACAGTTACATTCTCTTGATTTTTCAAAGTTCATTTTGAATTTTCATCGTTGAACTGCAAGAGTTGGAATATTTCAGTAGTGTTTTGTCGTGGTTTACCTTGTCACAGTTACATTCTCTTGATTTTTCAAAGTTCATCTTGATTTCTTTCATGAAATGCAAGAGTTGGAATATTTCAGTAGTGTTTTGTTGTGGTTTACCTTGTCACAGTTACATTCTCTGATTTTTCAAAGTTCATTTTGAATTCTCTTTCGTTTGAATGCAAGAGTTGGAATATTTCAGTAGTGTTTTGTCGTGGTTTACCCTGTCACAGTTACATTCTCTTAATTTTTCAAAGTTCATTTTGAATTTCTTTCGTTGAAATGCAAGAGTTGGAATATTTCAGTAGTGTTTTGTGTGGTTTACCTTGTCACAGTTACATTCTCTTGATTTTTCAAATTTCATTTTGGATTTCTTTCGTTGAAATGCAAGAGTTGGAATATTTCAGTAGTGTTTTGTCATGGTTTACCTTGTCACAGTTACATTCTCTTAATTTTTCAAAGTTCATTTTGAATTTCTTCGTTGAAACTGCAAGAGTTGGAATATTTCAGTAGTGTTTTGTTGTGGTTTACCTTGTCACAGTTACATCCTCTTGATTTTTCAAAGTTCATTTTGGATTTCTTTCATTGAAATGCAAGAGTGGGAATATTTCAGTAGTGTTTTATCATAGTTTACCTTGTCACAGTTACATTCTCTTATTTTTCAAAGTTCATTTGAATTTCCATCTTTGAAATGCAAGAGTTGGAATATTTCAGTAGTGTTTTGTCGTGGTTTACCTTGTCACAGTTACATTCTCTTGATTTTTCAAAGTTCATTTGGATTTCTTTCGTTGAAATGCAAGAGTTGGAATATTTCAGTAGTGTTTTGTCATGGTTTACCTTGTCACAGTTACATTCTCTTAATTTTTCAAAGTTCATTTTGAATTTTCTATCGTTGAAATGCAAGAGTTGGAATATTTCAGTAGTGTTTTGTCGTGTTTACCTTGTCACAGTTACATTCTCTTGATTTTTCAAAGTTCATTTTGGATTTCTTTCATTGAAATGCAAGAGTTGGAATATTTCAGTAGTGTTTTGTCATGGTTTACCTTGTCACAGTTACATTCTCTTAATTTTTCAAAGTTCATTTTGAATTTCTATCGTTGAAATGCAAGAGTTGGAATATTTCAGTAGTATTTTGTCTTGTGGTTTACCTTGTCACAGTTACATTCTCTTAATTTTTCAAAGTTCATTTTGAATTTCTATCATTGAAATGCAAGAGGTGGAATATTTCAGTAGTGTTTTGTCGTGGTTTACCTTGTCACAGTTACATTCTCTTGATTTTTCAAAGTTCATTTTGGATTTTCTTCGTTGAAATGCAAGAGTTGGAATATTTCAGTAGTGTTTTATCATAGTTTACCTTGTCACAGTTACATTCTCTTAATTTTTCAAAGTTCATTTTGAATTTCCATCTTTGAAATGCAAGAGTTGGAATATTTCAGTAGTGTTTTGTTGTGGTTTACCTTGTCTCAGTTACATTCTCTTGATTTTTCAAAGTTCATTTCGTTTTTCTTTCTTTGAAATGCAAGAGTTGGAATATTTTAGTAGTGTTTTGTTGTGCTTTACCTTGTCACAGTTACATTCTCTTGATTTTTCAAAGTTCATTTGGATTTCTTCATTGAAATGCAAGAGTTGCATTATTTCAGTAGTGTTTTGTCGTGGTTCACTTTGTCACAGTTACATTCTCTTGATTTTTCAAAGTTCATTTTGAATTCTTTCGTTGAACTGCAAGAGTTGGAATATTTCAGTAGTGTTTGTCTTGTGGTTTACCTTGTCACAGTTACATTCTCTTGATTTTTCAAAGTTCATTTTGAATTTCTTTCATTGAAATGCAAGAGTTGGAATATTTCAGTAGTGTTTTATCATGGTTTACCTTGCCACAGTTACATTCTCTTAATTTTTCAAAGTTCATTTGAATTTTCTTCGTTGAAATGAAGAGTTGGAATATTTCAGTAGTGTTTTGTCGTGGCTTACCTTGTCACAGTTACATTCTCTTGATTTTTCAAAGTTCATTTTGAATTTCTTTCGTTGAAATGCAAGAGTTGGAATATTTCAGTAGTGTTTTGTTGGTTTACCTGTCACAGTTACATTTTATTGATTTTTCAAAGTTCATTTTGAATTTCTTTTGTTGAACTGCAAGAGTTGGAATATTTCAGTAGTGCTTTGTTGTGGTTTAACTTGTCACAGTTCCATTCTCTTGATTTTTCAAAGTTCATTTTGAATTTCTTTCATTGAAATGCAAGAGGGGAATATTTCAGTAGTGTTTTGTCGTGGTTTACCTTGTCACAGTTACATTCTCTTGATTTTTCAAAGTTCATTTTGAATTTCTTTCGTTGAAATGCAAGAGTTGGAATATTTCAGTAGTGTTTTGTTGTGGTTTACCTTGTCACAGTTAAATTTTCTTGATTTTCAAAGTCATTTTGAATTTCTGTCGTTGAAATGCAAGAGTTGGAATATTTCAGTAGTGTTTTTTTATGGTTTACCTTGTCACAGTTACATTCTCTGATTTTTCAAAGTTCATTTTGGATTTCTTTCGTTGAAATGCAAGAGTTGGAATATTCAGTAGTGTTGTTGTCGTGGTTTACTTTGTCAGAGTTACATTCTCTTGATTTTTCAAAGTTCATTTTGGATTTCTTTCGTTGAAATGCAAGAGTTGGAATATTTCAGTAGTGTTTTGTCGTGGTTTACTTTGTCAGAGTTACATTCTCTTGATTTTTCAAAGTTATTTTGGATTTCTTTTGTTGAAATGCAAGACTTGGAATATTTCAGTAGTGTTTTGTCGTTGTTTACCTTGTCACAGTTACATTCTCTTGATTTTTCAAGGTTCATTTTGAATTTCTTTCGTTGGAATGCAAGAGTTGGAATATTTCAGTAGTGTTTTGTTGTGGTTTACCCTGTCACAGTTACATTCTCTTGATTTTTCAAAGTTCATTTTGAATTTCTTTCGTTGAACTGCAAGAGTTGGAATATTTCAGTAGTGTTTTGTTGTGGTTTACCTTGTCACAGTTACATTCTCTTGATTTTTCAAAGTTCATTTTGAATTTCTTTCATTGAAATGCAAGGGTTGGAATATATCAGTAGTGTTTTGTCGTGGTTTACCTTGTCACAGTTACATTTTCTTGATTTTTCAAAGTTCATTTTGAATTTCTTTCGTTGAACTGCAAGAGTTGGAATATTTCAGTAGTGTTTTCTTGTGGTTTACCTTGTCACAGTTACATTCTCTTGATCTTTCAAAGTTCATTTTGAACTTCTTTGATTGAAATGCAAGAGTTGTAATATTTCAGTAGTGTTATATCATGGTTTACCTTGTCACAGTTACATTCTCTTAATTTTTCAAAGTTCATTTTGAATTTTCTTCGTTGAAATGCAAGAGTTGGAATATTTCAGTATTGTTTTGTCGTGGTTTACCTTGTCACAGTTACATTCTCTTGATTTTTCAAAGTTCATTTTGAATTTCTTTTATTGAAATGCAAGAGTTGGAATATTTCAGTAGTGTTTTGTTGTGGTTTACCTTGTCTCAGTTTCATTCTCTTGATTTTTCAAAGTTCATTTCGGTTTTCTTTCTTTGAAATGCAAGAGTTGGAATATTTTTAGTAGTGTTTCGTTGTGCTTTACCTTGTCACAGTTACATTCTCTCGATTTTTCAAAGTTCATTTTGGATTTCTTTCGTTGAAATGCAAGAGTTGGATTATTTCAGTAGTGCTTAGTCGTGGTTTACTTTGTCACAGTTACATTCTCTTGATTTTTCAAAGTTCATTTTGGATTTCTTTCGTTGAAATGCAAGAGTTGGAATATTTCAGTAGTGTTTTGTCGTGGTTTACCTTGTCACAGTTACACTCTCTTAATTTTTCAAAGTTCATTTTAAATTTCTTTCATTGAAATGCAAGAGTTGGAATAATTTCAGTAGTGTTTTGTCGTGGTTTACCTTGTCAGAGTTACATTCTCTTGATTTTCAAGGTTCATTTTGAATTTCTTTCGTTGAAATGCAAGAGAGTTAGAATATTTCAGTAGTGTTTTGTTGTGGTTTACCCTGTCACAGTTACATTTTCTTGATTTTTCAAAGTTCATTTTGAATTTCTTTCGTTGATTTGCAAGAGTTGGAATATTTCAGTAGTGTTTTGTTGTGGTTTACCTTGTCACAGTTACATTCTCTTGATTTTTCAAAGTTCATTTTGAATTTCTTTCATTGAAATGCAAGGGTTGGAATATTTTCATTAGTGTTTTGTCGTGGTTTACCTTGTCACAGTTACATTCTCTTGATTTTTCAAAGTTCATTTTGAATTTCTTTCGTTGAACTGCAAAAGTTGGAATATTTCAGTAGTGTTTTCTTGTGGTTTACCTTGTCACAGTTAAATTCTCTTGATTTTTCAAAGTTCATTTTGAATTTCTTTCATTGAAATGCAAGAGTTGGAATATTTCAGTAGTGTTTTATCATGGTTTACTTTGTCACAGTTACATTCTCTTAATTTTTCAAAGTTCATTTTGAATTTTCTTCGTTGAAATGCAAGAGTTGGAATATTTCAGCAGTGTTTTGTCGTGGTTTATCTTGTCACAGTTACATTCTCTTGATTTTTCAAAGTTCGAAAAATCAAGAGAATGTAACTGTGACAAGGTCAACCACGACAAAACACTACTGAAATATTTCAACTCTTGCATTTCAACGAAAGAAATTCAAAATGAACTTTGAAAAATCAAGAGAATGTAACTGTGACAAGGTAAACCACGACAAAACACCACTGAAATATTCCAACTGTTGCATTTCAACGATAGAAATTCAAAATGAACTTTGAAAAATCAAGAGAATGTAACTGTGACAAGGTAAACCACAACAAAACACTACTGAAATATTCCAACTCTTGCATTTCAATGAAAGAAATCTAAAAATGAACTTTGAAAAAATCAAGAAAATGTAAGTGTGACAAGGTAAACCACAACAAAAACACTACTGAAATATTCCAACTCTTGCATTTCAATGAAAGAAATTCAAAATGAACTTTGAAAAATCAAGAGAATGTAACTGTGACAAGGTAAACCACGAAAAAAACACTACTGAAATATTCCAACTCTTACATTTCAATGAAAGAAATTCAAAATGAACTTTGAAAAATCAAGAGAATGTAACTGTGACAAAGGTAAACCATGACAAAACACTAATGTTGGGAGGTGGAGTCAAAAGCTGGGGAGATGGGGCCCCTTTGCGTCTCAAAATGCGCAAATTAAAAGTATTGAAAAATGGGGGGCAAAAGGCAGGGAGGGGGGGTCCTGGGGGCTCTTTGAGGGCCCCGGGGCCCTTTTGGGGCCCGGAGGGCCTTTGGGGGGGGGGCCCTTTTGGGGCCCGGAGGGCCTTTGGGGGTCCGGGGGCCTTTGGGGGCTCGGGGTGGGGGGGCATTGAGGGACCGGGACCTTTGGGGGCCGGGGGGTTCCTTCGGGGTTGAGGTAGGGGGATCGGAGTCCTTTGGGGTTGGGGTAGGGGGGTTTTTGGGGTAGGGGACCTCACAAGACTGTTCAAATGGAACTTGCGTATTATTACGACCACAGAGTTTCACCCTCAAATTATCTTCTAAATCATCTTCTAAAATCATCTTCTAAAATACCTCAAACTGTTTCGCTCAAATAATCTTCTAAAATGTCTCAAAACGGTTTCGCCCAAATAATCCCCTAAAAGTAATTTTTGCGTGTTCCTTTTGTTTTGGCATCCCTGCGCTGTCACATTTGAAATTCCTAGGAAACCCTTTCCCGCGTTAATCTCTTCATCTCATAGATGTTCTCTTCCCCACCGTTAATGCGCATGTGCAAACTTCGCCCGGAGACAATTCTCCTGGACGAACACCAACAAATCATGCAAACTTCACCCCGGAGACAATTCTCCTGAACGAACACCAACAAATAAATTTCTCGGAAATTCTCTCCCCTTCGATTACACAATCAATCTCTCGGAAATCCATTTCCCCTAGGGAGTCTATGCCCAAATATGGACTTCCCCTTGGACCTCCTGACAGGTTCCTACTTGGAAGAATGAACGATAGACTATCTATCAACAAGTGAAATAAAACCATTTTTATTCAATTCTGAAATAGTTTTATGCCAGTTTTGCCTCTCACTCAGACTATCTGTCTTGGCTTTTTTTGCCACGGTTCCTAACTTTTTATCTACTGTCCACCAACTTGAATTTAATTCAAAAATCAAACGCCTCATCGCCATAACGTCTCAAATATAAGACCATTGTCCAAAAAAATAGTTTGTTTTTTCCCTCAGACATATTGAAACGGGAATCTGATCCTAAATTTAAGTGTAAGAAAATAGAAATTTGTCCCTATTTACTGTAGTAATTGGGATGGTTTTTAAAGATATTTAACATAAGACAACCAAGAAAAGAAAAAAAATGTAATTAAATAACCGAGAAAACTAGGGTATTATCAACCAGTGGACAGAAAAGAAGCGAAACGACAAAACCAAATATTTCAGTTAGGACCTCCGCCAAGCCGTCTTCAGTGCTAAAGAAAAGAGAAGAAAAAAACTGACCTTTTGAAATAAACTCAATCAAAGCAGATGAGAAACTGAATCGAACAAACAAAAACCAAGTCGGAATAAATGAAAGACTATTAACCAATTAGATTGAGCAAGAATCCTCTGCCGAGAGATTGACTTAGCTTGCCCACTGACCCAATTTTCATTAAAAATGCAGTCATAGGATTTAAATGGTACTTTTGTAAAAAGCGGTAAGCGCGCGACAATTGCATTGAAGATCAGGTAGAATCAAAGTATAATCACCTACGGAACAAGTACTGACAAAACTCTCCAAAAGTGACCCCGCGTACCTCAGCGCCTCTAGACGCAAAATGCTGTACTACTTAATCGCTCCAAGCTAATAAGCCAATCTATTCTCCTAAAGTGGATTGAATTGTGTAACTACGGTATTTAGTTGTCAGGTTCGCATAGGTACGGAATCGTCTCCGGAGACGCGGACAAAGGGTCACTTTTTTTGTGTGGAGAGGATAGGTTTTGTCAGTACTTGTTCCGTAGGTGATTATGCTTTGGGTAAGATAAAACCGGTAATTATACGAGACACTGTATAAAGACAGGCATTACAAAGGTTTCTCACTCCGGGAACTATTTTGAAACTCTAGTTTTTTGGGGTTTAGGGGGACTAAAATATACCTAAGTTGATTTGATTATGTTAGGTTACGTATTTAATATATGCTATGCTTTATCCCACCCCCCCCCCTAATGTGCACATATATAGCCCAAATTTGTTTCTGAACCATTATATTTTCATCCTATTTTGTTTTATTTCATTAACGTTAACGAAACTTCACTTTTCGCAAGCTTACCGCTTTCTACAAAAGTACGATTTTAATTTAAGCCCAGGATAAATTTTACTGTAATCTGCTAATATTAATTTATTGTAAACTTTGTCTATAAGATGTCTAGTATCTCTATCACCATGAATGTCCGGAATTGGTGAATGTCGAAATTCGCAGGTGAATGTCTGAAATACTCTTTTTCTTCTTTGAATTTAATTATCGTTGGCAGTGAACTTTTTTCAGTTTTATGTAAGGTTTGAGGTGATAGGTTAGGTTTTTAATCCCTTTCTGAGATTTGTAACCTAATTTAATCTAACTGTAACTTTTACCATCAAAGCTTGCATAAGACTTTAAAAGTTGATTTGCAAAACTTATTCAATCCAAGCAGAGAAAAAGGAATTTCGGACATCTACCGGAGGTTGTCGCACAAGGCCTCTTTTTTTGTATTTTTTTAAATTTCCATTTCCATAGACTTTGAATCAGAATGTCAAGGGTTTCAATTTCTTATCGCGTATTTTTTTTTTTTTTTTAATCATAATTTTGTGCCTTATATTCGATTATTTTTCTGATAATTCACTATTTTTAAACGTAATGCACTTATTTCCTAAACTTGCCAAGCATTTCCATTCAATAGGCAATAGAGTTTATTGTTTACAACTACATTTCAGTACCTTCTAGTATGGTCTGCAGATCACTAAATCCATACCCCACCCCCTTGCCACTTGGAGGTTGGAGAGAAGCCTATGCATATGGTTCTAGAACCACTCAAAGTTGCATATTCAAAGAAGGATGACTTTTTATTATATTTATTGATTTATGAGATTTTCTTAATTTTACTATTTAATAGAGAGGATAAAACTATTGTAATGTACACAGAGAAATCACAGTACTAAAAACCTATTTGAATCTGCGATATTTTTCTGGTTGTCAGGTTACTTTCCAACCTTTTCTTGTTTATTGCTATTCCACACCTGTATGTCTAAGGTTCTTTGGTGTTTATCGGAGGAGGGGGGAAGATGTTTAGCAAATAAGTTAGACACGCAACAGTTTTTCTTAGATTTTGAAACGCCTATTTCTTACAATTTGAGATTGTATATATCTAATATTGGCATTATAACTAGTGAGACTGAAATCTTATCTGATAAATCAATCCAATATTTCTGTATCAATGACTTCAATGACTGTTATTAAGAAAATATTTATTTTTATTCTTTTTTTAAAGATAATTTTAGCCTAATTGTGAACTGAAAATTACTGATATCACAGCTGGTGTAAAACTATGAAAACCTTTATAGATCAGTTGTTTTTGTCAGGGTAAATACTTAATTTTGACTCCTAAATTAATATTCTTGTTTTTTATATCTGGCTCTTGTGTTTTCAGTACACCCCTAGTTTTTATAATAATACAAACATAGGGAAGTATAATTATTGGTTTAATTATTTACTTCAATCAGAAAAACTTTGTTTTAAATTAACTTCTGTAATAATCCACAGTTTGCCTTCCTTGCTGTTTATATTTTGGAAAAAAAAATTCTACAATTTTTAAGAAAATACACCCTTTTGAAAATTCTGACATAAATAGAACTGTTTATTTTAGTTTTATACCCCCTCTAGTTGACCTGAAAAATAAAACTAAAGACCATTTAGTTTTACATAGCAGTATTAGTACTATTTGAGATAGTATTGCCAGTAATAGTAGCAGTAATAACACTAGTTCTAGTAGCAGCAGTATTACTAACATATTGCCTTTCAATCAGTTGAACAACCCCCAATCAAGTCCTGGAAGTTCCAAATTAATACAATTAACCATTGCTATGATACATTCACATACTTCTTGAAATTTTCATCTTAATGCTCTTAGCCTTTAGAAGCAGTTGCGCCGGAAACAGTAGTTAGTAGAAAATGTAGCAGCGGTAGTAGTAGTATTAGTAGCAGCGTGCACGTATTGCCTTTTGCTGCCCTCCCCCCATGGCACTTCCTGGCTGAAGAGCCATGAAACAGAGATCAGCACCGCCGGCTTGGACCTTAAGGGTCTAGTGCCGTCAAACTTAATCACTTACTTTTACTTACTTACATATTGCCTTTTGGTCAATTGATCTTCCCCTTTAAGCATTCTCTGAGAGTTCTAACTTAATACACAAATCAATTCTTAAGATAGGCTCTTTTGACAATCTAAAAGCAAATACTGGTGTGTTGGTTTAGTTCAAATTTGCCCTCAATATTTCTCAAATTTACCTTCATAGACTTAGCCTTAATAGTGCTAGTATCTCTGTAGTGTTAGCGATAGTAGGAGAAGTAATAGTAGTATTAGTGTTGTGTTAGTAGTAGTAATAACAGTAGTATCAGTAGTATTAATATCATTAGTAGTATGTACATATAGCCTTTTGATCAGTTGAACATTTTCCTCATGATGCCCCAGAAGTTTCATTTTGATACAGTAAGCCGTTCCAGAAATATTGCTGATGTGCCCTTTTGACCCTCTTTTGACGTCCTTTTCATCTTAATACTCAATGCCTTACAAGTTGCTGGCTGAAGTAGTAGTTGGAGTAGTTTAGTAGCAGTAGTAGTAGTACTAGTAGTAGTAGTATTACTAAGAGATGCATTGGTAGTAGTGTTAGTTGTGGTAAGCATATATTACCATTTTGTCAATTGATCTTCCCCTTTAAGTATTCTCTGAAAGATCCAACTTAATACCCAAATCCGTTCTAAAGATACGTCCTTTTGGCAATCTGCATGTACATAGTGTGTCTTGATAGTTTAGTTCAAATTCCCCCTAAATATTCTCTCAAATTTTCACCTTCATACATGATAACTTAATTGTATTAGTATTATAGCAGCAGTGGTAGTAGTAGTAACAGTAGTAGCAGCAGTGTTAATAGCAGTAGTGACAGGTACAGGTTGCCTTTTGGTCAATTGAGCATCCCACTTATGATGCCCCAAAAGTTTCTTCCTAATACGGTAAGTCCTTCCAAAAATATTGCTGATATACCCATAACAGCAATCTGTATGCATATAGTATGTTTTGATTTACTTTAACTCTCCTCACAACGTTTCCTCAGATATTTATTTTAATATCCTCAGCCTAAGTAGTACTGCCGTCCTAGCCGAGTGGTTAGTGCACTGGACTTGAAATCCTGAGAACAGGGGTTCAAGTCCTGGTGTCGCTGGTTATTTGGTTTGGAACGGGGGTCAACGGTGGGACCCTGTAAGCTCAGCCACAGTCGACCCAGCTCTAAATGGGTACATGGAGAAATTTGTGGAGAAAACACGGAAAGCGTCGCATGATTTACCCCCAACCACGCATTGCACTCCCGACCAAAGGCAGTGAGTCAGGAGATCGCCGACCATTTGTCAGCAAGCGAAAAAGTTTAAGAAGTTAAAGTTTAGGACTACTCGCTAGAGAAGCAGAAGCAGTTTTAGTGATAGTAGTGGTAGTAGCGGTAGTTTTGGTAGCAGTAGAAGCAGTGATAGTTGTAGTAGTAGTAATAGTGTGCAAATATTGCATTTTTGGTCAATTGGTTATCCCCCTTATAATTTCCAGAAAGTTTCAAATTAAAATACTTAGTTATCCTTGGGTTACTTCCCTTTTACAACTTATATACACATAAAGTGTTTCCCCTGAGGGTCGTGGTGGGGGGGGGGGGGAGGTTAACATCTCCAAAGGCATTATTAGTGTTCCTTTCAACAATGACGAAGAAAATAAATCTCTCGAAATTTTGATTGGATGTTTGTTTTGGAAAATGATGGGCGCTTTGGGCGGGCTGGTTTCCCTCAAATCACTTTTCACTCTTACACAGGGCACGATAACTTCCAATTCCAAATCAAGTGTCACCATCTGAAGTTTATTTGACCACCCATTCCATAAAAACCCAAGATTCTTCCAATGCATAAACTGCAACCCTTGTCCCAGAGCTCTGGGGGGATGTGTCAACCCTGGAGGAATTGTTATTTGATATTTGAACTATCTTGAACAAAATGGCTATCTCAAAGTTTCAATCAGTTGTATTTGTGAAAAAGAGGTGTAGATGGGGGAGGGGGGCTAGATGCCCTCCATCACTTTTGATTCTTAAAAGGGAAATAGAACTTCAAATTTCCAATCAAATGAGCCTCCTCTAAAGTTACTACGACCACCCCTTCCATAAAAACCTTATATATCCTTGGGCATAACTTACAACCCTTGTCCCCAGCCTTTGTTTTTTTTTTCAACCCTGAAAGCTTTGTTATATGATATTCGGACTATTTTGAATAAATTGGCTATCTCATCATTTTTATTGCATGCATTTGAGGAAAAGAGGGCGTGGGTTGGTGGCCTATTTACCCTCCAATCAATTTCGACTCTTAAAACGGGCACTAGAATTTCTGATTTCCAATCGGTTGAGCCCTCTTCGAAGCTTATACAACCCGCTTTTCTTAAAATATTATATGCCAATAATAGGCAACTTGCAGAACTTATGACCTTTGCCCTTAGGGCTGTGGGGGTGTCATCCTGAAACACATATTTACTAAATCTTTCAACTACGCTGAGCAAAATAGATATCTCAAAAATTTGATGTATTGGGGAACTAATGGGAGTGGGGGGGGGGCTAGTGGCTCTTCAATCACTTTCGACTATTAAAAAGGGCGGCAGAATTTGCAATTTCCAGTCAGTTGTTTCCTAAGTTTCTACGACAGCTTTTTCTGCACGAAGTGTCTTGTTCTAAAACAAACAAATAACTAAATAATACATTTATACCGCCATCGTCCTTTACCTAGGCAGCACTGTTGCGCTGCTAAATATTAGATAAAAGCTAAAAACGAAGATTTTGATTATTTAACTTTTAATAATCAGTTTAATTTTAGCAAGAATTATAATAATCTTATTCTATATTTTCTTATTATCTTATTTTTTGTTTCTTTTTTGCAATTCTTTTTCTGAATTTATGACCGCTTTTTACTTGAATTATCAAATACCTTTTTTTAAAGATTACCCGCCCCAAAAAATCCTTTGTTTTGGACCCTTTTTTGGGAGTGGGGAAGGGGGGCTTTTCTGAAAAAAATGTTCTGTACATTAGGCTTCTTTTATTCAAACGACGTGCAGCAATTATTTTCTAATAAATTAGGGACCAAAAGTGTTTTGACCAAACTTGGGCCGACCAACCCCCTTTCCTCAACAGAATATTTGAACTTTTTCTTGAGCTTTCAAAAAAAAAGATTCAGCGCATGTGCTTGATCTCAAAGTGTGTATGCAGTGCCTTACTTTGGTGCAGCTAAGCTTAGAATCGTCCTCTGAGCAACTGCCATCTCCTAGACTTTTTGCCTCTACCTCCTCCCGAGATTAGTTTTCTTTTATATATTTTCAAGAGAATGATATTTTCATTGACACAAATCCTTTTTTTGAAGTTTTTTTTTTTTTTTCATTGGTTTCTATATAAGAATAAAATAGTTTCTTTGATAAAATGGTTTCTTTGCAAAAAAGGTAAATTGAATTGCCCCTATAGATGACTTTTTAAAAGATAGAAGTGGACAGATGTTCACCGTTTAGCCATCCTTGTATCAGTAAAACGCAAGCATCCACGCGAACAGGACCCCTGATGTGATCGGATGATCCCCCGGAGATTCTTAGGGTAAATTTCTAAGGGCACTAAATGCAAGTGGAAATGTGCAAGTCAACAAAACACCTCATATAATTAGTATGTAAGAGATAAGATGAGGGTGGATAAAAAGTTAGAGCTTTTCGTCATGAAAGCTGAAAAGCGACTTTCTTTTGATTTACAACAGCGGACCGTACTAAAGTCAGACAGAAAATTGTGGTGGGGAATACAAATTACCAAAAATTAAATTCAGCAGATGATCTGACTAACGTAAGTCACAAATTTCATTAGTTAAAATTATTTCACTATGCATTAGTATTTTCCTTTATAAATATATGTGATATTATAATAATAGGCACCCCTCCCCCATGCCTTCTGAAGAATAATAGATAAAACCCCTCCAGAGCAATTACTGTCGCATAGTGCGTCAAATCAACATTTTAGTGGCTGTGTTTTTTTTTACAGGGGCAAGTAGCAATCTTATCGCCCAAACCTTGCTGTGGCGGGGATCGAACCTAGGGCCCCGTATTCCTTATTTTATTCCTTATTTTGTGCTCTTGTAGTATCCTAGATTAGACGCCCTACATAAGTCAACATCTAAATAAAATAAAGTAATTAGATTATTTTCATTTAACTATTTCCTTATTTTTTTTCATATTCTTAATTTTTTCTTTTTTTATATATCTTTAATAATAATGGAATGATATACCACTAAATTCCTTATTTTACGCTCTTCAAATATCATATTTGCGTTTTTGACAGTACACCCCCCCCCTCCCTCCTGATTGGCCTTGATATAGATCATAGGCAGCGCGCTAGCGCTGCCTAAGTAAAGAACGATGTGGGCACAATGTGTTTTTGGTTTTTTTCTCCATACCTGGGCACTTCGTATCAAAGGAGTTGTCGTAGAAACTTCGAAAAGGGCCCATTCAATTAAAAATTATAGTGGCTAGTGCCCTTTTTAATAGTCAAAAGTGATTGGAGGGCAACTAACCCCCTCCCCCCCCACACCCATCATTCCCCCAAAAACATTCCATCAAATTTTGAGATAGCCATTTTTTCGGCGTAGTTGATTTCCAGATAGAAAATATCTTTTTGAGGAGGACACTCCCCCACAATCCTCAGGGTAAGGGTTTTAAGTTATGCCCTGGGGGCATATAAGGTTTTTATAGAAGGCGTTGTCGTAAAACTTCAAAACAGGCTCATTCGATTGGAAATTCGAAGGGCTAGTACCCTTTTTAGTAGTCGAAAGTGATTCGAGGGTGACTAGCCCCCCCCCCCACACCCATCATTCTCCCAAACACATCCCATCAAAATTTTGAGATAGCCATTTTGTTCGGCGTAGTTGATTTTCAGATAGAAAATGTCTTTTTTAGGAAGATACTCTCCCATAACCCATCAGGGCAAGGGTTTTAAGTTATGCCCTGGGGGCATATGAGGTTTTTATTGAAGGCGTTGTCGTAGAAACTTCAAAAAAGGCACATTCGATTGGGAATTCAAAGGGCTAGTGCTCTTTTTAATAGTCAAAAGTGATTGGAGGGCAACTAGCCCCCACCCCCAGGCCCATCATTTTTCCAAACACATCCAATTAAAATTTTGAGATAGCCATTTTGTTCAGCGTAGTTGATTTCCAGATTGAAAATCTGCTTTTGAAGAGGACATTCCCCCGCAACCCTCAGGGCAAAGGTTTTAAGTTATGCCCCGGGGGCATATAAGGTTTTTATAGAAGGTGTTGTCGTAGAAACTTCAAAACAGGCTCATTTGATTGGAAATTCTAGTGCCGTTTTTAAAAGTCTAAAGTGATTGGAAAGGCAACTAGCCCCCCCCCCCCCACGGCCATTATTCCCCCAAACAAATCCAATCAAAATTTTGAGATAGCCGTTTTGTTCAGCGTAGTTGATTTTCAGATAAAAAACATGTTTTTGAGGAGAAAACTCCCCAACAACCCTCAGGACAAAGGTTTTAAGTTATGCCCAGGGGCATATAATTTTTTTTTATAGAAGGCGTTGTCTTTGAAGCTTCAAAACAGGCTCACTCGATTGAGAATTCAAAGGGCTAGTGCCCTTTTTAATAGTTGAAAGTGACTGGAGGGCAACTAGCCCCCCGCACCCCTCATTCCCCCAAACACATCCAATCAGAATTTTTAGATAGCTATTTTGTTCAGCGTAGGCCAGATAGAAAATATGTTTTTTAGGAGGACACTCCTCCACAGGACACTCCCCCACAACCCTCACGGCAAGGGTCTTAATTTATGCCCTAGGGGCATATAAAGGTTTTTATAAGAAGGCGTTGTCGTAGAAACTTCAAAACAGGCTCATTCGATTGAAATTCAAAGGGCTGGTTCCCTTCTTAATAGTCGAAAGTGATTGGAAGGGAACTAGCCCCTCCCACACGCCCATCATTCATTCCCCCAAACAAATACAATCAAAATTTTGAGATAACCATTTTTTTTCAGTGTAGTTGATTTCCGGATAGAAAATATGTTTTTGAGGAGGACACTCCCCCACAACCCTCAGAGCAAAGGTCTTAGGTTATGCCCTGAGGGCATATAAGGTTTTTATAGAAGGCGTTGTCATAGAAACTTCAAAAGGGGCTCATTCGATGGAAATTCAAAGGGCTAGTGCCCTTTTTAAGAGCCGAAAGTGATTGGAGGGCAAAAAGCCCCCCACGTCCACCATTAACCCAAACACATCTAATCAAAGTTTTGAGATAGCCATTTTGTTTAGCGTAGGCTAGTTGATTTCCAGATATAAAATATTTTTTTGAGAAGGACACTCCCCCAGAACCCTCAGGGCAAGGGTTTAAGTTATGCCCTGAGCGCATATAAGGTTTTTATAGAAAGCGTTATCGTAGAAACTTCAAAAAAGGCTAATTCGTATTGAAATTCAAAGGGCTAGTGCTCTTTTTAATAGTCGAAAGTGATTGGAGGGCCACTAGCCCCCCCCCCCTCCACGCCCATCATTCCCACAAACACATTCAATCAAAATTTTGAGATAACCATTTTGTTCAGTGTAGTTGATTTCCAAATAGAAAATATGCTTCTGAGGAGGACACTCCCCCACAACCCTCAGGGCAAGGGTTTTAAGTTATGCCCAGGGGGCATATAATGTTTTTATAGAAGGCGTTGTCATAGAAACTTCAAAACAGGCTCATTCGATTGAAAATTCAAAGGGCTAATGCCATTTTTAATAGTCAAAAGTGATTGGAGGGCAACTAGCCCCCCTCCCTCCACGCTCATTATTCCCCCAAACACATCCAATGAAAATTTTGAGATAGCCATTTTGTTCAGCGTAGTTGATTTACAGATAAAAAATATGTTTTTGAGGAAGATACTCCGCCACAGCCCTTGGCAAGGGTTTTAAGTTATGCCCTGGGGGCATATAAGGTTTTTATAGAAGACGTTGTCGTAGAAACTTCAGAAACAAGCTCATTCAATTTGAAATTCAAAGGGCTAGTGCCCTTTTTAATAGTCGAAATTGATTAGTAATATTTTTTTTTTGTTGTTGTTGTTTAGACCAGGGCACTTCGTATCGAAGGAGTTTTCGTCGGAACTTCGAAAGGGGCTCATTCGATTGAAAATAGAAAGGGCTGATGCCCTTTTTAATAGTCGAAAATTATTGGAGGGCAACTAATCCCCCTTCCACTCCCACCCCCCATTTGCCCATTATTTTTAAAAAACTAAATGTTTCCCCAAGATTAAATCAAAATGCACTCCATTAAACAAAAACTCCATTAAACAAAAAATGAGCAAAAATAAAATCAAAAATCTACCAAGCTCGAAACTACACAAATCAGCATCGATAAATAAATGAAACCCAAAACGAACAGAAATTACAATAAATAACCGAGTCAAACTCAAAACGAGGAGAAATTAACATAAGTTGGGCGCAAAACTCCTACGCCTTCCCAAGGCCAGAACAAAATTTGTACTTTACTGAAAAAATACAAATGAATGTGCATTGTCAGTTTAATATACATATACTGATATTTAGTAATCAAAATGTTAATATTATTTGATTTATTAAAGTTATAAAAGTAAAAAAAATTATATTTTTTCAGTAAAGTGCAAATTTTGTTCTGGCCTTGGGAAGTTATAGGGCTTTTGCGCCCAACTTATGTTAATTTTCCTCATTTGAGTTTGACTCTTTTAATTATTGTAATTTCTGTTCGTTTTGGGTTTCATTTATTTATCGATGTTGATTTGTGGTAGTTTCACGCTTTGTAGATTATTTGATTTATTTTTGCTAATTTCTTGTTTAATGGAGTTCTTTACTTTTCTTTGAAAAACTTATTTTGTGGAAAAAGTTTTTAATTTAATTACTATTAAAGAATAAATGAAACCCAAAACGAACAGAAATTAAATAAACAATCATAGCAAAAAAATACAACAAGTAATAATATAAATGAGCAAATTGATCTTAAAGCGATTAATGCTTAGATTGAATATGAATATCAAACTTAAAACGAAAAAAAAAAAAAACATTTTCCTGTTGAAGTATAAATGAAACTTAAAACGAACAGAAATTAGATAAACAATCAATTCAAACAATCATACAATCGATATTAATGTAAATTAATAAATAAATCTTAAAATGAATGATACTTGAATTGAATATGCAAATCAAGCTTGAAACGAACAAAAATCACCACAAACAAGAGTTTGGGTATGACCTCCTTCTCGCACTGTAAAAGTCTAAGACCTACTGCGTCATTGGCGCTTTACTGAAAACCAATTTTATGACAAATATTTTCTTTTGTACTTAATATTGAAAATAAACATTAAATTAAAAAGACGAATATAGTTTCCCTACAAACAAGTGTTTGGATACTGCCTCCTTTCCTAACTGTAAGTATAAACCAAATGCCTACTGCGTCATTGGCGCTTAACTGAAAACGGATTATATTACAAATATTTTCTTTTCCAGTTCTTACAGTATTGAAAATTAAAATACAATTACAGTGAAATAAATTCTTGAACTGATGGATCTTTCAACAATTAATATCATTATATATCAAATATTCAATTTGATGCTGTTTATACTTTCCAAGACTGTTCAAGACATATATAGTTTTCAGTAAAGCGCCAATGACGCAGTAGGGTTTAGACTTTTGCAGTGAGAGAAGGAGGTCATACCCAAACTCTTGTGTGTGGGGATTTTTGTTTGTTTCAAGCTTTATTTGCATATTCAATTTAAGTTCCACTCGTTTTAAGATTTAATTTCAATGTCCTTTATTTAACTTCTGTTCGTTTTAATTTTCATTTATACTTCAATAAGAAAACATTTTTTTTCGTTTTAAGCTTGATATTCATATTCAATCCAAACATTACTCGCCTTAAGATCTATTTATTCATTTATATTATTGCTTGTTGTATGTTTTTGCTATGATTGTTTTTTTAATTTCTATTCGTTTTGGGTTTCATTTATTCTTTAATAGTAATTTCTGTTCGTTTTGAGTTTTAATTTTAAAAGGTATTTGTATGTGCTGAGCTTAAGCTTAAAATGGCCTTAAGTTTTCTTTGAAAACCTTATTTTTCGGAAAGTTTTTTTAAATTAATTTTTGTTCGTTTTTTTGATTTCAAGTTTTTAAAAAATTTCAAAATCAAGTTTTTAAAACTTCAAATATTTCAAAATCAAAACTGATATTAACAAATCAAAAAAAATGGGTTTGGAGTTTTTATTATCTGATGTTTGAACTATTTCTAACAAAATTGCTATTTGAAAATTTTTATCGGATGGGTTTGGGGAAAAAGGGTGTGGGGGGACTAGATTAAGCTTCAGTCTCTTTTGACTCTTTAAAAGTGAACTAGAACTTTCTATTTTCAATCAAATAAGCCCTCTGAAGTTTATACGAGTATCACTTCTATAAGAACCATATATATCCCCAGAGTATAACTTACAACGCCTATCCCTGGGCCCTGGAGGTTGTGTCGACCCTCTCTGAAGTTTATACGAGTATACCTTCCATAAGAACCATATATGCCCCCAGAGCAATGCTTACAACGCATGCCCCGACCCTGGGGGGGGGACTTCGACACAGGAGTTTTTCTTATCTGATCTTTGAATTATTTTTAACGAAATGACCATACGTAAAGGAGTTTTGTTATATGATCTTTGAACTATTTTTAACAAAATGGCTAACTCAAATTTTTTATCAGATGTATTTGGGGGAAAAAGGCTTGGGGGGCAGTTGCCTTCTGATCACTTTTGACTCTTAAAAAGGGCACTAGAACTTTCGATTTCCAATCAAATGAGCCCCCTTTGAAGTTAATACGATGACCCCGTCTATATGAAGTCCTTCTAGAAAAAAAATGAAATGGAGTGTTGGGGGAGGCTAGCTGCCCTCCAATCACTTTTAACTCTTAAAAAGTGAATTACAACTTTCAATTTCCAATCAAATGAGCCCTCTAGGAATTGTATACGTGCATCCCTTCCATAACAACCATATATGCCCCCAGGGCATAACTTACAACGCCTACCCCGGGCCCTGGGGGGCTGCGTCGACACCGGAGTTTTTTGTTTTCAGAACTTTGAGCTATTTTTTAACAAAATGTCTATCTCAAAATTTTTATCTGATGCATTTAGGGCGTGGAGGAGGGAGGCTAGTCACCCTCCGATCTCTTTTGACTCTTAGAAAGTGACAAAGAACTTTCAAGTTCAAATCAAATGAACCCTCTCCAAAGTTTATACGAGCATCCCTTCCAAAAGAACAATATATTCCCCTAGAGCATTACTCATAACCCCTGCCTCCGGGCCCTGGCGGGTTCCGTCGACACAGGAATTTTCTTATCTGACCTTTGAACTATTTTTAATGAAATGGTCATTATAAAAATTTTATCGGATGGGTCGGGGGAAAAAGGGTGTGTGTGGGGGGGGGGGGGGGCTAGTTGCCCTTGGATATCTTTTGACTCTTAATAATTGAACTAGAACTTTCAATTTCCAATCAGTGAGCCTCCTCTGAAGTTTATACGAGCATCCCTTCATAAGAACCATATACGCCCCCAGGACAACACTTACAACGCCTATCCCCTGGGCTCTGGGTGCTTTTTTTTTTATCTAATTTTTGAACAATTTCAAAGACACTGGCTATCTCAAAATCGGTAGTGGACGGGTTTGGAGAAAAAAGAGCATGAGGGGGGCTAGTTTAACTCTCTTGACTCTTAAAAAGTGAACTAGAACTTTCAATTTCCAATCAAATGAGCCTTCTATGAAGTTTATACGAGCATCCCTTTCTTAAGAACCATATATGCTCTTAAGGCATAACTTAGAACGCCATCCCCTGTTCCCGGGGGATTTTATTGACACCGGAGTTTTTTTCTTATCCGACCTTTAAACTATTTTTTAACAAGATGTCTATCTCAAAATTTTCAGCAGATGGGTTTTGAAAAAGAAGGCATGGGGGTGGGGGAGCTTCCCTCGGATCTCTTTTGACTAATAAAAAGTGAGCTCGAACTTTCAATATCCAATCAAATGAGCCCTCTCTGAAGTTTATACGAGAATCCCTTTCATACGAACAATATATGCCCCAGGGCATAACTTACAACCCCTTCCCCTGGGCCGCGGGGGGGGGTTGTTACGACACCTGAGTTTTTGTCATCTGACTTTTGAGAAATTTTTAACTTGATAGCTATTTCAAAATTTTACTGGATGCATTTGTGGAAAAAGGGGCGTGGGAGGGGGGCTAGTTGCCCTGCAATCTCTTTTGACTCTAAAAAACTTAACTAGAAATTTCAATTTCCAATCAAATGAGCCATCTCTGAATTTTTTACTAGCATCCCTTCAATAAGAACCATATATTCCCCAGGGCATCACTTACAACACTGCCCTCTGGCCCTGGGAGGCTGTGTTGACCCCTGAGTTTTCGTTATATGGTTTTTGAACTATTTAAAAAAAAAACATCTCAAAGTTCTTATCGGATGGGTTTGAGGAAAAAGGGTGTGGAGGGGGGGGGGGCTAGGTGCCCTCAATCTCTTTTGACTCTTAAAAAGTGAACTAGAACTTTCAATTTCCAATCAAATGATCACTCTTTGAAGTTAATACGGGCATCCCTTCCATAAGGCCAATATATGCCCCCAGGGCATAACTTACGATGCCTGCCCCTGGGCCCTGGTGGGTTGTGTCGACACCGGAATTTTGTTATATGATCTTTGAACTATTTTTAACAAAATAGCTATCTTAAAATTTTTATTGGATGCATTTAGGAGGGGGGAGCTGGTTACCCTCCAATATCTTTTGACGCTTAAAAAGTGAACTAGAACTTTCAATTTCCAATCAAGTGAGCCCTCTCTGAAGTTTATACGAGCATTCCTTCCATAAGAACCATACGTATATGCCCCCAGGGCATAACTTATAACCCTTGCCCGAAAAGACTGTGGGGGGAATGTCCTGCTCAAACATATAATTTCTAAAAATTACAACTACGTTGAACAAAATGGCTATATCAAAATTATGATTGGATGTGTTTTGGGAAATGGTGGGCGTGGAAGGGGTGTCAGTTGCCTTAGAATCACTTTCGACTATTAAAAAGGGAACTAGCCATTTAAATTTCCAATCGAATGAGCCGTTTCTGAAGTTTCTACGATAACGTTGTCTATACAAAAACCTTATATGCCCCCAGGGCATAACTTACAACCCTTGCCTGAGGGCTATGGGGGAGTTATCATCCTCTTCTTTTCAAAGCAGCAAAAGAGGTCGTGCCGCAGCAAAGTGGCGTTTTAAGCAATAAAAGAGGTTGTGCCACAACAAAGTGGCGTTTTCTTTTTTAAGCAACAAGAGGTCGTGCTACAGCAAAGTGGCGTTTTTAAGCAATAAAAGAGGTTGTGTCACAAAAAAAACTTGTGAGCGTTTTCTTTTTAAGGAACCAAAGAGGTCGCGTTACTGCAAAGTGGTATTTTCTTCTTTAAGCAGCAAAAGGGGTCGTGCCACTGCTAAGTGGTGTTTTCTGCCATTTTTTTCCAGTTGCGATAAATTTTGGCGCAGAGATGGATAACCAGCAAGGGAATAAAAATTCTACGATATCCAATCGATTTTCTTTAGCTCCCCCCCCCCTCTTTGAAAATGTTAAAAATCACATTTTTATATGGTCACAGTGTGTATCTTATTATTTATTTCTAATTCTTTTTTCTGCCGGGGCTAGCATGTTACTGACAGGATTTAGAAAGATGTTAAATCGCTTAGCTAATGCCTCTTTCTACCCGTCTCTTACAAATTCATCTTAATAACTACACCGTAAAGTGTCAGATGACATCTTCTAGAGCGGAAAGGCTTGGAATTGTAATAAGGGTACCATTATAAACCCCATGGTCGAAAACCCTTAACTTGAGGTTTGCAATCCCTTTTTTTGCATACCCCCCTCCCAGGCAGTGGCGTAATTTCGTCAAAATCCTGGGAAGGGGGGCAAAGTTGGAGCCAATTTTCCCAGATCAAGTAAAATGACAGTAAAAAAACTAAAAAATAAGCCATTTGGTACCATAAAGGTACTATTTAGTACTACAAATCATGGCAGTGCAATCATGCTGCCTAAGTAAAGAACGATGTTGGCACAATGTATTATTATATTTTTTTTTCCTTTAGACCAAGGCACTTCGTATCGAGGAAGTTGTCGCAGAAACTTCAAAAAGGGCTCATTCGATTGGAAATAGGAATGGCTAGTGCCCTTTTTAATAGTCGAAAGTGATTGGAAGGCAACTAACGCCCCTTCCACGCCCAACATTTCCCAGAATACATCCAATCAAAATCTTGAGATAGCCAATTTGTTCGACGTAGTTGATTTCCAGATAGAAATTATAGTTTTGTGGAAGACACCCCCCACAGCCCACAGGAAAATGGTTGTAAGTTATGCCCTGGTACATATAAAGTTTTTATGGGAAGATTTGTCGTAGCAGCTTCAAAAAGAGCTCATTCGATTGGAAATTCAATGGGCTAGTGCCCTTTTTAATATTCGAAAGTGATTTGAGGGCAAGTAACCCCATCTTACGCCCAACTTTTCCCCAAACACATCCAATAAAATTTTGAGATAGCCAATTTGTTCAACGTAATTGAAAGTTCTGGAAATTAGGTCTTTGAGGATGACAACCCCCACACAGCCCTCAGGGCAAGGGTTGTAAGTTCTGCCCTGGGGGCATATAAGGTTTTATAGAAAGTGTTGTCGTAAAAACTTCAAAAAGGGCTCATTGATTGGAAATTGAAATGGCTAGTGACCTATTTGATGGGTCGAATGTGATTGGAAAGCCACTAACACTCCTTCCACGCCCACCGTTTCCACAAGCACATCCATCAAAATTTTGAGATAGCCATTTTGTTCAACGCAGTTGAAAGTTTTGGAAATTAGGTCTTTAAGGATGACAGACCCCCCCCCCCCACAGCCCTCAGGGCAAGGTTTGTAAGTTATTCCCTGGGGGCATATAAGGTTTTTATAGAAAGCGATGCGATGTTGTAGAAACTTCAAAAAAGGGCTCATTCAATTGGAAACTGAAAGGGCTAGTGTCCTTTTTAATAGTCGAAAGAGATTCAAGGGCAACTAACCCTCCTCTCACGTCCACGATTTCCCCAAACACATCCAATCAAAATTTTGAGATATCTATTTTGTTCAACGTAGTTGAAAGTTCTGGAAATTAGGTCTTTGAGGATAATAATCCCCTCAGAGCCCTCGGGGCAAGGGTTGTAAGTTTTGCCTTGGGGGCATATAAGGTTTTATAAAATGTTTTGCCGTAGGAAACTTCAAAAAGCGCTTATTTGATTGGAAATTGAAAGGGATAGTGCCCTTTTTAATAGTCGAAAGTGAATGGAGAGTAATTACACCCTCTCTCACGCCCACCATTTCCCCAAACACATTCAATCAAAGTTTAGAGATAGCCATTTTGTTCAACATAGTTGAAAGTTCTGGTAATTATGCGTTTGAGGATGACAAAACCCCCAGAGCCCCCAGGGCGAAGGCTGTAATTTATGCCCTGGGGGCATGTAAAGTTTTTATAGATAGCGCTGACGTAGGAACTTCAAAAGGGGCTCATTCAATTGGAAATTGAGATGGCTAGTGTCCTTTTTAATAGTCGAAGGTGATTGGAGGGTAACTAACCCCCTCTAACGCCCACCATTCCCCCAAACACATCCGATCAAAATTTTCAGATAGCCATTTTGTTCAAACGTATTTGAAAGTTCTGGAAATTGGAACTGGAACCGGAGGACGAATACCCCGCCCCCCCCCTTTAGCGTATCATTTCCCCAAACCCTTCCGATCAACATTTTGATATATCCATTTTGTTGAAGGTAGTTGAAGGGTCCGAAAATTATATCTTTCAGTATGACGACCCCCCACAGCCCCTTAGTGCTAAGATTGTAAGTTATGCCCTGGGGGGCATAAAGGTTTTTATAGAAAGCGTTGTCGTAAAAACTCCAAAAAGGGTTTTTTGGAAATTGGGAGACCTATTCTTTTTAATAGTCGAAAGCAATCGGAGGGAGAATCACCCCCCCCCCCCTCCAACGCCCATCCATTTCCTCAAAAATTTACGATAAACATTTGATATATCCATGTTCTTCAACGTAGTTCAAAGGTCTGGAAATTTGAGGATGACACCCTCCCCCACCCCCAATAGCCCTCAGGACAAGGGTCGTAAGTTATTCCCTTAGGGCATATAAGGTTTTATAAAAGTTTTTGTCATAGAAGCTTCAAAAAGGGCTCGTTCGATTGTATTGAGAAGACTAGTGCCTTTTTATTAGTCAAAAGTGATCAGAGGGCCAAGACCCAACCCCACGCCCTTCATTTCCCCGAACACTTCCAATCTAAATTGAGATAGCCATTTTGTTCAACGTATTGAAAGAGCTCATTCGTAAAATAGCTCATTCGATTGGAAATTGAAAGGGCTAGTGCCCTTTTTAATAGTCGAAAGTGTTTGGACAGCAAACTAACCCCCCTCCCACGCCCACCTTCCTCCAAACACATCCAATCAAAATTTTGAGATAAGTATTTTGTTCAACGTAATTGAAAGGTCCATAAATTATGTCTTTGGGGATAACACTCCCCCCCCCCAGAAGCCCTTAGGGAAAGAGCTGTAAGTTATGCCCTGGGGCAGATAAGGTTATTTAGAAAGACTGATCGTGTATACTTCGGAGGGGGGCTCATTGGATTGGTAATTAGAAGTTCTAGCGTCTTTTTAAGATTGTGAGTGATTGAAGGGTGGATACCCCCACGACAGCCTCGTATTGTTTTTAAAGAAGGGGTTGTCACAGACACTTCAAAAAGGGCTTATTCGATTGGAAATTGAAAGTGCTAGATATACTTTTTTTTTATAGTAGAAATTGATTGAAGGGCAACTAACCCCCTCACACGCCCACCATTTTTCCAAACACATCAAGTCAAAATTTTGAGATAGCCATTTTTTAACGTAGTTGAAAGTTCTGGAAATTAGGTCTTTGAGGATGACAACCCCCCCCCCCCCAAAGCCCTCAGGGTAGGGACTGTAAGTTCTGCAATGGGGGCACATAAGGTTTTATAGAAATCGTTGTTGTAGATACTTCAAAAAGGGCTTTAATAGTCGGAAGTGATTGAAGGGAAACTAAACCCCCCTATCACGCCCCCCATTTCCCAGAACACATTCAATCAAAATTTGAGATAGCCATTTTGTTCAACGTAGTTGAAAGGGCCGGAAATTATGTCTTTGAGGATGAAAAACCCCCACAACCCGCAGGGCAAGGGTTGTAAGTTATTTCCTGGGATATATGAGGTTCTTATAGAAAGCATTGTCGTAAAAACTTCAAAAAGGGCACATTCAATCGGAATTCAGAGGGCTAGTGCCCTTATTAATAGTCAAAAGCAAACCGCGCAGATCATTTCTCCAAACAATTCCGATCAACATTTTTGATATAGCCTTTTTTGAACGTAGTAGAAGGGTCTGGAAAATTATGTCGTTGAGTATGACAACCCCCCCGCACAGCCCTCAGGGCTAAGGTTGCAAGCTATGCCCTGGGGGTATCTAAGGTTTTAAGCGTTGTCGTAAAAACTTCAAAAAGGGCTCATTCGATGGGAAATTAAGAGGACTATTGCCCTTTTTAACAGTCGAAAGTAATCGGAGGGAGTATCACTCCCCCCTACGCCCATCATTTCCCCAAACATTTCCGATCATTATTTTGATATGACCATTTTGTTCAACGTAGTTCAAAGGTTTGTAAATTATGTCTTTGAGGATAACAAATCCCCCCAGCCCTCAGGGCAAGGGTTGTTAGTTATGCCCTGGGGACATATACGGTTCTTATAGAAAGCATGGTCATATAAACTTCGCAGAGGGGTTGTTGGACTGGTAATCAGACGCTCTAGTGCTCTTTTTAAGAGTCAAAGTGATCGTAGGGCAGCTAAAACCCTCTCCCCCCCCCACACACACACATGTCTTATTGTCCCGAAATGTATGTAATACTAATAATAATAATAATAATAATAATAATAATAATAATAAAATAATAATAATAATAATAATAATAATAATAATAATATATTGAAAACTCGTCGTATACAATAAATGTACAATGACAGAGTATACAAAAATGCGAAAAGAGGAAACATAAAGATAACATACTCAAAAATTACAACAGAAACAACAACTTCTTCGAAAATAGCAACAAGGACAACAACTTCTGAAAGAAAGAAAAAAAAAGAAAAAAAGAAAAAACAAGAGGGAAAATTAAACAAGCAAACTATTATTCTTCATCTATGTAGAACTGTTTCTCTGATGCTCAATCCTAATGAAATATACTTAAGTATGATAAAAATATAATGCTTTGAAACAAACTTGTCTATATGTTTGCATATTAGGGGTCGGGTGGTGGTAAAGTACAGCGGGTATGCATGCCTGATGTGTTAGGTACAATTATTCTGCATATTCTGTAGTAAGATTTGTTTTTTAACTTCACACTGTCCAACTACTTTAGCCCCCCCCCTTTCTAGTGTGCAAATATACAGCCCAGAATATATATTTTCCATCTATTCTGTCACTTCTCTTAGTCTTGTCTCACGCTAAGCTGAAAGAAATTAAAAAAAATCAGGTTCAATTGAAAAAACGCCTACAAGGGAGATCTAAAAGTTGTGTAAATACTTTAGGGAATTCGGAGATGAGTGATTTTAGCACGCGGGATGAAAAAAGTGTTTGCCAGAGTGCAAGCTTCGGTGTCACGAAGCTATATGGTGGATATGATCAATGACGAAGATAGCTATATGGTGGATATGATCAATGAGATCATATGGTGAGCTTACAGAGTCACGCCACTGACCTCCGTCCCAAATGAAATAATTGAGAACACCAGGATTCGAACCCTCGTCCACTGGGACATAGGATCCTAAATCCAGCTCACCAATCTACTTGGCTAGGAGGGCTTAATGAATGCTTCATCATTTTTTTAGTAGGTCAAGTTTTCTCACTACGATCAGTTTTTAATCATCAGTTTTCCCATGCGTCTGAATGGATCACAATAGTGGAAACTGGCACTAGTGTCGAAAAGAAAGATCATATGGCACTTGGTGATTTTCCTTGGCCCTAAACTGCTGTATACCCGCCCTTTTGGGTATTTTAGGAAGTGTTAAGAAAGGACCATCCTTTAACTATTTGGTGAAAGGTCAACTAGACAAGCTTAAGGTCAAAACTTGACTTTAACTTGGATCTTAACACTAGCGTTTTTTTTTTTTTTTAAACCAACTAGCTTAAAAACCAGTCAACTAGACTACATAACCTGCCAAGATTTTACCAAAGCTAAATAGTAACCACCAGCTTAAAGTTAACTAGACTACATAACCTGTCAACATTTTACCAAAGCTAAAACAGTAACCACCAGCTTAAAGTCAACTAGACTTCATAACCTGCCAAGATTTTACCAAAGCTAAAATAGTAACCACCAGCTTAAAGTCAACTAGACTAAATAACCTGCTAAGATGTCACCAAAGCTAAGATTTTAAACCACCAGCTTAAAGTCAACTACATGACCTGCTAAATCTTTACCAAAGTTAGCCTAGACCTACTTTAGTACCGACCGGATTTCAGCATAAAACAAATTTTGAAACCAAAAAACGCGTTTTTTGTTCACTTACTGAGAAATTTTGGCTTAACCGCATAATATTGTGGATTAAGTGGCCTAAATCTATCATTCAATTTTCTTTAAAATTTAGTATTTCTTTTAAGGAAGTAGCCAGTGGCTATACTGATAGCAGCAACTACTAGTTTTAATTTTCATCCTCCCGTGTTAACTCACCAAAGATCAAGCTTTTACAAGTTTTCCATTATCTTTACTTCTAAGCGTAATGTATATGATAATAGTGTAAGTAGGAATATATATAGTATATATATATATATATATATATGATATATTATATATATATATATATACTATATATATATATATATATATATATATATATATATATATATATATAATATATATATTATATATATATATATGTATATATATATATATATATATATATATATATATGTATATATATATATATATATATATATATATATATATATATATATATATATTATATATATATATATATATATATTATATATATATATATATCTATATATATATTATATATATATATATATATATATATATATAGTAAACTTATTATGATCACGTTTATACTGATTGTATATAATGAGTAATATGCATAATAAATCAATTGTACGTATAATATTTAATTACATATATTATGTAAGTTAATTGTATATAAAATAGCTAGGTTTCTGTATGAAACATATTGGTTCATTACTAGCCAAATTGTTTTTTTTTTGGGGGGGGCTAGAGAGATTTTACCGACTGGCTGGTCATTTTTACCGACTTTTTTTTGTCAATTATTAGAATAATGTCTGGTTTCGAATACAATACGTAAAATCACTGAACGAGTCGGTTTAAAACCGCTACATTTACCGACCGAGATTCCGATTTTGGTACATATCATGTCACTATTCACTATTTTTAATGCTCTTTATTTAACCAAATGAAAAAAACTGTGGCACCATCTGTAGCCTCACGGACGGAGAGTCGGGGGAAAACTGCTGTGTTTACCGACCAAGTTCAAACTTCATGTAGATGGACATGTCAGTATTTTCTTGGTTCTTTATTTAACCGAACAAAGAATTTTAGCGGCGTCGGAAAAATCAATGGTGCTTCGCTTTCACGATTTTTACCGACTTATTTTTTTTTACCGACGTGAACAAAAAAATTGGGTGGGGGGGGGCGGGCGTCCTCTCCTCCCTTCCCCTATACGTGACAGCCTGCTGCCTTAGCATGATGTAACTGATTAAACCAAGAGATGCTGTAGGTAAAGTTTTAAAAGAAGAACAGTGGGATTTTAAGAAGAGGAGAGGATGTATTGACTGTATCAATTGAGAAGTAGATTTTGTCTGTCTTAGATTTTGAGTAATGAGAAGCATTGAACCATCAGAAGCCTTTGATTTTCAGTTTGGTTTTCAGTTATATGAACAGGTATTTTATTCATCCCATAGAAGAGCTTTAGTGAAGATCCTATTTTTGTGTGTTGTATCAGAAAAGTAAATTAAAGTGAATAGTGCTATATTATGCAGGAACAATTTAGCTGCTTTAAGGGTAGGAAGTGAAGTTAATGGCTGATTTGGGGTTGAATCAGGAATTAAGCAGGATTTTATCCTATTCCATTTTATATGGAATTTTTTATGGGATTCGACACAACATAGGCTATGAGAGAGTGCGGAATCAACTGGGAAGTAAAAACTCTTCAGGACGAAGGTTTTTCATATTATTTGAGCGTCCTAGAAAAAAAAATTCGCAAAATGAGTGGATTTTTAGAGGTGTGTTGAGGGTCTAGGGTGTAAGAATAAGCTTAATGGTAAGAAGACTAATTGCTTTGACTGAGAATAAATGAAAGTAAAGATGTGATTCCAGATAACAAGGAGATCAATCTGGTGGATAACATTCACGCACTCAGAAGGACTGAGCATGAGAAGTACATTAGTGAAGATAGTGGATGCATTGACAGTATCAAAAGAAGTAGAATAGCCAAGGCACAGGGAATTTTTTTGCCACACGGTAGGCGGAAGTTTAGAGTAATAAGAAGATAATTCGGTACTTGTATGACGGGGAAACTTGCACCCATAACTATTATTCTTCATCTATGTAGAAACCTGTTTCTCTGATGCTCAATTCCTAATGAAATATACTTAAGTATGATAAAAATATAATACTTTGAAACAAACTTGGTCTATATGTTTGCATATTAGGGGTCGGGTGGTGGTGAAAAAATACAGCGGGTATGCATGCCTGATGTGTTAGGTACAATTATTCTGCATATTCTGTAGTAAGAGTTGTTTTTTTAACTTCACACTGTCCAACTACTTTAGCCCCCCCCCCCCTTTCTAGTGTGCAAATATACAGCCCAGAATATATATTTTCCATCTATTCTGTCACTTCTCTTAGTCTTGTCTCACGCTAAGCTGAAAGAAATTAACAAAAAAACCGGTTTTACAATACGTCAGTGAATGAACCACTTGAGCGGTCGGGGTATATTACACAAGTACCGATAATTCTAAGAACCAAACTAGAATATTGGAAGCCACTGTAATGACAGTGGTCATTACATGCATAGTATATCTCTACATGCGCAGAGATGGTCATTTTAGGTATTGACCGACAACACGACAAAAAACAAACTGACAAACAACAACATCATGTCAAACAACAAGCTGAATGACAAATTGGTTCTATCCATCTTTTCTAGGGCTATGATTTTTACGTGCGCAGCTATGTTCAGCGTGCAGCTGAAGCTGCGCACTTGCGAAGCTTCTGGCGACTTGGCGCTGCAGTGAGTTTTTACTGTGAGTAGCATCATGTGCTACAGTAGCTATCATGGAGCTATCATGTTAGTAGTATATCAAGTGCTACAGTTGAATTCCATAAGATTTTAACATTTTTTTTTGACATTCACAAATAAATAAATAAACTAAACAAAAAAATAAAAATAAATAGTAATAAAAAAAATAAAAAAGAATAAATAAAAAAACTATTCAACACTATAAATAATAAATAAACTAAACAAAAAAAATAATAATAATAAATAAATAAATAAAAAATAATAAATAAATTAAACAACACTATAAATCAATAAACTAAAAAAAAAAAATTATAATAATAAAAATAAAAAAATAATAAATAAAATAGACAACATTATAAATAAATAAAATAAAAAAATAATAAATAATAATAAAAAAATAAATAAATAATAAATAAACTAAACAGCACTATAAATATGATAAACTAAAAAATAATAATAAATAATAAAATAAATAAATATTAATAAATAAAAAACTAAACAACCCTATCGCGCTGAAATCCTCGCACTGAAACTAACCTATGAGGGCTTGTGGTTGACACAGAAGATCACGTAACTAGTTACCTATTATAACGCAAACTATTTAAATAAATATATTATAAGTAAACCAAAAAATAAATAAGCTATAACCTATATATGAAACAAAACAAAAAATAATACTGAATTAATATAATAATCGATAAATAAAAATTTAAAGACAAATAATAATAACAAATTCAGTCTCCATCACACTCCAATACTCAACTCCCCCACCCTGCCCAAGCCTACCCACTCTACCACCAATAATAAAATTCAACAATATTAAAACAGCATAATGTTATATTACATAAAATGCATATGTTACGGTGAATGTCCGCAAATTGGTTAATGTAAACATTCACCGTGTGAATGTCCGAAATACCTTCTTTTCTCTTTGGATTTGATCACCATTGCCAATCAATTGTTTCAATTTAATGCAAGGTTTGATGATGGGAGGTTAGGTTATATTAGATTAGGTTT